>CM060403.1:72136722-72501722 GCA_030545235.1 Helianthus tuberosus
TTAATAAGTCTTGAAAAAGACTTAGTTTCCGAGAGACTTAAAATGGATAACTATTTATATAAAAATATATAAATATCGGTGTAAGTGTGTTAGCCGTCTCGAGTAGTCGTATGAAAATGATATATAATAACTTGTATTATATATATCACGTCTTGTGTATATTTGCCAAAAATATACGTATATGCCGTCTAGGCGTATAAAATAAATATGAAGAGTTATATTTATTTTATAAAGGAATCATCGAGTTGTTATGTTTGAAAATAAATATATAAACCATATTTATTTTTGTAGAAGAATTTGCGTTGTACGACATTTAGAATAAATATATAACTATATTTATTTTAGTAACACAATTGTAGTGTCGTTTGAAATATGAAATAAATATATGAGCTATATTTATTTTGTAAAAGTATACGAGTTGACGACGTTCGAAATAAATATAACATTATATTTATTTGTAAAAGCGTTTGGAATTATCAAGGTTTGAAGTATTATAACTCGAATTCCGTTAAGCGTCGTTTTTGAAATATAATATGTGTCGTGTTTAAGGGTTTTTCTCGAAAAACGGGCAGAGTTTCCTCTGTTTTTGGACGCCCCCGACAACACAAGTCGTCCTTTTATTTTCAAAAATTCAACACAATTTAATCAAGATTCAACTATATGTAAACTTTGTCAAATTTATAACAAATGCAATTTATAATCAGTCGGTTCGAGCTCGTTTGTCACGCAACGAATCATAATAATAAAGATAACAAAATAAACGCGCCGTTAATTTTACCAAGTCCTTCTGTCGAGTCGCTTGACTGAGTTGACCGAGTCAACTGAGTTGTCTCGGTTTGACTTGTTAAGTTGACTGAGTCAACCGGGTTTGACCCGAGTTGACCGAGCCAAAACTGAAGCTGACCCGTAGCCCGAGACCCGAACCGCACTGTTGACTTTGTTGACTGCCTTTGACCAGATTTGACCGTATCCAAATCTGACCCGAACCATGCCCGTAACCGAATCTACAGATTTGTTGAGTGAGCCGAACCTGAACTCGAAACTATACCCGAACCAAACTCAAACCGACAACCTCATCATCATCATCGATCTCCTTAATCAACAAAACATATCATCGTCATCAACAGGAACACGGCCGGAGCCGGTCCGACCAAAATCAGGAAAGAGAACAAGAGGGGGGGGGGTTTACCGGAGAAGTCTCGTCGGAGCTCACCACCACCGCGCCGCTACTGCCCGCCGCCATGAGCGGCGGAGCCGCCCTTCTCCGTCGTTCTTTCTCTCCTTCTTCTTGATCCGTCACTCTTTCTCTTCTCGGTCCGTCTCTCTCTGCTCTCGATCTCCTCTCTCTCTCTGTCTCTTTGTGTCGCACCGCTGCACCACCACCGGACGGTGGTGGTGGTGCTCCGTATGTAGATCGAAGAAAGGGGGAGGGCTGTTGGGTTAGGTCTTCTTGTCACCTTCGCCGGCTCACGTGGCCGGTCGTCTCCTGTGGTCGCCGGACATCGATCAGAGGGAGAGAGTAGGTGTGACGATGAATATGGTTTTCCTCTAATTTATGTGTGAGTGTGTCTGTTTGTGTATAATAACCGAGAGAGAGGGAGAGACCTTATAAAGAGATGAAGTTATGTCCATGTGTGTGTAAATAGATCTAAGAGATCTCATGGAGATCTAGGCAAAATATTTGGGCAAGATTTTGGTAAGATTATGGATAGATTTTTAAGAAAAGATCTGATATATTACGTGTAGATTTAGGCTTGTGTGTTTTAGGCTTGGGCCCGGGGCCCACAAGCTCAATCCCCTGAGTAAGTGGCCCGTAATTCCTACGAGACCCGTTGTCAAAACCCTGAACTCCGTTTAACGTCAAGAATTAAAATACCCAAAAATACGGTCGGTAGTCGTTGTTTGCACGCCCGTTCGTCGATGACGGTAATAATCGCGAAAAATTATATCGTTGTCGTCTTTAATCCGTTTTTCGATCCGGTTTCGACTGTAGTCACTAAAATTAATTACGGAGCTCAAATATATCGTAAAAATTTAGTATTTGTCGGTGTTGTCAGTATTCTGTTCGGTTTCCAATCCGTTGTCGCGTAATATTCAGCAGATTTTCTGTAAATCACCACACGCGCACTGTATAGCTGAACAACGTTCCTGGGTACTCCAAGGGCTGGTTAAGTTAATTAGCGTCGTAAACACTATTTATTATTGCGTTAATCACTTGTTAATCACGTAATTAAGAGCCGTAAATCACGGGTTGTCACATCTATCGCCTCCGTCAATCAGAATCGTAGCAGAAAATGAAGAATACTAGACTTTATATTGTAATATTTTAGTAAAAGGCAAGGTGGCATTTATGTAAATAATGAGATCTCTCATTATATCCCTTGGCCTATAAATAGGAGCCTTAGGGTTTCATTTAGGGACTTTTGAGACTTTTGCCATTTAGAGCATTTGGAGAGCTAGAGATCTAGAGAGAGATTCTAGAGAGAGAAAGCTTGTCCACGTGATTCAGGTTCTTGTACGCTATCAAATCTATCAAAGAATCACAGTTTATTTTACTGTTCGTGTGTTCGGTCTCACTCGTGCACGGATTCCGCACGTCGTACGAGTCGGTTAGCAATCGAAACGGAATCAAACCGGTCCTACAAGTGGTATCAGAGCACTTGAAGCAGAAAATGGATGGCGAGACAAAGCTATCAGTGTTGGTTGTCAAATTTTCTTTAAATGATTTTGCATTTTAGGGGGAGAAAAATTGTTGTTAGAAAATACAAAAACATTTGAAAATTTGAAAAAGCCAAAAAACATGATAAAATTCAAAAATTTGAGTTTTGCGTAAAAAGAGGAAATGATAGTACATCAGTAGACAGTTACAGTATGCTAAAGAAATGGAAATTTAATGTGTTAAACGATCTCACCGTGGATGTGTCGGTAGATTTTTATACACTTAGTAAACTTTTTCGGGATATAAACCTAAATTCAAACACTTGCTTGTTTTGTGGGGAACACTACTTGGATATATAGGTAACCCCTGAAATCTCGTTTGAAAGGTCTCTTAATCTGATATACTAGGTGTCACACCCCGATTTCCACGTGTCACCGGTGGGCCCGGTGGGGGAGTATCGTGACGTGGTTGGCAACGTAATAGTCAAACAACACAATATAATAATGCACAGCGGAAGCAATATGAATAAGGTACAACCGAATTTATTTATTGTAAACAAAGTCACAATTATCCGGTGTTTATCCACAGTAGGATCAAATATAAAATATTGTTTATGGTTCAACAGACTTCGGCATCTTAAGTTTGCGAGACTTCTAGTGATGCTTAGGAGGCTCCCAGCCTATTTCGCCTAGTACCTGCATTTAATCTTTTTGGGAAAATACGTCAGTTTACACTGGTAAATACATTCAACTGACTCATTTTATAAAATGATTGAAAATTGGTTTGGATGCACATGGCATAAACATTTTTATTAACTTGGGAGAATTATTTAATATTATAATCTTGTTAACGATTTACATGTTACTTATGCGTTCAGTAGCCCGGACGTATCCGGGTTAAGGAATCAATAGACACACCACAATTCTAGAGTTATACACCGACAGGTGTACGCCTACACCCCGTGCTCAGGTCGTGGCTACCTCGTAAGATAATGCCAAGGATATCCGGGACATGGTCATTAACCCCCCCAAAGGCGGTAAAGTAAACAATACTGTTTAAACGAGCCGTTCAAATTATTCAATTAACCACCTCAGCGATGGAAGATTTGACGCCCGATCAAGCGGTACGCTATGTACCGTAACCCAAGCCCGTATAGGGAAAATAAGTTAAAAGTATTTACCTTGATGCAAGTATAGTTCACAAATAATCAAATAGCAGGTAGCTTTTACTGTTCCTCCTAATCTGGAACGAAGGTTAAATATAACCTATTAGAATCCTAGCGGGTCTTTAATTATGCTTAAGCTTAGACCGGCTAGTTTCGAAGATACGGTTCGTACGCACGATTAAGCGAAGACCGGATAGAATGTGATTCAGACCCGACAAGTTTGAAGACTTGTTTAATATGGGTTCAATATTCACATTCTGGATTTTGAGATTAAACCGATAAGGTTTGACCCGTTTCGGCTAATTTATGTAAACTTGTTACATAAACCGAGCCGAACGCGTAAGATGCGTAACGGGTATCCGTAAGAGCCATATACAGGTTTCCTAAGTTAATATGCTTCAAATATGTTGTAACATCAGTAGGATGTCTTTCGTTATGCCCCGAACTAATTTAAACACAAACTATGCCCCGTAGGGGTAGTTTGGTCATTTTAAAGTTTGTAAAAGCGTTTATATGTTCAACTAAGTTACAGGTCTGATGTAAACAGCAAACATACTCATTTTGATGGGTTATAGCAGTAAGCTAAGGCATGTATGTGGAATTTATCATATTTAACCAAACTATGCCCCGTAGGGGTATTTTGGTAATTTCACATAAGCCGAAAAGCTCAAAAACGAAGTCTGAGTTTATTAACCTTTGCTTACTGTTAGAATATCATATTTTGCCTCATATATCAGTAGGTATCAACCCGGGTATGTCTAATATGATATTAAGACATACTATGCGTTAAAAACGCTAACTATGGCGATTAAAGGCCATTTCCGGGTTCTATACTTAAATCTGATATTTTTATATTTCCAGAAGGCTTAAAATAATTTATTTATCATAATTAATCAGTAGAAAAAAGGTTTGGAATCACTTAGATGTGTAAAACTCATTTTATGGCCCGTAAGGGCAAAATCGACAATTACCGGATTAAGCCTACGACTACTAGTTATGCTCGACCTAAAATTAATTAAAAATCTTTAAAAATCCCAAAATAATATATAACATCAGTGGGTAAAATATTTGATATCAAAAAGTATGTTTAACTAGGCTTTACGCTAATTACGCCATGTTGTTAACATAAAGCCTTAATTTAGCGACAATGAGCATAACTATTAATCTACAAGTCAAACTGATGTCAAACTTTGCAAACACGTCTTTATATCAGTAACTAAGGTTTCTACACTTTTACATTCTCATAATTCATGATTTAAGGCAATAAGGGCATAACGGTCCACGTATGAGCATTTAACGGAAACTCGCATATTAATTGGATAACTAGTGAACCAAGGTGTATGATCACAGAGGGTTGTTCTAACATGTATCCTAATCCAATTTAAGCTCTGAGTCATTTCAAAAATATGCCCAAACGGGTCAGAACTGAAAGTCAACCGAAAAGTCAAACTATGTGACTTTCGGTTCCGAACCGGGTCTAAACAGGAAATAGTCGGGTTTTATAGGTTTGAACATGTTATTACACTAATTAATAAGTTATAACAATAATCAAACAGGTTATATATGATCTAGATAGCTAATTATGCATAAAAGACATTTTGAGCATTATGTTGACTTTTAAGTAAAGGTTTGACCCGACATTTAGCCTGCTTAGGATGGTGATCAGGGGAAACCCTTTTGGGGTTTTATTTCCCACATAATTACCATTCTAAAACTACTTTTAATTCGAGATAAGACTGAGTCATTAGTGACTAATCTCGAAGTCAAACCGTAATTACGACGGTTTGACTTTTAGCTAATTAACTAAGCTAAACACAACCAAATAAGAACTAGCAGACTTACAATAGTCCAATGCACGAATTTGATCAGAAGGGAGAGTTCCTTAGCTCCAGGAATGCTCCAAAGATCAGTTGCAAGTGTGAAGAATGTTGTAATCTTGGAGTTCCTTTTATAGTGCAATGGCTCACCACAATTGGTTGACAACTAACTCTAGAGCTGACCACAATCATTCAACAAGTGTCCTAGTGCTCTAGGGTCGTTTAGGGGTCTTTAAATAATGACAAAAACCAGTTAAATCGGTCATAATCGCGAGAAACAGGTTGCAGCCCGCTTTGCTGGAACTGGGCATCCCTAGCGCACCGTTACGCTACACTTGTAGCGGTGCGCTAGCCTGATATAATGGGCTGGTTGACTTAATGGGTAGCGCACCATTACGCTACACATGTAGCGGTGCGCTAGCCCTTTCTGAGACAAGATTTATCGTTGATTGTTGAAGTTCGTAAAGGTAACCAATTATTCCGACTTTGGGACCTATATCAACACTCATGGACCTCCCAAAACGGTCTTGCACAGTATCAAACCCCACCATAATGATATGTTTGATTTAGATGCAATAGCAAGACCCGTACATCACGGTTTATCATTCAATTCACTTTGTGGGATCAACTCATGCTTTTTGATTTCTATTATTGTAACCCAAAGTTCTGAATCGAAGGTATAAAGATGTGTATATCATTTAATCGGGTCTTGGGATTTATAATTAAGGTCGTTCAGAGGTAACAGTTTAACATGACGTCACTTTAAATCCTGCCGAATCATCTTTATTAAACCCGGGTTTTCAACGCGTTTTGTCTTACTTGACACGTGTCGTTTTATTATTGAACCCGAAATTTTCGAGGTGTTACATCCTCACCCCCTTAAAATAAATCTCGACCCGAGATTTACTGAAACAAGTAAGGGTACTTTTCCTTCATCGTGGATTCAACCTCCCACGTGAAATCGGGACCTCTACGTGCATCCCATTTGACCTTAACAAAAGGTATATGCTTTCTCCGAAGCTTTCTTACCTGTCGATCTTCGATCGACACAGGTTTTTCAACAAATTTTAAGCTCGCGTCTATCTGCACATCTTTATGTGGCATGACATGTGTTTCATCAGCGGAACACTTCTTTAGATTGCAGATGTGGAACACATTGTGAATTCCACTGAGCTCTTCTGGTAAGTTCAACTTATAGGCAACTGACCCAACACGTTCGATAACCTCGAAAGGTCCTATGTATCTCGGGCTTAGTTTGCCTTTCTTACCAAACCGCATCACTCCTTTCCAGGGTGACACTTTAAGTAGGACTTTTTCACCCACTTCGAAGTGAAAATCCTTACGACTTGGATCCGCGTAACTCTTCTGCCTATTCCGGGCAGCTTGGAGATTGTTACGAATCTGGACAATCTTGTCCGTCGTTTCGAATACGATCTCTGGTCCTGATAACTGTACTTCTCCAACTTCCGCCCAACAAACTGGCGATCTACACTTTCTACCGTATAATGCCTCAAAAGGCGCAGCCTTTATGCTGGTATGGTAGCTATTGTTGTAGGAGAATTCGATCAATGGTAGATTCTTATCCCAGCTACCTTCCAATTCGATCGCACATGCACGCAGCATGTCTTCTAACGTTTGAATAGTACGCTCACTCTGACCATCAGTCTGAGGATGGTAAGCCGTACTAAAGTTCAAACGTGTGCCCAAAGATTGCTGGAAACTCTTCCAAAAATGTGACGTGTACCTAGTATCCCGGTCAGAGATAATAGCTACAGGTATGCCATGTAGGGCTACAATCTTATCAACGTATAACTGGGCTAACATGTCGGAGCTATAAGTCTCTTTGATGGGTAAGAAATGAGCTGACTTAGTCAGTCTGTCAACTATAACCCATATTGTATCATTGCCTTTCCTTGTCTTGGGTAACTTGGTAATAAAATCCATAGTTACCATTTCCCACTTCCACGTAGGAAGTTCAGGCTGTTGTAGCAAACCTGACGGTTTCTGATGCTCGGCTTTGACTTGCGCACAGGTCAAGCATTTTGCTACATGAGCGGCTACAGACTTTTTCAAGCCTATCCACCAATAATTTGCCTTTAAATCCTGGTACATCTTATCCGCACCAGGATGAACGGAATATTTGGAACTATGGGCTTCCTGGAGGATAACATCACGAAGTCCTCCATAAATTGGAACCCATATTCGTCCGTTTAACCGTAAAATTCCGTCCTTGCTAAGAGTTAACTGCTCCTCAGTCACTCCTAACTTTTCATTAGGATAGTTAGCTTCCAACACAGCTTCCTTCTGTGCAGCTAACACCCTTTCTATCAAACTGTTCTTTATCTCCATACGCTTGGCGTTAATGCGAATGGGTTTAACCCTTTCCTTTCTGCTCAAGGCATCAGCGACTACATTCGCTTTGCCGGGATGGTATTTGATTTCACAATCATAATCATTCAAAGTTTCCATCCAACGGCGTTGCCTCATGTTTAATTCTTTCTGGTTAAACAGATGCTGGAGGCTCTTGTGATCAGAAAAGATCACAAACTTGATTCCATAAAGATAATGCCTCCACAGTTTTAGTGCGAACACAACGGCACCCAATTCCAAGTCATGGGTGGTGTAATTCTTTTCGTGCACCTTTAACTGTCGTGATGCATAGGCAATCACCTTGCCTTTCTGCATAAGCACACACCCCATGCCAGTGTGTGATGCATCACAATAAACTACAAATTCTTCAGCGCCTTCAGGTAAGGTAAGCACAGGAGCGTTGCTCAACTTTTGTTTCAAAACATCGAAGGACTCTTGCTGCTTAGGACCCCAAACGAACTTTACTTTCTTCTTGGTCAAGGAAGTTAAGGGTGCAGCAATCCTTGAAAAATTTTCAATAAAACGCCTGTAATATCCTGCCAACCCCAGGAAGCTACGAATCTCCGTAGGCGTCTTTGGCTCTTGCCAATTCATAACAGCTTCAACCTTAGCGGGGTCCACCTGGATACCACGCTCACTGACCACATGTCCAAGAAATTGGACTTCCCTAAGCCAAAATTCACACTTGGAGAATTTGGCATAGAGCTTCTCCTTATGCAGAAGTTTGAGAATACATCGAAGATGTTTCTCGTGGTCGGCTTTGTTCTTAGAATAAATGAGAATGTCGTCGATGAAAACGATTACGAATTTATCTAAGTGCGGCTTGCAAACGCGATTCATGAGATCCATGAACGCAGCCGGTGCATTGGTGAGCCCAAAAGGCATCACTAGAAACTCGTAGTGACCGTAACGAGTCCTAAATGCAGTCTTGTGTACGTCTTCATCTTTGACCTTCAGCTGATGGTAGCCTGACCTCAAATCTATCTTTGAGAAGTAACTTGCCCCTTGAAGCTGATCGAACAAATCGTCGATCCTGGGCAATGGATATCTATTCTTGATCGTGACTTTATTGAGCTCACGATAGTCGATGCACAGACGCATCGACCCATCCTTCTTCTTGACAAACAGGATTGGCGCTCCCCAAGGAGATGAACTGGGTCGAATGAAACCCTTAGCCAGCAATTCATCTAGCTGCGTCCGCAACTCCTTCATTTCGGTGGGTGCCAATCTGTATGGTGCTCTAGCAATTGGTGCAGCTCCTGGAATGATATCGATCCTGAATTCGACTTGTCTATCTGGTGGTAGGCCAGGTAGATCTTCAGGAAATACTTCTGGGTAATCTGAGATGACAGGGATGTCTTCTAACTTCGGTTTAGGCTCATCAATAATCACCTGTGCCATGTAAATGACACATCCCTTCTTCAAACACTTGGAAGCCTTGAGCATAGACACGTGCTCAGGCAGTCCGTACTGGGTATCTCCCCGAATGGTAAGTGATTCACCAGACGGAGTCTTTATTACCACCTGTTTCTGGTTACAGACGATTTGGGCCTGGTTATGAGATAACCAGTCCATACCCAGAACTATGTCAAAACCAGCTAATTTAAACGGAAGTAAAGACAGAGGAAAAGAATGATTCTTAATGGATATAACACATCCATCTAACACAGTAGAGACAGTTTCTATGGTACCATCTGCTAACTCTACCTCATAGTTCACTTTTAGGGTTTTGACAGGTAAATTTAACAATTTACAAAATTTATGATCTACGAAGGACTTATCTGCGCCTGAATCAAAAAGTACTCTTGCAAAAACATTGTTTACAAGGAAAGTACCTGTTATGACGTTATCATCCTGCACAGCCTCCTTCGCATCCATCCTGAAGACTCTGGCATTGGTCTTCTTAGCCTCCTCAGGCTTCTTGTTGTATTTAGGGCAGTTAGTCTTGATGTGGCCCTTTTCGTTGCAACGGTAACACGTTGCATCTTTCATCTTCTTGCAATCCAAGGTTTTGTGTTCCTTGGACTTGCACAAACCACAAGCAAAAGACCTTGACTCGTTATTCGAGTTTGATTCGAATCTGCACTTTCCAAAGTGCTGTTTCTTGCAAGTTTTGCATGTGGGCTTCTCCCCAGAACGATGCCCATCTTTCTTCGAATCCGATCCCTTCTTGTGATCACCGCTCCCACGGTGCTTCTTGTTCGACCTACGCGAACCGTCATCATCGTGCTTCCTCTTCTCGGCCGCCTTATTCCTCTGCGATCTCTGCCGGACCGCATCCAGTGTAAGGGATAAGGAAAGGTCAGTTACAGACCTGAAGGTAACTGGCCGAGAAGCTTTGACACTGGCCTTTATCTCGGGCTCCAATCCACCAATAAAACGAGCAATCCTTTTAGGCTCCGGGGTTACCAGATAAGGTACCAACCGGGATAGTGTATTGAAGCTCGTCAGATAAGCTTGACAATCGAGGTTCTTCATTACCAGTGATAGGAAGTCATATTCTATCTTTTCCACCTCATGTTGAGGGCAGAAATTTTCTTTGATCAGTGCAATGAATTGATCCCACGTCATGCTATACAACGGGATCTTTCCTGAGGCCTCCATCAGAGATCTCCACCAAGCTAACGCCTCACCCTTGAAGGACTGTGAGACAAATTTAACCACATCACCTTCAGCGCATCCACTGATGTCCACGACCGTGTCCATTTCATCCAGCCACGTCATGCAGTCTACGGCTCCTTTTTCTCCCGTAAAATCCCTGGGTTTACAGGATACAAAGTACTTATATGTGCAACCCTTGTTACGGTGTCCCTGATGCAGTATCAACTGATGAGATGGATTACTTTGGTGGTTGGTGGACTGGCGATCATCATCGTTTTTCTTTGGTCCATCCTTTTTGGGAGGAGGCTTATTATGAGCCTCAGAATGGGTCCTTGGCTTTGACTGTGACACAGAGTGGGTCCTACTCCGTGTACCACTGTATTCTTCATATTGTCTATCCAAGGCTTGTGTGATAGCTCCGTCTATGATTGCTTTTAGTTCAGCGCCCGTTAATGTAATCTGGGCGTTTTCATTCGGCTCCACCGGATGGCTATTCACTTCATTGGAGTCAGCCATTTGTATTGAACTGTTGCAGAAAACAAGGTCAATATTTTATTTGGGATTTTATTATGGAATTACCCCTTAGGGTAATTCGTTAACCATGGTAAACAGAGACCATATTTGGTTAACTTATTAATCGCATAAATTTAGGATTTTAATTAAAATTTATCCTAAACATAAACAATAACAATATATATTAGCACATATGGCTTAGTCACATGGACAAATTTTTAAATTATATGCTATGATTTCAGAGAATCAAGGCTTTAAGGTTTGAACCTAGTTCATTACCTTTATTGGACAGGGAGTCATAGCTACCACTGTCTTTTGGCTCATGTAGAAATGAGCAAGGCCCGTAAGCACTATATTACCACGTATGGTTAAGTATAATCATCTTAATTGATGATGTAAATCCAGGATTCAGAGATCATTAAACTGGATTAGGAATCTTCTAAAGAATCCTTATTCATTTAAGAATGACATGTGATTTTTAACGAATCACTTCTGCCAGGAGTGTTAACATGTTTTAAGATGTTAACAGGGATTTGAATCTTTTAAACAGGTCTTACCATTTTGGCCCGGTCTTATATTTGACACGTAGCTAGGTTTCACACTATAAGATCCTTAATTACCTAGGCAGATTTATAAAAATGATTTTAATTTATTTATTTCATTTATAATTTATTTATGCACAAATGGCAGACATGAAATTTATAAAAATAACACTCCATTAATTTATCATTATTTTACATATCACCCTAAACGGGTCTTTTACACATGAAATTTGCCCACACAGGAGCTAAAACATACCAACATGCCCACGTAGGGGTCTTACAGAAAGACACAAGTCCTCGTAGGAACTTTAAACAAACATAAGTCCACGCAGGGACTAAACATACAACATACCCTCGTAGGGTTTATGGAAAGATAGACCCACGTAGGGGTCAATACACACAACAACAAACATACCCACGTAGGGGCTTAACAACAAGATATGCCCACGCAGGAGCTAATACATCAGCGATGGAAGAATTCAACGATCCTTCTTTTTCTTCCCCTTGATCAGACCCATCAGTCCTTGGAGGAATGTTTGCCTTTCCCTTCGTTCTTCATGTGCTTCCCGTTCCACCTGCTCCAACCTCTGCAAAATTTCCTCCCTATTTGGAGAAAATCGTGGTGGCTGCGACTGCGTCCTTATGATGGGCCTAGGTGGTAGCGAGTATCCCTGTGTTGGGTAACTCACCCCCCAAGGATCCCCATAAGGTCCTTGCGTGCCATAGTTCGCTGCTACCGAGTATGGATCAGCCTCTCCATAACCGTAGTTATGATGTGTTGGTGGCTCAAACGGGTTGTAGCCCATACCACCCGGGTATGCTGGTATCGGGTTTTCAAAACCCATTGGAGGCGGCTGCTGGAAAGCTGGCTGCGAAGGCCCACCCATTTGTGGGTCCTCATAGTGCGGTGGGTAGTGACTAGCACTAGACTGTCGCGGGGAATCGAAAGTGAAGTCCCCTGGTCGCACCGACATACGGGCACCGGTTCTTCTGCGCCTTGGCGGTTGAGGAGGTGGCGGTTGAACTGGTGGCGGTGGAGGCGGTGGCGTAACTGCCACAAAGCGATGATCCTCTGAAGAATCTTGATGATGCGGCTGTGCTTGTGGCTCTTGGTGCTGTTGAGAATGCTGCTGCTGCTGGTGCTGTCCATGTGATGACGAGTGGTGTGATGGTGTGTAATACCACTGTTGCTGATCAAATAGGGCCTGGAAGCTATCTGGACCACCATAGGGTGACCCGTGGAAAGACGAACCATCGGAGATCTCAATCGGATGATTTGGTGTACCACTTGCCGGCATGACGGGGTCCGTATCCTCGTCCATATCGTCGGCGTGATCTCCTGAAAAGTGGTCCTCCGGGCCCAGTGGGTTAAAACCTACGGGCTCTGGTATGAACCCAACCGGGTTAAACTGTCCCCTAAAAATAGGTGTAGGGTCCCCATATGAATGATGAGATAGGGACCTCTGTAGTGGTACATAAGACGGTTGAGGGTTATTGGGTTCATAGGGATTTAGAGCAGGAGGTGTGGAAGTATGTGAAACTGATCGTCTGGCCGGCTCGTACTGATTTCTTCGGTTTTCCCGAGGGTCGTCACTCTCGGTATTGGATGGAGCTCGCCTTCGTGAAGGTCCAGCTTCATGATCGTTGGGGGCGGTAACTGGCCCTTTTCCACGTCCTCGTGTTCGGAAGAATCTTGGCGGCATTTTCGATATTCCTGTCAATACAGCATGAGATAACAATACAAAGATATATGCAAAATTTAAATAAAGGACAACACAATCAATAGTGGAATTTGTCCTATGTTATAAGTCTAGACTCAAAAGTTTAGATATGTGCAATTGTGTAACTGAGATTAAACACAAAAGGCTAGTGTTTAATTCACTCAGTGTTGGCTCTGATACCAACCTGTCACACCCCGATTTCCACGTGTCACCGGTGGGCCCGGTGGGGGAGTATCGTGACGTGGTTGGCAACGTAATAGTCAAACAACACAATATAATAATGCACAGCGGAAGCAATATGAATAAGGTACAACCGAATTTATTTATTGTAAACAAAGTCACAATTATCCGGTGTTTATCCACAGTAGGATCAAATATAAAAATATTGTTTATGGTTCAACAGACTTCGGCATCTTAAGTTTGCGAGACTTCTAGTGATGCTTAGGAGGCTCCCAGCCTATTTCGCCTAGTACCTGCATTTAATCTTTTTGGGAAAATACGTTAGTTTACACTGGTAAATACATTCAACTGACTCATTTTATAAAATGATTGAAAATTGGTTTGGATGCACATGGCATAAACATTTTTATTAACTTGGGAGAATTATTTAATATTATAATCTTGTTAACGATTTACATGTTACTTATGCGTTCAGTAGCCCGGACGTATCCGGGTTAAGGAATCAATAGACACACCACAATTCTAGAGTTATACACCGACAGGTGTACGCCTACACCCCGTGCTCAGGTCGTGGCTACCTCGTAAGATAATGCCAAGGATATCCGGGACATGGTCATTAACCCCCCCAAAGGCGGTAAAGTAAACAATACTGTTTAAACGAGCCGTTCAAATTATTCAATTAACCACCTCAGCGATGGAAGATTTGACGCCCGATCAAGCGGTACGCTATGTACCGTAACCCAAGCCCGTATAGGGAAAATAAGTTAAAAGTATTTACCTTGATGCAAGTATAGTTCACAAATAATCAAATAGCAGGTAGCTTTTACTGTTCCTCCTAATCTGGAACGAAGGTTAAATATAACCTATTAGAATCCTAGCGGGTCTTTAATTATGCTTAAGCTTAGACCGGCTAGTTTCGAAGATACGGTTCGTACGCACGATTAAGCGAAGACCGGATAGAATGTGATTCAGACCCGACAAGTTTGAAGACTTGTTTAATATGGGTTCAATATTCACATTCTGGATTTTGAGATTAAACCGATAAGGTTTGACCCGTTTCGGCTAATTTATGTAAACTTGTTACATAAACCGAGCCGAACGCGTAAGATGCGTAACGGGTATCCGTAAGAGCCATATACAGGTTTCCTAAGTTAATATGCTTCAAATATGTTGTAACATCAGTAGGATGTCTTTCGTTATGCCCCGAACTAATTTAAACACAAACTATGCCCCGTAGGGGTAGTTTGGTCATTTTAAAGTTTGTAAAAGCGTTTATATGTTCAACTAAGTTACAGGTCTGATGTAAACAGCAAACATACTCATTTTGATGGGTTATAGCAGTAAGCTAAGGCATGTATGTAGAATTTATCATATTTAACCAAACTATGCCCCGTAGGGGTATTTTGGTAATTTCACATAAGCCGAAAAGCTCAAAAACGAAGTCTGAGTTTATTAACCTTTGCTTACTGTTAGAATATCATATTTTGCCTCATATATCAGTAGGTATCAACCCGGGTATGTCTAATATGATATTAAGACATACTATGCGTTAAAAACGCTAACTATGGCGATTAAAGGCCATTTCCGGGTTCTATACTTAAATCTGATATTTTTATATTTCCAGAAGGCTTAAAATAATTTATTTATCATAATTAATCAGTAGCAAAAAGGTTTGGAATCACTTAGATGTGTAAAACTCATTTTATGGCCCGTAAGGGCAAAATCGACAATTACCGGATTAAGCCTACGACTACTAGTTATGCTCGACCTAAAATTAATTAAAAATCTTTAAAAATCCCAAAATAATATATAACATCAGTGGGTAAAAGATTTGATATCAAAAAGTATGTTTAACTAGGCTTTACGCTAATTACGCCATGTTGTTAACATAAAGCCTTAATTTAGCGACAATGAGCATAACTATTAATCTACAAGTCAAACTGATGTCAAACTTTGCAAACACGTCTTTATATCAGTAACTAAGGTTTCTACACTTTTACATTCTCATAATTCATGATTTAAGGCAATAAGGGCATAACGGTCCACGTATGAGCATTTAACGGAAACTCGCATATTAATTGGATAACTAGTGAACCAAGGTGTATGATCACAGAGGGTTGTTCTAACATGTATCCTAATCCAATTTAAGCTCTGAGGCATTTCAAAAATATGCCCAAACGGGTCAGAACTGAAAGTCAACCGAAAAGTCAAACTATGTGACTTTCGGTTCCGAACCGGGTCTAAACAGGAAATAGTCAGGTTTTATAGGTTTGAACATGTTATTACACTAATTAATAAGTTATAACAATAATCAAACAGGTTATATATGATCTAGATAGCTAATTATGCATAAAAGACATTTTGAGCATTATGTTGACTTTTTAAGTAAAGGTTTGACCCGACATTTAGCCTGCTTAGGATGGTGATCAGGGGAAACCCTTTTGGGGTTTTATTTCCCACATAATTACCATTCTAAAACTACTTTTAATTCGAGATAAGACTGAGTCATTAGTGACTAATCTCGAAGTCAAACCGTAATTACGACGGTTTGACTTTTAGCTAATTAACTAAGCTAAACACAACCAAATAAGAACTAGCAGACTTACAATAGTCCAATGCACGAATTTGATCAGAAGGGAGAGTTCCTTAGCTCCAGGAATGCTCCAAAGATCAGTTGCAAGTGTGAAGAATGTTGTAATCTTGGAGTTCCTTTTATAGTGCAATGGCTCACCACAATTGGTTGACAACTAACTCTAGAGCTGACCACAATCATTCAACAAGTGTCCTAGTGCTCTAGGGTCGTTTAGGGGTCTTTAAATAATGACAAAAACCAGTTAAATCGGTCATAATCGCGAGAAACAGGTTGCAGCCCGCTTTGCTGGAACTGGGCATCCCTAGCGCACCGTTACGCTACACTTGTAGCGGTGCGCTAGCCTGATATAATGGGCTGGTTGACTTAATGGGTAGCGCACCGTTACGCTACACATGTAGCGGTGCGCTAGCCCTTTCTGAGACAAGATTTATCGTTGATTGTTGAAGTTCGTAAAGGTAACCAATTATTCCGACTTTGGGACCTATATCAACACTCATGGACCTCCCAAAACGGTCTTGCACAGTATCAAACCCCACCATAATGATATGTTTGATTTAGATGCAATAGCAAGACCCGTACATCACGGTTTATCATTCAATTCACTTTGTGGGATCAACTCATGCTTTTTGATTTCTATTATTGTAACCCAAAGTTCTGAATCGAAGGTATAAAGATGTGTATATCATTTAATCGGGTCTTGGGATTTATAATTAAGGTCGTTCAGAGGTAACAGTTTAACATGACGTCACTTTAAATCCTGCCGAATCATCTTTATTAAACCCGGGTTTTCAACGCGTTTTGTCTTACTTGACACGTGTCGTTTTATTATTGAACCCGAAATTTTCGAGGTGTTACACTAGGTCTTTATACTCTATGATATCTGGGGTATTATTCCGGGACTTCTGCTGAACGGTGGTTCTGACCTAGTCCCTGGCTAATACTTGCTGCAATGCTTGAAACACAGCATTAAACCCTCAGCATGCTGAAACAATAAAATTGATAAATGCTGCTGTTGTAAGCAAAAAGATCCTCTAAAGGGGACACTCCGAAAAGTCGAAGCTGATATCTCTCTGCGTATACGGAAGTATCGACCTGAGATCCCTCGGCCCTCGCATACCTAATTTATATACAGATATCATTGTAGTATACTCACCTGTAAGACTGATTATTGGGATTCTGGATACGGGAGTATATTCAAGAGGTGGGACACATGAATGAGTTTAAGTTCCTAAAATACCTAATTCGTATCCTGAATCAGTTGAACTTTGTATGAAAATTTAAGTGGATAAGTATATCGACAATCTAAGTGAATTGTTTAATGCGTAATGTGATTTTAAAGCTCAACGGTACTTGTGACTTGTCATAAACTGATATGATCCTCTGACGCAAACTCAAATAAAAATATTGTCTGTAAATATGTTTGTACATATTTCTTTACTGCTTTATGTTTTCAGAAAATACAAAAAGATTTTGATTTCTGCTTTATTTTCGACAACCGATGTCTGAGTGCTGAGTTTCAAAATCTAAGTAAGCTGATCGTGTTTCTGAAAATAAAACAAGTTCATTAATTTGAAACTTGAAGTTTTAAAATTAAAAATTCAAAAACAGTTTGTGATATCTCCAAGGTCATTAAGTTGGACTTGGATGATTAACTGTGGGGGAGTTGGATGCTTATATTGTTATAGAGTTAGTTTCCGATACGATTCGATGAAACTGCCAAATTCATGAGAAGTGGTTTAGAAGGTTTGAATTGTTAGATTACGATATCTGGAAGTTTAAAAAATTGTTACTTATAGTTGTATGAGTGATTGCAGGAAAAGTCCAGACTACGATCCCGAGAGCAGAGTCTAAGGGGGAGTCTGAAGACAAGCTGATAGTTATGAAGAGCTTGTAACCGGAAAGAAAAGGTGACGATCCCTAAAAGCACGGAAGCTTGAAGAAAGGGGGAGCCTGAAGAAAAGGAGTCTGATCGAAAGGATGAGCAACGGAAGCTCAAAGACATATCCACGGGGATTTTGTTCGAGAAAGAGGGAGTCTGTGGTTGCTGATAATATCACATTTTCAAGAAGACTCGGAGAAAGAAAAGACAAGATGCTATGAGATTGACTACGGCAATATCCAAGGGGGAGTCTGTTAGTGCAGTATGTGTCTATCGCCTCCGTCAATCAGAATCGTAGCAGAAAATGAAGAATACTAGACTTTATATTGTAATATTTTAGTAAAAGGCAAGGTGGCATTTATGTAAATAATGAGATCTCTCATTATATCCCTTGGCCTATAAATAGGAGCCTTAGGGTTTCATTTAGGGACTTTTGAGACTTTTGCCATTTAGAGCATTTGGAGAGCTAGAGATCTAGAGAGAGATTCTAGAGAGAGAAAGCTTGTCCACGTGATTCAGGTTCTTGTACGCTATCAAATCTATCAAAGAATCACAGTTTATTTTACTGTTCGTGTGTTCGGTCTCACTCGTGCACGGATTCCGCACGTCGTACGAGTCGGTTAGCAATCGAAACGGAATCAAACCGGTCCTACATAAATTCATGTTCAATTTCCTCCTCTGTTCAATTGGCCAGTGGTGGCAGTGGTAGTTATGGAGTGGCCGGAGGTGTGGGGATGGTGCTGACTGATTATTGACGATGGTGGCAGTGGTGGATGGTGTTGACGGTGGTGGTGGATGGTGCTGACTGATTATTGACGATGGTGGCAGTGGTGGATGGTGTTGACGGTGGTGGTGGATGGTGTTCGAAACAGGGGAAGAATCAATGTGGTTTTTGCAAACACAACAACCACACCACTACCACCATCGTTCATTGCCACAACCATCCGTATCCTTCCCCCACCAACCATCATTCACCACCACAACCACCATGCCCCACTGCCATCTATCAAATCTGAGACCTTTTAGATCTGAAATTGAAACTTTCTCAATGGTGATTGTAGGCGGTGTTGAACGACGGTGGTGGGGGCCAGGGTTTTGGATTGGGGATGGTGACGGTGGTGAACGGCGGTGGATGGCGACAGTGGTATAGGATGGTGACCAGCGTTTTTTTTAATTAAACCATAGGGGCAATTTTGTAATTTCACCCAAAGTTAACAGAATAAATGGATGGGAGTTAAGTTGGTGGACTGAAATGGTTACGAAAATGAAACTAATGGACTGAAATCGCAATTTTTAAACTAATGGACTGAAACCGTTATTTTTGACAAACCTCAGGGACGAAAACAGTAATTAACTCTATATATTTTATTTTATTAGATACAACAATTTTTAATCTAAACTTTAAAAGTAAACTATGGAAAGTTAACTAATTTAAATATACCTTATGTTAACGATGCAATTGGATAAGTATAACTTTTTATCCTTTATATGCAGGTTTATTTTAGTAGGGTAAAGATCAAATAGGAAGTTAATTTTCACTAGGAAGGATAGGAAGCCATAGGATTATGACATGTGGCAAATTTTAAAATAAAGAGAAAGGGTATTTTAGTCAATCCAACTCCTTCTTCTTCCTTTTTCAAAACCCAGTAAATTCAAAAACCCATCATTTTCAAAACCCACCATTTTTAACTATTTCTTCACTTTCTATCTCAATAATCACTACATTATAGTGCGATTTTCATCACAAATCAATGATTCAGAACCCGATCAACGTGTTCTTCAGCTTTTTTTGAAGAAAACCCAGTTTAATTTCATAAAAAATCTCGTTTTTTCCGGTGATTTTGGAGATAATCACTCGATTCGTTCGATTCAAGCGTTGATAAGTGTTTCAATCATTCAAAATTCATCAATTGTTGAAGAAACCACTTCGATCCATGTAAGAAATTCTTTAATTTCATTTTTACGATCTGGGTTTTTGATTTACTTATTGCGTTTTACGATCATGGCGGGGGTCCGGGGGCGGCAGCCCCTGGCGGGGTCCAAGGTCAGCTCGGAAAATTTTTTTTCTGATTAAATTGCTGTAATAAAAATGCATCAGAAAAATTAATTTTCCAGAAATTGGCTCATTTCGAAGACAATAATTCGTAGACAATTCAGACAGTTCACAGTCCCAGACAGTTCCCAGACAGTTTTATATGTCCATTGCGTTTTAGAAATAAGAGTGTTTTCACAGTCCCAGACAGTTCCCAGACAGTTTCAGTCCTTTCTGGCTATTGCGTTTTAGAAAAAAACATATTTTTAAGTGTTTTTAGTCATTGCGTTTTAGGTAAAACACATTTTTGAAGTGTTTTTAGTCATTGCGTTTTAGGTAAAACACATTTTTGAAGTGTTTTCAGTCCATTGCGTTTTAGAATGAGTCATTTTTAAGTGATTTCTGGCCATTGCGTTTTACAAATAAGACATTTCTTTGTGTTTTTTGTGCATTGCGTTTTAGGTAAAACACTTTTTATGTGTTTTCAGTCCTTTCTGGCTATTCAGTAACGAGCAAGAATGAAGATATAACTGTGATTGGATGAAGAAACAATTGGGTGACAAAGTTGCCATGGTTCAAATCTCAAATCACCTTAAAAACATAACCTAGTATTCTTGTATCTGGAAAGTTTGGTGAGTCTGCAAATATGGAGAGATCGTAATCACATTCTGCATATTCAAAATTCCCTATAGCTCTCTTTAACAGCAAAACGCAATTCATTCAAGAGCTTCCGTAAAACACAAACGTTAGGTAAAACACATTTTTATGGGTTTTTAGTCCATTGCGTTTTATAAAGTACATTTTCTTTTGAGTTTTTAGGCTATTGCGTTTTAGAAATAAAACATTTCTTTGTGTTTTCTGGCCATTGTGTTTTACAAATAAGTCATTTCTTTGTGTTTTTGGTGCATTGCGTTTTAGAAAAATGTCATTTTTTAGGGTTTTTTTTTCATTGCGTTTTACGTAACTTGGGGTTTTTCTATTGCGTTTTACGCAACTGGGTTTTGATTTTTTTTTTTGAAAATATAGCAATAGTATACTCGTTTTAAAGATAAAAAAACGCTCGTTTTTTTGGTGCAATTTTTATAAAAAAATAATGTCGTATGAAAGAGTTATTAACGTTTAAAAAATGGGGGGGAATTGGAGGAGAGAGAAACTATTGGCTTACTTGACTAGAATGCCCCTGAAAAAAGTCACGCGCCTCTTTTCTTACTTTCAATCTCCCTGATTTAATCTTAGCCCTTGATTAACTTAATGGATGGTCAAGATCACTTCCTATCATTCCTAGCCAAATTAACTTCCTATTGTATCTCCACCCTATTTTAGTAATTATAATGGGTTAAACTGCCTTCATTTTATATTGAATATAATAATTAATAAAGCTTATCGAACGTATTAAAAAAGATTGGAGACGAGAAGCTACAAGGTTTATCTATGAGCAATATATATAAAAAACAGCCAAGAATATTATGTTATGTTTTAGGTTGTTCTTTTATTCAAAGTTCAAACTAGGATTGAGACCCGCCGCAATGCTGCAGGGATTCTTTAGTTATAACTAAGTCGATATAGGACCCGCACGTTATGTTAAACTTGTCAAACGGGGAAGAAATAGACGATGTAAAAATGTTCACCCATATACGTACATTGCGTCGTGTTAACTCGCAAAATTTAGAACAAACCGTAAAAACGTTAAACCAAAGACGCAGTCGATCTAGGACCCGCATGTTATGTTAAACCTGTCAAACGGGGAAAAATAGATGATGTAAAAACGTTCACCCACACACGCACGTTGCGTCGTGTTAAGTCGCAAAATTTAGAACGAAACGTAAAAACGTTAAACAAAAAACTCACGTTGCGATGTGTTAAGTCACAAAATTTAGAACCAAGCATAAAGTGAAAAATTTGCGGAAAATGAAAACTATAAAGGACCAAAGTTGAAAATAAAAAAAGTTGTGAGGATAGATTGCAAAAGATAAAAAGTTTTTGGTTAAAAGTAAAAAAAATAAAAATAAAAAGTTTTGAGTTAAAAGTAATTTATGAAATACTTTTGGGTGAAAATAAAAAAAAAACATTTTTTTTTGGAAAACCCACAAAGCCAAGGTTACGACAACTATATGCATATCCATTTTTTCTTTGGAAAACCCCCAAATCACACCTCGTGTTGCGGCGGGGGGTAAAACGGTGTCAAATAATAGTAATACTAATGTCACACAACCGTTATCAGTGGCGGATCTAGGATTCCGACCAATGGGTAACGTTTTATAAATAAGCCGTAACGAAATCGAAAAAACGTTAAATTTTTCCAAAATTTACACTAATTTTTCCAATTTTTTTCCGACCAAGGGGTAGCGGGGGTTACCCCTACCAAAGAGGTAGGTCCGCCCCTGACCGTTATCGACCACCAACACTGACTCGACCTAGGATCTACATGTTGCGATGAACCTATCAAACATGAAAAAATATAGGTAAAAAAAGTTGAACCACACATGCACGTTGCGCCCTGTTAACTTTCAAAATTTGAAACAAAATATAAAAAAAATGAACCACACACGTACGTTTCGTCGTATTAACTCGAAAAAATTAGAATTATACGTAAACCGGAAATTTTCCAAAGATGAAAAGTATAAGTGACAAAAGTTGTGAAGTTAAATTGCAAATAATGAATAGTTTTGGGTTAAAGTTAAAAAAACAAATTATGTAGGGTTAAAATTGAAAACGTAAAAACCTTTGGGTTAAAGGTAATGAAAAGTTTTGGGTTAAAGTTTAAAAAACAAATTTTGGAGGGTTAAAATTGCAAAAGGTAAAAACCTTTGGGTTAAAAGTAAAAAAATCAAGTTTTTTTTTTTTGAAAAAACCTCTAAGCACAATGTACAAGTTTCAATGCATATTTTTGTTGCTTATTTATAGTAACTAGGAATTAGTACCCGTCGCAATGCGGCGGGGTTCTTACATGCGAGCATCCGTCCTTGTCTTCTTC
This sequence comes from Helianthus tuberosus, assembly GCA_030545235.1. NCBI lineage: Eukaryota > Viridiplantae > Streptophyta > Magnoliopsida > Asterales > Asteraceae > Helianthus > Helianthus tuberosus. The sequence continues at coordinate 72,159,769 of CM060403.1, forward strand.
TCCAACCTTCCGACTCATAGTTATCTCATCGTACCGAAAAAAAAGTCGGATCTAAATGACACCAAAAGTGAGTTGTAAAGTTAAATCAAACATTAATTGTTACTCGACTCGTCTTATTACATTCCTTATAATCTAAATATCTAATCTACATAACCAAATTGACCCATTCATAAAAAAACTTGTGAACCCTTTATTTTCTAGTATCTATCAGAATTAATCAGCTAGTAAGTAAGTGGATAGTAGATCAGCATGCCCAGTATACATATACAAATTCTGCAACATGGGGTAGGTTTTAAGCTAAGGAAGTATCGTTATCCGGGCATTATGTTAACCATTTACTACAACCTACATGATGAGATTCCACACACAAATTTTGTAACACAATGCATAAAGTTCACCCATATTACTGTATGCATTAGGTAACTATTAGTAAGAGCCTTATTTGAACATTATGCAAAAACTTCTAAATATAATTCTTATAAACAATAAAATTACCTCAGTTTCATAGCCAATTGTTGATAAAGCAGCTGCAACACACCTATGGATTTTGCGGCACATAACATTACGTAAAACCTTAGTCGAATCACATATGGAAAATAGGATTACAGACCATGACAACTGAAACACACCTATGGCCATTCTAAACACCATGATCGAGACTCCTAAAAAGTTACTCGTCATACCTGTGAAGAATAATACGGTGAGGTTTGTCCAATTGAAGTCTTAAAAGATATCAAAAGGTCTCTGCAAAAGCAAGTTTGATGGAAAAAAAATTAATCCAATGGACGTCAAAACAAATACTCTTAATGAAAAAACAAAATGTATTGGAAAGAAACATCAAAAGCGATGCTTTTGCTCCGAGTTCTCTATACAATATTCATTAAATTTATGTATGTGTGTACACGTTGGCAATGTCGTCCATACCAGAACGGATTGCTCCCCCCTCTTCGCTCTCTTTGCCAGCCTTCTTCAGTGACGAACACGAACAAAAAAATTGTGTTCGCTTATATGTTCGTGTTCATGTTCGTGTTTGGTTAAAGTTAAATGAACAAACTTGTAAACGGGTCAATTTACCTCAAAAACGGATAAAAGTTAGCTGTTACAGGAATGAGTAAAAACAGTATAATCTGAATCTCTCTCCAAAATTCCAATATTCAATTTCAAAACACATGACAAAGTCCGTCGCGCGACTAACTTTGCACTAAACCATTTACCTCGAAACGCTAGCAACTAAACCTTAATCAACAATTCATAAACACATATCATATTTCATGCAAGATTCAACAATCCAAGATGCACAAAACAACAGAACCAACAACTTTAAACAAAAGTAGATTCACTGTATTCCCTCAAAATTTAATCTCATCTTGTTCATACCACAAGAATAAACAGTACACAGAATAGAAGCTTCCAACTGCTTCATTTCTAACTTAACCACATTATTATTATTATTATAACTATTATACAATAGAACCACAATAATCATAACCCAAAACAATAATCTTAAAAATACCATAAGATTTCAGTACCTCTCACCAGCATCAGGTGGCAGTTTCCTGTAAGCCGCAAGAACCGAAGGAATAACCGCTGCAAGCGCGAGTGAAAGATATTCCAAGCTGCTTTCCTTCCAGTTTACAACACCCACAAATTCAACCCTCTAAACAGATATCAAACTAAAAAGAACTCAAGTAAAACTCAATAACTCATACTAATTAACTTCTGCAACTTCAATTTTAAATATAATTGCTAACAAAACACTATTTTCCATGTGAGATCACATACCTGGTTTGTATAATAATCTCCCTGTAATCCATTCAATGTTTACGATGTACCCGCGCCGCACCTCACCACGACCGCCGCCTCCGCCATCCATCACCGTCGCAAAACCCTCAGAATCACCGCCAACACCGTTAACCGTCGCCGACAGCGACGGAACAAAGTAATCACCGGAAATCGAGCTCTCGCCGTAGCCACTACCGCTCGACTGCCGCTGCAAACCGCCGATTGACGGCGGAAACGGCGACTGGCGGTTCTGCTGCATCCTGTTATCTGTGAAGGTCATGAGGTCCCAATCGAATCCATATCTGTCGTTGTTACGCTTCTTCTCGCCGGAGTGAGAGTGATGACATCCGTCATAGCCAGCGGAGGGAGATGTAAAGGCAGGAAAACGTGGATCTGGGAGAAGATGCTCTCTCAAACCTTGATTTCTCTCTCTAAATTCTGAATGCAGTGTTGGGGAGAGAGAGTGGGACACGTCGGTGGATAAAAGGGAAGATGGGGAGTTTTTTTTTTTAAAACACTCCCAAAGCACAGAGTACTACTGATGATGCACAAAAAAGTTGCAAAGTTATAAGGTGTTAATAAAATAAAATATATTTTTAAGTAAAGCGCTAAATTGTTTCTTTTAATATTATATATATACTTTATATTTGATTAGATAATAAAGTTATTTATTTGAATTATTAAAGTAAGCCGTAGATAATAAAGTTATTTATTTAATTATTAAAGTAAGCAGTGGAATGTTAATTAAATAATAATTTTAGGGTTTTACTGATGTTAACGATACATTTAGATAACTATAACTTTTTGATCCTTTTATTAATTAAATAAATAATAGTTTTAGGGTTTTACTGATGTTAATGATACATTTAGATAACTATAACTTTTTTATCCTTTTATGTATGTTTATTAAATTTACTAATTATAATGGATTAAACTGCTTACATTTATTTTATAGTTAATGGATTAACGTGCTTACATTTATTTTATAGTTTATGTATCATATTAACTAAATAACAGTTTTACCTATATTAATGACATTTTGATAACGATAATAACCTCTTTTTTTCTTATATGATGATTACTATCATTAAATAATAAAATTTTAAATTCATAAATTGGATTAGAATTAATTGTTTGATTATAAACTTTTCAATTTTCTTTCTAAGCGTAATAAACTTTTCAAAGACTTTTCAGTTTTCTTTCTAAGCGTAATAAACTTTTCAATTTTCTTTCTAAGAAATTAAAATCGATTAAGATTTAGAGAATCAAAATAGAATTTTCAATTTTTTTCTAAGAAATTAAAATTAATTAAACTCTAGAGAATTAGAAAACCTAAGGAGAAAGATATTTTAATTTTACTAATTAGAAAAGTAATTATTTATAGAGTAAAAATCAATCAATCAATATAACGATGTAAACAGATTTGTTTTAAACTTACTTGATGGGTCACTGCTTTTTGTCATTCAACTTCGATGTGGGATGAAAAAATATAGGTTTTTGTTTAAAAAATGAGTTAAATGTCATTTTCGCCCCTGAGGTTTGGGCACATTTGCCATTTTCGTCCAAAATGACAGTTTGGTACCATTTTGCCCCTCACGTTTGGCCATTTTTGCCATTTTCATCCAAATCTCTAACCTAGTTAAAAAGTTCTGTTAAATGAGATTTTTTTTAATTTAATTTTTTATATTTACTCTATAAAATATAATAAACAATTATGTTCTTTTTAAATAAATAAATAAAATATATGTATATATATAAAAATACACACAGATCACCATCTCCATCTCTCTCTCTTCTCTGTCTTCTCTCTCATCTCCTATCACCGCCACCACCGTTCCCCACCACCTCCACCACCATTCCCCACCGTTACCCACTTCATCTTCAACATTACCTCCACCACTCCTGCATTTCCGACAACCACACCAACAACCTTCTGATCGTCATCTCCGTCACCACTAACCTTCATCACAAACAGCATCTTTCATCAACATCCCACGCATCATCATCGTATCACCGCCACCTCCGATAAACCTGCATCATCAGCACCTTCCGTTCACCAATCAACCACCAACATCAGATCATCATCTTCATCAACGAACCATCCTGCACTCCATCTCCGACGATACTTCTTATCCGGTCATCACTCCAATCATCATCACCATTACCGAAGGTTCATCGAAGAAACACTTGAAGTGTGCGACTTGACGGCTGATCTTTTGGTTGTGGGGTTTCGGTTTGGATTGTTTATCGACGAACAGCGTTCAAAAATTTAGGGTTTTGGTTTCGGTTTTTATCGAAGAAGAAGAAACAGTTCTTCGTTTTTTTATATATATACATATATTTTATTTATTTATTTAAAAAGAACATAATTGTTTATTATATTTTATAGAGTAAATATAAAAAATTAAATTAAAAAAATTCTCATTTAATAGAACTTTTTAACTAGGTTAGAGATTTGGATGAAAATGGCAAAAATGGCCAAACGTGAGGGGCAAAATGGTACCAAACTGTCCATTTGGACGAAAATGGCAAATGTGCCCAAACCTCAGGGGCGAAAATGGCAATTAACTCTTTAAAAAATATTATACTTTTTTTAAATTATCAGACTAATTTGTCTAATATCAAACAAGCATTTTTTTTTGAAGGGTGACTTTCAATATGTACATGGACCATTGGTCACCGGGTTCCCGTCAAGGACGGTTACCCGTCAGCCCAGCTTTCGTAGACGCGATGTTCTATCGGGCCCCGGCTGCCGCTTTGACTGACCTTCGCCCGGAAACCATACTGCCCCCACACGAGAGACTCGCCGAGGTAACAACTGGATGAAAACCGGGTTGCCCCCAGGACCGCACCATGCCTCGGTAGGAACGATCTATCATTGGGACGTCCTCCCCCATAACGCCGCAGCCGTGGATCAAACCGGTGACCTCCAAGGAGGAACCGGCCCAACCCCACCACATGGGACCAACTGGGCAGCATATGGTCATATGTTTTTAACTACCTTAATTTTGCATTTTTAATATTATAAGTAATAAGCTTTTTATTAAAACAACGGTGACTATATTTTAATTTAATAAATATGTAATTATATGTATGTTGTGTATTAAATTGGAATAAATGCTATTTTATATATTAAGTAATAAAATGTTATATGTTTTAAAAATCTCGTGTATTTCAACGGTTGAATTATACCATCTATTACACAAGTTAAAACATATCTATACTATATTATAATGCATGAGGGATGGGTATTTTAAGATACCCAAAAAATAAGAACTTTTTCCCCCTTTATTTATAGAAAAACCCTTAAAATGAGGGTAGTTTGGTCTTTTAAACACTATTTATTTTTTAACCCCTAAACTTATTACATTTAAATCCCTGAGTTTTTAACAAAATTATAGATAATTAGTTACAATTCACCCCTCCACAACAAACTTATAATTTTTTACGTATTCTTGACATATCTTATAAACTATACTGTTTAAAAAAAAAATCCAAAGATAGCATGATGACCTACACATTTCTGTCGAAGTTTTGGTACAAGTCGATAATGCTTTAATTTACAAGTAATTAATACTTGTGATCTAATGCGTCTATTCTACAAAGATGAGTTCCATCTATGCAAACAATAACAAAAAGAATTAAAAGTACCGTAATATAAAATGAAGATATTATGTGTCACATATTATTTTATTAAAACTGCCTAATATTTATACTTAGATATATCTTATAAAAACTTAAAACTAACCATAACAAACTTCCTAAATAAAGGGGTGGCGAAAAACCAGTTATAAAAACTTAAAACTAACCATAACAAACTTCCTAAACTTACCCTTATATCTATTACTAAACAAAGTTAAAAATTGGATCCAGTTCTGAATTCAATTGTTGCGAAAAACCAAGCACGCGAGATTGAAAGTTCAAATGTCAGTTCTGTTATATCGCAGCAGTAAATAATTGTTTTCTTTTATTTACTTTTACGTGAATTTTAACTTATTTGATTTTTCAGATTCAGTTGCATGATGAACATGACAATTTAAAAAACACAGTTGTCGAATAAGCTTCTAAGGTATTGATTTTTGCTGGTTTTTAAGTATTATTTTTGCGTATATCTTTCATATTAACATGGTCGTTATGTTACTATTTGTGTGTTTTATTACAGGATAATGGTGATAAAAGTGTTGATATTATTTCTTATGGTGCAATGTTTAGTCCATACAAGTCTAATCTTCAACGTGAATTTAGTGAAGAGGTAATTTTAAGGTTTATTTAATCTTTTTAAAATTTTTGTGTTCAATTTTTGTCCTTTTTAAGGATCAGAAGTTTGAGGCTCAAAGGAAGAGATCCAAGAGACTCTCTGAATGGAGATGGAATGAGGTTATTAATTTAGACGATTATGAGGGCAATGACAAATAAGAGGAATTAGAAGATACTGCCGATTCAAGTACAAACCAGAAAACCTGACTAAAAATACCCCGAGTGTCAATTCAGAAGCAGAACAGATTTCATGCAGTCTAATATGAAATCTATCAAGTGTTTTTATGTTTTTTTTTTTCATTTTCAGTTGTTATATTTGATCTAGACGTATGAATAAAGTTTATTTTATATTTGAACTTTATTTTTTATGTTAATATTATGCACTTATTGACCATATTAATAAAGTTCAAAATAAAGTTAGTATCCTGAATTTACAAGTCAACTGAACTTATATAAGTTAACATCCTAAAGTTGCAATCAACAGATATTGTAGTTAGATATAGTCAAGTTGAAATTATAAAATATTGCATTCTTGGATATTAATATAATAATTTGTATTTCTTAATTAAAAAATAATAAAGTAATAAATTTTAAAGCTAAACTAAAAAGCTGAACTTACTATGATATAAAGTTAAAAAGATATAAACTCTTAACATCCTATTTTTTTATAAAAAAATGTTTTTAAGATTTTATAAAAATATAAATTTTTTATATATATAAAAACGAAATTTAACAATTAAAGTTAAAGGTGTAAAACGTACTTACGAGTTAACCACTGTTTTTTATTTTTTATTTTTATAAAAAAACATTTTAAACTTAAAGTTTATTGGATGAGTACCATATGGATATTTAAAAAAAGTTATGAACTTTAAAGAATAAATTATAAACTTTATCATTTAACTAACAAAATAAACTTACTTTACAGGAATAACAACTTATCTTTTATTTTTTGTCATTTGATTATTATTTTTTTATTAAAAACGAAACTTAACATGTGTAAAACTGTTTTTTACTTTATTTATAAACAAAACATTTTGTTTTTATAAAAAATAATTCTTTTATAAACATTTTTTGTAACAAGTAATATAAATAAAATACTCCAGAAACTTACAATCTTTACTAGATAAATACTAAACTGTGTTGCAAATTTTTAGGGATACATAGTAGATTGTGTTGCATATTTTTAGGGATTATAAGTTAAAAGTATACTCATATAGATAAGATTAGTTAGGAAAATAAAAATTTGAACTTAGTATGATATAAAGTTAATAAAGATATAAACTCTTAACATCCTACTTTTTTGTAAATACAGTTCTTGAAATTTTATAAAAATATAAATTTTTTTATCTGTAAAAAGCAAAATTTAACAATTTAAGTTAAACGTCTAAAACGTACTTACGAGCCAAGTACTATTTTTTATTTTTATAAAATTGAAAATTTTAAACTTAAATTTTATTGGATGAGTACTATGTGGATATTTAAAAAAAGTTATGAACTTTAATGAATAAAATTATACTTTGTAATTAATAAACATATTTTAAAATTATAACAACTTATCTTTTATTTTTTATCTTTTGTTTATTAATTTTTATAAAAAAACAATATTTTTTTGTCTTTTGATTATTATTTTTTATAAAAAAAACAAAACTCTACATATGTGTAACACTTATGACATATATCTACCACAATAATGTTACCAAAAATATTGTACGAATAAGAAAACTTCCAGAAACGAGTGCCACAATGCAAAGTGTCTCCCCCGCCGCATCGCGCGGACACCTTGCTAGTATTTAAAAAAGAATTTTTATATACTATTTACATATTATAACATTTTACTTTGATTTGTATATTTATTATTTGGTTAAAACACATATATTACATGGGTTGGATCAATAAAATATTAAAGTAAATAGTTATTAATAAATGAAATAATAAAGGAAATAGTTGAAAAAATAAATATTAAATAAATAAGTGAGAAACGAGAAAAAATTGAAAATATATATTGCTATTTAATAGGAGAGAAACATGAAAATTGTGATTTGATATTGTTATTTAGTAGGAGAGAGAAACGGGAATATTATTACTAAATCTATATCTATATATCTAATAAAGCAAACTATTGGGGGACACATGTCACCCAATGGTTGATGCCAAATAAGAAGCCATGTCATCATCCATGTGGCACACCTCATAGTTGAGGATTGAATGTAGCTTCTTTGGTAAGTTTCTTAATCTCTCTCTCTCTCTCATCAATCATTCGCACTACCGTTTCAACCAGGATTAGATAAGGCTTCTATTGTACGCTTCATTATACTCTCTCTTTATATTTCTCAATCATCGTTCCTCTCCTCAAACAAAACCCTAATCTGCCTCCAGGATCTCAATCTGTCTCTTCCGGATCTCAGTCAACAATCGACGGTAATGTGCGAATCGTTGATCTTTTTTTATGTTTGAGTTTGAATGGTTTGCCCTAATCGGTTTTGTTATGTATTGATTAATGTTATTTGAAGATCGATATCAGATTTCCAGAGCATATTCAAAGACCATTGATGTGTGCTAAACAGACTATAAAAATTAACTAAGTTAGACTCTCTAAGCTAGACACTAAAAGGCTTTAATTCTAGACTCGACCTAAAACCACACAATCGGCAAGTGTACCGATCAATGTAGTATAACCTAGGAAGTCCGGATATCGAACCACGAGACTCTATGAACCACGTAAACTAGACTCTGACAGACGCTGACAGACACGACTAAGACTTGTTTAATTGTTTGGGGGGGGGGGGGGTTACGGAAAACTAAGGAAATCTATATTAAACTACTAAATTAAACTAGAGCTAGACTAAAGACGAATAAAGACTGAGGACTTTTCTTATATGAGAACGAGACCACCTAGACAAGAATCCTGGATTGTTTTTAAGAGATTACCGATTAAGTTAAGTGCATGAGTTATGGAACCGGGATCTTAAAATACTAAACCTATTAAGAACCAACGAGGCCCCTCGACCCTTCTCAAGGAGAAACCTGTGGAGCTACCTAGGCCGTTAATCCTACCGGTTATTAGACGCCTTCCCAGTTGTCTAATTATTGTGTAAGTACCCTAATGTTGACCTATTCTTTTCCAATCCTAGATCTAGGGTAGTTTGAAGTAATTAATTTGACTTGATAGACTAATAAGACCGACAGGTAAACCAAGACATGACCTTTTCCAAGGACTATCTAAAGCAATTCGCTGGGTAAGACCTACCAATAGCCCCTCACTTTCCAGGTATTAGGACTAGTAGAACACTAAGACTTAGCAAATTATTACCAGTTACTTCTAGGGGTTATTGCGCAATTCTCCCTAAAGAGTGAAGGTTTTCTAACGTGATATAGACACTCACCGAAACCCTAAACCCTAATATGACTCTATGTTGTGATATAGACCGTCACTAAGAATCATATGAAGCAAATAATAACAATAAACCAATTCAAAGTATGCATACACATCAAATCATTAAATCAAACCGCTTACTAAACACAATCACCCATAACAATCATGCAATTAACAAAAACGGTAAAAATATTTATTCAATCCATTCATCAAGTCTAGGCGGTTTATGAAATTAGCCAAGCATACTAAAACGTATCATCAATCCAAAGAAATCTAGAACAGCACTCATTGTAACAAAGTTTCAAGACAAATAATCGATAAAACAAGGGATTAGAAAACCCGATATAATCTTCGATTCTTCGCCCTCGACTCGTACCAATGATTCCTACGCCTTCAAATCTCCGATTGCTCGCCAAGAATGCTCCAAAGTCGCCCAAAAGAAGTCTGAATTCGTAATTAGGGTTTCAATTGAGTTTTCTTGGGAATTAAACATCAAACCCTAGCTGGAAACAATAATTCTCCGAAATAGACCCTTCGCGCGACGCCAAGGAGGCCTCGCGTCACGCGGCGCCTCCAAATCCTGATTTTCTGATTTTTTTCTCTTTTATTTAATTTCCAGCTTCTCCGACGCGCGTACGAATCCCGGTTTTCTTCTAAACTGCTCGTTTTTCATCACTTTAAGCTACGGGACCTGATATCAAAGCTTAACGTCAGCAGTATCACAATTCTAACCTAAAACAGACTCAAAACGACTGAAAACTGACCAAAATATACACTATAAACATATGTACTTTGCAGTACATCAAACATCCCCACACTTACTCTTTTTTCGTCCTCGAAAAAGAATTATGCAACGGAATCAGAAACACATAATCACTCGGGTCAAAAGCATAGGTATAATTAATTAAAACCAAGACTTGCGTTAGCCGCTATTGCGAATATACTTGTCCACTTTAAACCCAAATCCAATCCTAAGCCCTTATCATGTGATTTTAATTTAAGTGCGGTCAATCCACCTAGGGTCTCACACCAGAATTTACGGTCCACCTACTCCCACCTCAAGCTTATAGGACTAAAGGAACGATCATTTGACCAATTCCCAACCGTCTTATATCAAAACCAAGAGAATTTACAATCAATTTTTTTTCTATTTTTTTTTGCTTTGCTTTTTTGCTTTTTTTTTTCTCTCTCGTGAGTCTAGACGATGCTTTCCCTAACCAAGAGGTATTCCGGCTGTAGAGTCGCTATCCCCAACCACAGATTACTTAGGTTTCGGTACTTTTAATCGGCAATTCGATTTCACACATCCCAGAGGCATTCCGGCTGTAGAGTCGCTATCCCCAACTCGGATTAGATAGACCTGTGTTACTTTCATTTAGTTTCTAGCTCACTTTTTATTCCTTTTTTTTCGCAAGATCACAAACTCTAACGGTTTTAACTTATAACGGTGCCCCTTATACTATTATTGGCAGTTTTAGTTTCCCATATCTCCCAGGCGAGAACCCACTAGCAGACCGACAATTAAGGTATATTAACTCAAAGGGACTTAAAACCAAACCCGGGCCTATCCACATATCCCAAACTAGAGACAAGCTCGATTTATTTTATTCTCTTATTATTATTATTTGAACCCGAGCAAAAATTCATCTTTTCTATCATTTTCCGTGTTAATTTGCAAACTTCTCATTTCAAAGGACATTTTCTGATTTTTTAATTTTTTTTTTGGATTTTTTCAAATGTTTTAATTTTTTTGTATTTTTCAATTTTATGACTCGATTATTTACAAGTATCCCATCCCCACACTTAGAGATTGCATTGTCCCTAATGCAAGAACGAAAATACGACTCAACAACTACCTAAAAATAAAAACTGCAAACGAAATAAATAATAAATATACAACAACAACAAAAAGGGAAACGACTTAGCTGAGTATGTGAGACTGTCAAAGTGCCAGTTGTTTCCACATAAGCCCTCCAATACCGAACGTGCTCAGCAAACAATACCAAACTCTCTCTCACACGAACGGAAAGTGGCTCCAAATCATCAACCTAAAACATAAATACCATACCAAACATACGACTACCACATGTTCAACATACCATCATCCAGAGTTCAAATGAAAAATAAGAATATATGTCCTACGGATACAACCAAATCGAACTACTGAAACAGCATAAATAAAATAAAACATGAAAGGATATATATGCTGCTGCAGTCTGCTACATCACTCGTCCCCTGAATCTTCCTCCATCTGCTGGGTCCCCGAACCTCCAGCCTGCTGCCACCCGAACTGACCACTATAAGCATAACCACTTTGCCCCCCCCACTGGTCATACCCCGGGTACTGACCATAGACATATGGGGTCTGCTGCTCGCCTCCATAAACTGGTGGAGGTAATAATCCGGCAAAGGGTGGAGGTATCTGAGCATCTAGTGACATACCCGACATCATATACCTGAGCATGTCGTCCTGTCGGTGGTGGCTCTGCATCGTCCACTGGTGGTCAACCCGCATCCTATTTTCAATCTGATCAAACCTATGCTGTGTGTAGTCAAAAGCAGCCTCAGGAGTGAACGGGACAGGTCTCTGCTGTCTAACTGGCTGCTGTGGAGGAGGAGTCTCACGCCTCTGTCGAGGCATCGACTGTCGTGCCGGAAGAGTGCCCACTTCATAATTCCATTGTGGCGGGTCCGAAGATGTTAAAACACCTGCTAACTGTAGCTCCGCAACACCCCAATAAACCGTTGGAAAACTCTCATGCATCTGTTCCAACTTATGTTTTGTGAGGGCCCGTACATTCCTTGCCAACCTAGCTATGTACGGCCCAAGATCCATTGCAGCCCTTTTTCCTCCCCTACGAGGCCGATTGCACGACCATGCGAAAAAGCTTGCCAAGTTCCAATTCCTCTTTTCCACCATACACATCAATGCAAAAATATCCAACCAATTTGCTTTATTCTCACCCGACTTCCTCGCCACAACCGTAGTCGCCAATACTTTCAAAATATACCTATGTATAGGATCACGAACCGATGTGATAAGGTTCGTTTGGGCGAACGGTTGGGTCGCAATCTCCTCCCAAAATCTAGCCAAATCTGCCGAATCCAAACACTTCGGCCGAGGATGATTGTACACACCCCTTAAACCATTGACAAACTCATCTGTCTTCACCTCATCCTCCGTGTAAAAACCTAAAGCCACTCCAAACTGAGGAATACTCATCTTGTATAAATTCCGGCCCAAAGAAAATGAAACCGCGTTTTTCTCCGCAAAAGTACCCTCTTTATGATGGAAGGTACAATGAAACTCAAGTGTGAGTTCAGTATACTGCGGCCATTTACACTCCATTGCCGCTCTCAGTCGTGGCCCCAACAACTCCGCCACCCGGTCACTCGCTCCCATACTTTGCAACCACTCCCAATCAATCGTACGGTGCTCCAACATATGAGTCACCGCATATTTCTTTAGTTTCACCCTTTCATCACTGTCTTCTTCAAAGTCTAAGACCGGGTGATCAACAATCCTCTCGACACGGGAATACACTCTCCTATCAAACCCCCGATACTTGATCTTCCTTTTTCTTAGGTTTGACGATGAACCTTCACCCGACATGTTTCTGCAAAACAAGAAAGATTTGACAAGAAAAACAATGCAGAATGTTAGTAATCACAAACTATTTTTGGTGTTTTTAAATTTTTTATTATTATTTTTATTTATTTATTTATTTTTTTTATATAAAAAAAAATAGAATAGCCATATAGCATTTCATTCGTGGCTAATTCTGAAAATAAAGTTAAAGAAAAACAATGGGTTACCGTTTACAAAAGCGTAAGTTACACATCATTCTACCCGAATGGAGATTGAGTACGGGCAAAATGTTGTGAACTTGTACGTGCATATAAGTAAACCCGACACTAGACTCAAAATACTACTCTAAAAGAACTACTAAACTCAATAACTCGAACGACCTAAGACTCAATGTACACTATCTCCTCCCGGCACTTTAATTGTCCTCAATTAAGCATAAGTGCCGAAATATCCCCACACTTGAGGCTAAACACGTGAGAGTTTGACTTTTTAAAACTTAACGCAACGTTTGTGGCAACAAAATCCGTTTAGAAAACTAATCACATTTGCAAAAATCAGTTCAACAACCTATTTTTTTAGCAAAAAATCTTTAGTTATAGCCAAACAAACCCGTAAAGCTCAAACATGTTGTCTAGTTGTCCAAACATACCCCACAAGTCTCAAACAACCCCAAGCAAACCAACCCGAACCATCCGCAAACCCCATTGTGTGTAAACATCCCAAACAAAACCACCCGCATACCACTAGCATCACTAAAGGCTCAAAAATCCTAACTTTAGCAACCTACACAAACCCTAGATCTAAAACATAACTGACCCGACACTACAACTATGAAATAAAGTTACCTACTAACAAGAAATCACAGAAATCGTACCTTGGGTTCGGATTTAGCAAGAAAAGTGAAGCCTTGAACTTGTGGTGCACGAGTTTGTCCAAAAACGCGAGAATGCAGCGCGAATTCGGGTGAAATTTATGGTTAAGATTGTGGGGAATGTGATTGTGGTGATTTAGGAAGAAGAATGGAGTGATTTGGTGAAAAAATGAGTGAGTTATGGTGATTTTGGTGAAAATCGCGACTAGGGTTTGAGATGTGAAAAGGGAATGAAGTTTCAGCGACAGGTTCAAGTTAAAACGTTTTACTCCGGTTCAGGGGGGTCTCGCGCGACGCCTGGGGGTCAGGGGGAGGCCTAGCGTGACGCGGCGGGTCGATTTTAATTCTTTTTTTGGACTTCTTGGCTTAGCGCGACGCGAAGGCCCTTGGCGTCACGCCAAGGGCCATTTTTCAGAGAATGTTTCGTCTAATTTGCTTGTTCATGCCTTAGAAAAATTTTCAACAATTTCCCAAACCATCCAAAACCCATAAATTTTTTTCTAAGTGTCCAAGAAACATACCTGGGACCTCTTTTCTCATGCTTTTTCCGTTCCATAGCGGTGACGAAACCTGCAAAATTCTCAACGACACAAAACAAACACCGAAAAACTACGAAAATACTTGTTAGAACACGAAAATACGCAAACGACGACTCTTATACAAACGATACAAAATGTACACTTAGGCTTTCACCCAACACACTAATTGGCGGCTTTAGGTGGGATTTCGAGAGGAGTTACCTCCCTCTCATCCTTGTTTATCGCTCCTCCAATGTAATGCTTCAAACGATGACCGTTCACCTTCCAACTACGGCCATCCGTCTCATCCACGATCTCCACCGCTCCATACGGAAACACATAGTGAACCATATAAGGTCCCGACCACTTCGACTTCAACTTACCCGCAAAAAGCTTCAACCTCGAGTTATAAAGAAGCACTTTGTCGCCTTTGCTAAACTCCTTCACTTTTCTCAATCTTTTATCATGCAACAACTTCGTTTTCTCTTTAATCCCCAACGATCGAGCATACGCCACATCCCTAAGCTCTTCAAGCTCATGAATTTGAAAGAAACGCTTCCTAGCGGCTTCGCTCATATCTAAATTAACGGCTTTCAAAGCCCAAAGCGCTCTATGCTCTAATTCTACGGGGAGATGACAAGCTTTTCCGTAGACGATCATGAAAGGTGTAGTTCCTAAAGGCGTCTTGTAGGCGGTTCTAAACGCCCACAATGCATCGTCTAGCTTGTCGGACCAATCTTTCCTATTCTTACCAACTGTTTTCTCTAAGATTCGTTTAATACCGCGATTCGCATTCTCCACTCGTTTGTGGATGATATGCGGTAGATAAATGATGAGTGACACCGTAGCGTGCAAGCAACTTCTCCATCAATGCATTGCAAAAGTGAGTGCCACGGTCACTAATTAAGGCTTTAGGAGTACCGAATCGTGAAAAGAGCTTCTTAAGAAATTTCAACACTACTCGGGCTTCGTTTGTGGGAAGAGCTTGAGCCTCAACCCATTTGGACACATAGTCGATCGCCACGAGTATGTAACGGTTTCCTTTAGAGTTTGGGAAGGGTCCCATGAAATCGATGCCCCAAACGTCAAAAACCTCTACTACTTGTATGGGGTTTTGAGGCATCTCATCTTTGGCGGAAATATTGCCGGTTCGTTGACATGCATCACACATCTTCACGAACTCCTCGGCATCTCTAAGAACGGTAGGCCAATAAAAGCCACAATCGAATACCTTTTGGGCGGTGGCGTGTGCACCATGATGTCCTCCCGTGAGGCCTTCATGCACATGCTTTATAATGTTCCACCCCTCTTCTCTCGACACACAACGTCTAAGAACTCTATCTCCTCCTATCCTAAAAAGAAAAGGATCGTCCCAAACATACTTTCTCGCTTCGCTAATGAATCGCTTCCTTTGTTGTGTGGACACCCCTCTCACAACATCGCCACTAGAGAGATAATTCGCTAAGTCGCAAAACCATGGCAATCCTTCTTTCTCGGCCTCAACAAACTCTATAGACTCGTGAGGGAACGTGTCTCCAATCTCCTCCTCACGAATCTCTTCCCTCTTGGGATCCTCTAACCGCGATAAATGATCGGCCGCCACATTCTCGGCCCCTCTCTTGTCCCTAATCTCAATATCGAACTCGCTAAGCAAAAGAATCCACCGAATGAGTCGGGGTTTAGCGTCTTTCTTTTGAAAAAGAAAACGCAACGCGGAATGGTCGGTGAAAACAATTGTCTTGGATAAAACGAGGTACGAGCGGAATTTATCAAAAGCGAAAACTACGGCTAAAAGCTCTTTCTCCGTGGTAGTGTAGTTTTCTTGAGCATCATTGAGCGTTTTGCTCGCGTAGTAGATGGGGTGGAAGTGCTTATCCTTTCTTTGTCCTAATACCGCTCCAACGGCATAGTCACTCGCATCACATATGAGCTCAAAGGGCAAGCTCCAGTCGGGCGAGATAAGAATAGGTGCACTAACCAACTGTTCCTTCAAGAAGTTGAAGGCCTTAAGACACTCTTCGTCAAAGACGAATGGAACATCTTTCTCTAGCAAACGGGTCATGGGGCGAGTGATTTTTGAGAAATCCCTAATAAAGCGTCTATAGAAACCCGCATGCCCTAGAAAACTCCTAATCGACTTCACACTCGTGGGTGGAGGTAACCTACTTATGGTATCTATTTTCGCACGATCTACCTCAAGACCCTCTCTAGAAATCTTATGCCCTAGTACTATACCTTCCGTCACCATGAAGTGACACTTCTCCCAATTTAGCATAAGCTTCGTCTCTACACACCGCTTCAACATCCTTTCCAAATTCTTCAAACACACCTCGAAAAAATCACCATAAACTGAAAAATCATCCATGAAAACCTCCATGGAAGTCTCTATCATATCCTGAAATATGGCGACCATGCAACGCTGAAAAGTAGCTGGAGCGTTACATAACCCAAATGGCATGCGTCGGTACGCATAGGTGCCATAGGGGCATGTGAAGGTGGTCTTATCCTGATCCTCCGGTGCTATGGGGATCTGGAAGTAACCGGAAAAGCCGTCTAGAAAACAATAGAATTGTTGACCGGCTAAACGCTCCAACATTTGATCTATGAAAGGCAATGGGAAGTGGTCTTTACGGGTGGCATCATTCAACTTTCGGTAGTCGATGCACACGCGCCAACCCGTGACCGTACGTGAAGGGATAAGCTCGTTCTTTTCGTTCATGACAACGGTCATCCCCCCCTTCTTGGGGACAACCTGTGTGGGACTAACCCAAGGTGAATCTGAAATGGGATATATCATCCCCGCATCTAAGAGTTTAAGAACCTCCTTTTTCACTACATCTTGCATGTTGGGGTTAAGCCTCCTTTGGGGTTGCACCACCGGTTTATAATCATCCTCCATGAGTATCCGGTGGGTGCAATAGGAAGGGCTTATACCCTTGATGTCGGACAACCTCCATGCAATGGCCTCTTTGTTGGCCCTCAACACATCTAACAACCTCAATTTCTCACTTTCCTCTAACTCGGATGAAATAATAACGGGTAGCTCGGAACCCTCCCCTAAGAAAGCATACTCTAGATGAGATGGAAGTACCTTGTCATCACTAACCGCTAACACATCGGGGATTAAAGGAATCCCCTCCTCTTCAACCTCACCTACACTCTCCAACTCCTCTTCTACCTTCTCTCCTACCACTAGGTCCGCTCCACTAATGTACTCTAAGCAATGGTCGACACACGAGATAAACGAGTTCAAAAAGTAGACGGAATGGCAAGGACCACTATAGTCATCCGAACCACTCGGGTGGTTCATGGAACGGTCTATCTCAAAAGTAACTCTCTCCTCACCGACCCTAAGGGTGATCTTACCATCGTAGACGTCTATGAGGGCCTTAGCGGTACGTAAGAAGGGACGACATAGTATAATGGGGACTCTCTCATCCACTTCCATATCAAGAATTACGAAATCGGCGGGAAACACGAATTTGTCTACCTTAACTAGCAAGTTCTCAACTATACCCCTAGGGTACTTAACGGACCGATCGGCTAAAGACAATGTCATTCGGGTAGGTGCAAGCTCTCCTAGGTCTAGCTTCTCATAAAGAGAAAAGGGCATCAAGTTGATGCTAGCACCTAAGTCGGCTAAGGCTCTAGTGTTGGTATTACTACCGAATAGATGATGTGCTGAAAATGGGTCAACTAAATTAACTAAATTTACCCTAATTCTAGACTCTCTAAGCTTTAAATTTATAAAAACTAAGACTCTCTAAACCCTAAACCACACAATCGGCAAGTGTACCGATCAATGTAGTATAGCCTAAGGAAGTCCGAGTATCGAACCCAAGAGACTCTACTGATTACGCTAATGACTCTATCTAGACTCAAACTGACATGACTTGACCATGTGTTTGTTGATTGGAGGGGTTTCTAAAAATCCTAAGAATGCAAATAATGAATACTAGCTAGATTAGACGAACTAGACACGAACTCTAACGAAGACTGAACTCAAGGATGATAAAGGAACTACCTAGACAGGAATCCTGATTGCTTTTAGTTATGATTATAATTGGAAGTTGTCTGCTATGGAACCGGGATCTTAAAATTCTTACCTCTCGGGAAATCTAAGGACCCCTAACCCTTCTCAAGAGCACGATGAGATCCCCTAAAGGTTGTTAAATTACCGATTATTAGACTCCTTTACAAGACATCTAATGGGTTTATAAAAGTATCCTACAAGGCTCACTCCCTTACGAGACCTAAACCTAGGATATGTTTGTTTTCTCAGCTAGACTTGCTAGACAGCAGCCAAAAGGTTAACTTCCTAAGAAGGACCCACCTTGCGGTTTAATCACTTAGACCTAGCAATAATCTCGCACCTTACAGCTATTGACGATTAGTAGAACACTTGATTTTATAAAAATACCAATTATTACTTCTAAGGTTTATCGGCCGATTTAACCCTAAAGATTCAAGATTTATTACGTGATATAGACAGTCACCAAAATCTAAAACCTAGCATGACTCTATTACGTGATAAAGACCGTCACCAAGATTCATGCGAAGCAATAATCAATAATTAAACAACATCAAGCACGCAAACACATCTAACTGATAGAACAAACCGTTTACAATTTATAAACTATCCATAGCATTCAAAAATCCAAGAATAATCAAAACATATGCAATCATTCAACCATGTCTAGGTAGTAACAAGAAATCTAGCCGCTAAACATGTCCAAAAACATAGCATAAATCATAATCAAATCTGAATTCATCGTTGAACAAATAAAAACAAACGAAAAACGAAGAAACAAGATGATAGAACCCGTAAACTTCGATCCCGAGTGCTCCCGAATGTTCCCCGACGATTCCTTGCAGTCCCGAGCCTTCAAACGCCTCCAAACAGCCTCTAATCGTCCAGGAAGAACTCTAAATTCGTAATTGTGTTCTTCTCCCGATGTATTTTTCCAAATACAACTTATAAAGATCCCTAAAATTGACGTCGGTTTCCTCTTGCGTCCCAACAAATCTGCCCATAGGTTTCTTTTTCCTTTTTTTCTTATTGGGCGGCCCATTCCTATTTTAAAAGTTGTTGCTGCCAAATAAATAAACGGGCTTCGTGCCTCTTGTATCTCCAACAGATGTTCGAATATGTCCTCCCCCTTCTCAATGTTGCTTCCCCACTAAGTGTCTTTTTATATATACCCGATTAGGTATATTAGGGTCTAAGTTATAACATTATTTTAATAACTTTCCAATGGCCCAATATTACAATATTTACGTAAATATGCTGAGATTGCATGCTTTCATGTTTGGCAGCCCAACATCATGGACTTCATGTCCATAGTAATTCTTTTCCAAAATATTAATTCCCACTAATAGTTAATTAAATAGCCGCCATGCTCAGCTCCTTTCTAATTAATATAATAAATATTTTGTGTAATCTATGGGCCTTTCTTGCTTATAAAATAGAGATAGTGGTCTTGGCCCAATCACGGAAAATGGCTGCAATTTTACTTCGGTCACTGACGGTCTACAATATTCAACTGGCTGGTTATTTCATTATTACTCATTTTCACTTCATTTGCACCAGAACCTGCCAAAACACAAAATAATGTAATATAATACTAAAACTAAATAAAAACAAATAAAACTTATACAATAATTATACAATTTACAAGGGACAAATATGTGTATTTTACCCTACATCAATAGACAAGGAATGGTAAAAATACCCGGATCGGTAAGCTTTTCGGGAAGCTTATTTAACACAACGGCGGAACATCCCCCATTCAACGGGACGTTAGACAACTCTCCTAATTTCTCTTTGTTCCTAAGGAGATCTTTCAAGAATTTAGCGTATTTAGGCATTGATTGGAGTGCCTCTATAAATGGAAGGTTAATCTTCAATTGCTTGAAGATGTCTAAAAACTGCCCGTATTCCCTTGAGTATTTTTGGTTCTTAAGGCGTGAGGGAAACGGAACATACGCATGGTTCACTAAGGGTGAAGGTCTAACGTCTATTGGGGTTCTCTCAACTTTCTTCTCACTTTGAGACTCACCGGGCTGTGCGGTACTTGTTGGGCTTAGCCTCTTTTGCACTTTGCCGGGAGCCTCCATCTCGATTTCTTCATCTATGATATCTCCCTCTTCATCGACTACTCTCTCCTCGACTCTAGGGTTTCCTACGGTCTTGCCACTATGAGTGGTAATGGCTTTAGCATGGGCATTAGGGTTCGGTAGGGTGTTACCCGCAAACTGACTGGGTAATCTCTCTTCTAGCTTCCAAGACATATCACCTACGACCCTTTGGAGGTCTTGGAAGGAGGCTTGATGGTTCTTAAGCATTAGGTCATGTTCACTAAGGGTCTTTTGAGTGGTTTGGTCCCTAACAACTAGTTGACTCATCATGGACTCCATTCTCTCTATGCTACCCCCTAAATCAAAACTTGGACCTTGACCTGTTTGACCTTGGTTATTTGACCCCCCATCCTTGACCTGCCCATTGAACCCTTTGTTGAACTGCCCACTTGAACCCCCACCAAAAAGTGAATTTTGGCCCCTATTTGGGTTTTGAGCCATTTGAAAGCCAGGGGGTCTATTTGGGAGAAAAGTGTTATTATTAAAGTTATTATTATTATTACGCCAACCCGACCCAAAATTATTATTACCCCCAAAACCGCTAGGTTGACCTCTACCAAACCCTTCTCCTACAAAATCGACCTGCTCCTCACCAACAAGTAATGGACACGCACTCGTGTCGTGACCCCCTCGACAAAACTCACATTTGTCTACCTTAGCCTTAATTTCTTTAAGTTCCCTAGTCACGTTTTCCAAAACAGCGGCTAAACTAAGATCCATGGTGACATGGTTCACCCCTCGAGTGGGTGCACTAGTAGTGGTATTAGAATTACCACTTTGATATCGCTGATCGGATCGTGATTGTGATTGAGACTGAGCAAATGCCTCAAAACGTTCTAAACACTCAGCAACCGTAAGAATACCCATCATATGCCCCCCCCCCCCGCGTTAGTATCGAACCTATCTCGAGTCTCTTGGGTGAGACCGTTATAAAATTTCTCACATAAAGCCCAATCGGAAAGACCATGTTGGGAGCAACGAGCACAAAGGTTTTGGAAACGCTCCCAAGCAAGGTAGTAAGGCTCATCGGGCTCCATCCGGAAGGAGTGGATTTGGTCTCTAAGACGTGAGGCTTTTGCGGGCGGGAAATATTTGTTCAAAAAGGCTTGACGAAGCCCCGCCCATGTGGTGAAGGTACCGGTTGGTTGAGAGTACAACCAAGTAGCCGCACGGCCGGCTAATGAGAATGGGAAAAGCTGTAGGTAGGTGGCATCGTTAGGTGCACCGTGAAGGTTAAAGGTAGCTAGCATACGAGAGAAACGGTTAATGTGGGCCGGGGCGTCCTCATCGTCTCGGCCATGGAATTGGATGGTATTGGTGATAGCCTGCATGGCATAGGATGGAATCTGCCATGAATTGTGATTAACTATGGGTGGGACGGTGATGGGTGAAGCAAGGCCGGTGAAATCCTGAGTGGCTTGCTGATGGACGGTTTGCCTAGGGTTTGCCATTGGTTCTAAGTTTGCTGGATTGCTAGAGGTACTAGAAGTAGGGCTATCGGGTGGGGAAACCTTAGGTGAGGTTTTAGGTGAATGGTTAGGCGAAGGTGGTGGTGTAGGAGGTGGGGTGGGTAACGGGGTGGAATCAAAGTTGGGGAAACGAGAAGAGGATGTAGAAGTAACCTGTGGGCCTTGGCCCAATTGAGATGATGACTGCTTGACAGGTGGTGGTGGTCCGTGCGAGCGCAGATGTGGCATCCACTACAAGCAAAAACCTGAACACAAAAAAAGCAAACAATAGTTACTACGACTCAAGATGAAAATAAAAGACACAAAACAAAGTAAACACGTAGCACGTATTTGTCAAGTAAATCTATCAAAGCTAATGAACGCAATTACCAAGAGTCCCCGGCAACGGCGCCAAAAACTTGATGTGTGCTAAACAGACTATAAAAATTAACTAAGTTAGACTCTCTAAGCTAGACACAAAAAAGCTTTAATTCTAGACTAGACCTAAAACCACACAATCGGCAAGTGTACCGATCAATGTAGTATAACCTAGGAAGTCCGGATATCGAACCACGAGACTCTATGAACCACGTAAACTAGACTCTGACAGACGCTGACAGACACGACTAAGACTTGTTTAATTGTTTGGGGGGGGGGGGGGGTTACGGAAAACTAAGGAAATCTATATTAAACTACTAAATTAAACTAGAGCTAGACTAAAGACGAATAAAGACTGAGGACTTTTCTTATATGAGAACGAGACCACCTAGACAAGAATCCTGGATTGTTTTTAAGAGATTACCGATTAAGTTAAGTGCATGAGTTATGGAACCGGGATCTTAAAATACTAAACCTATTAAGAACCAACGAGGCCCCTCGACCCTTCTCAAGGAGAAACCTGTGGAGCTACCTCGGCCGTTAATCCTACCGGTTATTAGACGCCTTCCCAGTCGTCTAATTATTGTGTAAGTACCCTAATGTTGACCTATTCTTTTCCAATCCTAGATCTAGGGTAGTTTGAAGTAATTAATTTGACTTGATAGACTAATAAGACCGACAGGTAAACCAAGACATGACCTTTTCCAAGGACTATCTAAAGCAATTCGCCGGGTAAGACCTACCAATAGCCCCTCACTTTCCAGGTATTAGGACTAGTAGAACACTAAGACTTAGCAAATTATTACCAGTTACTTCTAGGGGTTATTGCGCAATTCTCCCTAAAGAGTGAAGGTTTTCTAACGTGATATAGACACTCACCAAAACCCTAAACCCTAATATGACTCTATGTTGTGATATAGACCGTCACTAAGAATCATATGAAGCAAATAATAACAATAAACCAATTCAAAGTATGCATACACATCAAATCATTAAATCAAACCGCTTACTAAACACAATCACCCATAACAATCATGCAATTAACAAAAACGGTAAAAATCTTTATTCAATCCATTCATCAAGTCTAGGCGGTTTATGAAATTAGCCAAGCATACTAAAACGTATCATCAGTCCAAAGAAATCTAGAACAGCACTCATTGTAACAAAGTTTCAAGACAAATAATCGATAAAATAAGGGATTAGAAAACCCGATATAATCTTCGATTCTTCGCCCTCGACTCGTACCAATGATTCCTACGCCTTCAAATCTCCGATTGCTCGCCAAGAATGCTCCAAAGTCGCCCAAAAGAAGTCTGAATTCGTAATTAGGGTTTCAATTGAGTTTTCTTGGGAATTAAACATCAAACCCTAGCTGGAAACAATAATTCTCCGAAATAGACCCTTCGCGCGACGCCAAGGAGGCCTCGCGTCACGCGGCGCCTCCAAATCCTGATTTTCTTATTTTTTTTTCTCTTTTATTTAATTTCCAGCTTCTCCGACGCGCGTACGAATCCCGGTTTTCTTCTAAACTGCTCGTTTTTACTCGTTTTTCATCACTTTAAGCTACGGGACCTGAAATCAAAGCTTAACGTCAGCAGTATCACAATTCTAACCTAAAACAGACTCAAAACGACTGAAAACTGACCAAAATATACACTATAAACATATGTACTTTGCAGTACATCAACCATCCAAATCAAAGGTATCAAAATCTTATTCTTGATGTTTTACTTTAGATCTTCTTTGTAAAATTTTGATTCGAAACAATCAGTGTGTTTCATCGATTTGGTTAAACTTAAATGATATTATTTTATTATAGCCGAATCTTCTCCACTTCTCTCATCCCAATCATTGTTGCAAATGCTCAAGAATGATTCTTGCATATCATCAAGAACTATCCACATAATCAAAGGTAAGCACTTCAATTTCTTATTTGTCATCTCTTTTTTTGTTCTTATTAATTTAATTTTGTTTCCCAACCGTATTTTGTTTTGATCAGTTAGGTTAAGGTTGAAGGATAGATGTTTATGTTCAACTTTTGAAATATGTGTTTTTGTTTGGATTTGATTTGATTCCATATCTATGTTATGATGATTTGTAATTATTATTTTGTTTTATTATTTGAAAGTTGAAACGCTTCTTCACAGAAGCATAAATTTTAGGTTTTTTTTCAAGATTTTTGATGTAAAAGATAATGATATGATGTTTCCTTAGAAAGTAGTTTTTTTTAAGAAATCATTTTTTTTGTTTGTTTGGATTGGTGTTGATAGTTAAAATTATGTTTCATTATGTTTGCAGGTTATTATTAAGAAAATATCATTTATCTTTTTCAGGCGTTTAGAGAACCCGACCTGGTTACTTATTTCAGTTGCATCAAAATTCTCTGCTCCATTCCCTTTTCTTCATCCAAATCCTAATGCTGATTTGAGTATATATGCAGTGCTCTGTTCTGTTCCGCTTTGTTAGCAATTTACATCTTGCTATCTGAGGTTGGGTATGTAAGGCTCAATTGTGGAGACGATCCACTTCACTGTAAGAATTTCCACTCTTTCTTAGTTAGTTGTTCATCAATTTTTCTCATGCTCCTGTTGTAAATTCCATTAAATATACCTCTAAGATGATTATTAGGATCAATTACTAATAATTAATTTCTATTTATATCCTCTAAAACGATTTTTGTAATATCAATTTATGTTTCATTAGGCTTGATTTAAGTTGAATTTGTCGAATCAATTTAGGGGTTTTAGAGAATACTATTGTTTCTGGTAGATGGGAGCAATTTAAATTCATAAGCAGATTTAGATCGCTTATTTCAAAACTCATTGTTCTTGGAAAGTTCAACATCTACGGATTACACGCATCAGTGAAGTTTGCTGTTTTCAGTAGGCTTCTGTTAAATTTGTAAAACAGTGAAAAAACAAACATCACAATGGCGCAACTAAACCAGATGTTTGTATGGTGACAAATTAAAAGGGTGTATTTTGAAGTTGGAAGTTTTTGATCAACTGAAGCGAATGGATGCTACTTTGGTTGGCACAAGGTATGGTGATGCATTCACACATTAATTTCTAAAGCTGTATGATTACTAAAAGTTGCAAGTTTTTAAAATGTGGGGTGTTTGGATGCGTGTTATGAAAGTGAGTAAAATGGGCTGTATACATTAGTGTTTGGACATGCTTATGCTGTTGAAGTTTTAATAGTTAGATAATGAGTGTTTGGCAAATCTGATTATCATAGAAACTAATAGATAAAATGATCAAAAGGAACTTTTTGTTAGAATAATAGGCGGTTTGTGAAATTAAATTAGAAGTTTCTTTTTTTTTTCAAATTTGGATGAAAGAATGTGTTCTTATCCTTGCATAATCAATTTTGAAATGGCTAACTTTTTTAGCAGCATGCTTGTGCGGGTTGTCCATAATTGGTTGGAAGCTATTCAAGGAATCAAGGGCGGAGGTTAATGGTGGCCCGGTGGTGCAACACCTCCACCTATCTTTTGCGGGTAGTACCATTTTTTTGTAGTGTAAAGTATTGGATTTTAGTTGTTAGTAAGAATTATGTAACTTAATGGTTGCCTAACCTTAGATATGGTGCATGGAGGTTATATAAAATACTAATCTTACAAGATGGAAATGATGATATAGCATGGAAGTTTAACCATAATGATAGTTGGGGTAAGGTTTGTATCACTTAAATCATGTTTCTACATTCATTACTAGGCCTAAATGCAGAGGGTTCAAGATGCAAAGAAAGCCAAGCTCTATGCAAAAGTCTGAAAAGAAGTATCTCCCTAACTTTTTAAATTTATTCACTTTTGTACCTTTGTGGAACATAGAATATGTTATATATAATTAGATTGTTAAGTGTGGTTACAATTACACTTAAAAGCAATAAACTAACTTTTTTTTAGTTAAGCAGTTTAGGAGGTTTAATCTTTTAACACACTTTAGCCAACTTTTGACCTGTATGGATTATAAATTTTTTTAATTGTTAAGCTATTTTTTATAGTTCACCTAATTGACCTGTTGGAGTCAAAATTAATATCTACAATAGGAAGTATAGAATAGTAAAAGCATAAACGGTTAAGGATCGGAAAATATCAATTTGTGTGGGGGTGTTTGGAATGTCGTTAATTCATTATTGGATCATTGTACCTTAAGCCTTAAAGTGACAATAGTCAGTTTTTGTTGTATTGAACAAATTTTGCTTTAGATCATTTGATTATTTTGGCATCAAATCAAATTTGGATGCGTAGTTTTTTACCAGCTGCACCCTTAAGTTGAGAAACTTTTATTCCTATTTAACAATGTCTCTTTTTCCCATATTATGTGCGTTTTGGTTATTTTATAAATAAAGTCCCTGAAGATATAAAAAATATATTTCTACAGGTTTATAAGTCGTCTCTGTTGAGTAAAGCTATGCATTTTATGTATAAGTTGATGTTTCAAATGAGTTGGTCAAGGTCGCTGGAACTTATGGAAGAGAGGGGTGGTGGTGATAGATTATTAGTTTTGACATTCTTGCTTTGGTTTGCATATGGCCGTTTCCGGCCTTCTACAAAGTTTTTTTTTAGATCAGTTGAGAATTATTGAGTTCAATAGTGGTTATTAATGTTATTATACACTATAGGCCCACATCGGACGAGACAATTTAAATCAGAACTTTTTAACTGAAAAGATTACATATTACTACTATTATCTATAAAATTGTACCTTTGGTCGTTAAACTTCAATAATCATTTTGAAATACCGTTGCCTGCCATGTTGTTATTGATGGTATGTGTTGTCATGGCTAGAAATATATGTGCCTATTGATGATTTAATGGTAAGTGTTATCATGGCCAGAGTTATATGTGGGTAAATGGATTTGCTAAGGGTATGTGTTATCATGGCTAGAATTATATGTGGGTAAATGGATTTGGTTGGGTAACAATTAACATGCCAGATGGGTAAACTTGGTAATTGTCGAGTGGACCATTAAATGCTTTTTTTCCCCAAAGTTACTAATTCTTATTTTTAATATTTAGTGTGAGATTTGAGTATTAAAATTATACTATATGATATTAATTCATTTTTTTTTAACAGAATGCCACTTTGAATGACTTTTGACCCTATCTGATCCATTTTACATCGCGTTCTAGCTAGATGTTTGGGTGGGGACTCACAACCATATTTTACTATGCCAACGAATGATTTAGTTGATGTAATAGCACCATCCTGCTACAAGTAATCAATCACTTTGTTACTTTAAGTTTTTAATAGGGAAGAAGATAAAGATTTAATCTATCTTATTGTGTTGTGAGAAAATATTATTTTTTTAACGGCGAGAAAATTGAGAGTTGACCTAAGAAAATATTAACGGCGAGAATATTACATTTCAAAGTAAATAATATGGTTTTGGTTGAAGACGACAAAAATATAACTCCTATTGCAAAAGTTAAAAATGATGACGCTAATACCATCGGTGATAAAAATTGTCTACAGTTTTCTGAAAATAAAATAAACAAGCGTAAACTGGTTGATGTTTACAACTTTGATGGAGAGTTCATTATGTCTAATTCTACAACTCAAACTAATATCAAGGATGTGGAGGATGTTAGCAACAAAGAGATTCAACTTCGTTTATTTGGTTATTTATTTTTGTTGACGTTATTGTTTGACGTTTATCTATTTTTGATACATGTGAGTAACTCTGTTTTTTAATAGAAATTGTTTTTTTTCCTTACATTTATCAACTTTAACATTTTAGGTTATCGAGTCGTGTTTAATGTTAATAATCAATCTTCAATATTTGTTTCTTACAAATTGGTTTATAGGTGCCCCTCACATACCTCCATATACACAATGTTTGTGAAAAAAAATCGCATAAAAACCTAATCCAAAATGAGATGTAATAAAATTCGTGGATGATAGTTTCGTTATTACCGTCCTTCGTTGTAAATTATGTCATCCACACATGTCAATTAAATTAAAAAACAACATAAATCAATAAAGCATTTGTAAAAACATATTTTTATGTCATTTTACGACATAAATCTATTAATTAACATTAAATTTTCATACCCGCGAAATTCGTGGGTGATAGCCTATCTATATAATATAATAAATGAGATGGATTTGGTCCACATGTCATTTTATAACTGTTTAATTTTACAGACGTTGTTATCATTGATTAATCTACCGATTTCATTATTAATATATATGTATATATTTATCTGTAATGAAATTTTTTTATATTTAAACTGATGATTAGATTTGAAATGATTACAAAGAAGACTAATTTGTAATGAATATTTTTTTTATTAAAGATGGTATTGTTTCATCATTGCAGGAAGTTGTTTGTACCACGCCATTAGATGAAGTCATAGGTGAAGTCTTGAAAGCCAAGTGGGATCATGAGAGGACTAAATTTTCCTTGCCACCATTAATGAATCTGGTGATTAAACTACAACTCACCATATATTATATATATAACTGTATGTCGCATTATCAAGAATCGAAAGCAAAAACCGTGTTAAATTACTAATATTAGATAGTGATGGTAATGCTACAAATAAAACCTTCAATGTTGCATACAAAGAGATATGTAGAAATTCATGACATGTTTTTATTTTTTCAGGAATTATAACATATACTAAAATTTTCAGTTTATTTAAATTAAGATGTAACCTCAATTACTTATATCTATGAAGGGTTTGGATTGCATCTGAAATATCCAGTTTTCTCACATGGTCAACTTTGCGTTGCATTATCAAGAGTTAAAAGTAGAGCCGGTGTGAAGTTGCTTATACTAGACAAAGATGAGAATGTAACGAGTAAAACAACAAATGTAGTCTACAAGGAAGTTTTTTCCGGCATTTGAATAGATTTATGTTTTTTTCTTGCAATGTATGCGTTTGTACGAAATATTATATTTCAAAGTAAATAATATGGTTTTGGATGAAGCCGCGCATCGCGCGGGCATTAACCTAGTATTATTATGTAATAGAAGCGAAAGATGAAAAAATAATGATAATAAGGCACCAGAGGGTAACACATATTAAAAAATGATTTTTATATAAGAAGATTTTTTGCCTATGGCTTTATAGCCTAGTGGCATCTTGGGGGTGGGATAAGACTTTCGGACCAATAAGTCCTGGGTTCGATTCCCACAAAGGGGGTTTTTCTCATATTTATTGGGTTTCCTCCTGAATTGGTGTATAGGCATTGCCTAGTGGAGATGGATATGATCGGGTGGTTCTGCTGGTGGCACGATGATACTCCAGTGGTCCGTCAGTGATCCAAATTTGCCGTTCAAAAAAAAAATAAGAAGATTTTTATATATAGAAAGGCAAAATACATATGTAGCCCAATGCTTCTAAACTTTATATGAATGTGAAGATTACTACACTACGTTGGGTTTACAAAAAAATAAAAAAAAAAAGGCAATGAAAAAAAAA
Organism: Helianthus tuberosus; assembly: GCA_030545235.1. Classification (NCBI taxonomy): domain Eukaryota; kingdom Viridiplantae; phylum Streptophyta; class Magnoliopsida; order Asterales; family Asteraceae; genus Helianthus; species Helianthus tuberosus. Next base: position 72,189,558 of record CM060403.1, read on the forward strand.
AAACAAATCATGTGAAAGAAAATACATTAAAAAATCAAATAAAGTCAAGATAAATTAGAAAAATAGTAAAAGGGGAACAACGAGAAAAAAGAAAAGTTTTATGGGATTCGAACCAGAATCTAATTGGTATAGATATAATGCACTAATCACTAGACAAGCTATTTTTTTTAACAATTCAAAACTAACAAAAGTTATATACAAAAACAACCGCTAGAAGTTAATAAAAACCGGATATGTGGATTAATATATCTTATTTATCGTTAAAAGCTCTTTCTTTTAACATATAATAAGAGCATCCGTAATGCAGCGCTACATCACGCCTTGGGAGGCTATGGCGCCCCATAGCGCCGGCCCACACCATTACAGGGAGCGCTATGGGGGATAAAAATGGAGTTCCCGTGACCATCTTCGCGACGTGAAGTCTGCACAATCTTTCCCCCCACTCACACACATACACATTCTTACATACATACATATGTATGTATAATTGAAGGGGTTATATAACCCCATTACCACTACACATGGCCTAATAATAACTATTATTATTATTATTATTATTATTATTATTATTATTATTATTATTATTATTATTACTAATATTAAAATAACATATTACTAAAATTTTGAGGTTGAAGGAGAGAATATTACATCATAATAATAAGAATCGTCTATTAAAGTTTAGATATAAAATAAAATATATGAGATACATTATCAATAGTATCATACTGACTTACATCATTTATCTTTGGAAAAATTACACTTTTCGTCCTTTATGTTTGTAGCTAGTTGCAATGGATGACCTTTAACTTTAATAATTACAGCCACAATCCTTTATTTTGAAAACTTGTTACATCTTTCATCCTTTACCCCAAACCCAGTTAGAAAATTAAGTTAAGTCTGATCATGTGCACAACACGTGAAGGCATTTATGTCCATTCAACCACCCAACTACCCACCATTTAAAAACCCCTATTTCTCCCCAAATCCCTCATTTATCAAATCGCACCTGATTTTCACCCCTAGGTTAACGAAATTTCATTCCCTCCCCAAATCCCTCATCTGCTCTGCTCGATCATTTTCTTCAACAGCAATTCTTGCTTGTACGGTCATGCAATCGGAGCCAGAACCAGTACCACCAACGTGGTTTACACGAGAGACAGTTAGTGAAGATGAAGTTCTTCAGATGTATGGTAAGTTTAGCTTTACCCTAAATTCTGATCTTTTTAATGATTCAAGACACCTACTGTAATGTTCATGTTTCTAACTAGTAAAGATTTGAAATTTGCAGTTGGTATGCCTCATCTATTCAGTATAAGGTTACAACATGATGGTAGGTTAACCAAGAGTCCTGGTCGTGTATACGAAGGTGGTAAGGTTAATTTTGTAGATATGATCGACATTGATATGTTTTCAGTTCACGACGTTTCAGAGATGATGGATAAGCTGGGTTATTCTGTTAATGACCATATATACTATTATTTCCAAATCCTGAAAAGGATTTAGATAATGGTATTGAAGACTTAACTAGTGACCAAGATATTTTGAACGTGTCTAGGCATGTAGAATTTCATAAGGTTATCAATGTGTTTATACTACATGGATTAGACATTATTAAAGAGTTCATTCAGTCACCTATGAAGCCACAAAAGGGCATTATAAATGAAGAAATTGATGAGCCTGGCCCTTTTGCAATAGTGCCTTCAAAACTTACTATAAAAGAAGGTTGAATCCAGATGTTGATAACATTGGGCAGGAAGGTGGGGTGAGGCAGGCTACTGCAAGATAAACCCTATAAATGGCAGAGCTCTATGGTCGAAGAGTTGGTGCTTTGGAAAGCTGGTTTGATCCAGTCTACACAATGGGCAGGTGGAAAAAGGTGTATGCTTGCAAGATAAACCCTATAAATGGCAGAGCTCTATGGACGAAGAGTGATGTTCCTATTAAGATAACACTACCAAAACATCACAAACAAGTGGGTAGGCTAAAGAAGGCTAGGAAAAGGTCAGCTATGGAGATGGGGGATGAAAGCTCAAGCAAGAAGAAGGGCAGGTTATCAAAGAAGAATACCAAGGGTGTATGTGGAAAATGTGGGAACACAGGACACAATCAAAGGACTTGCAAGGGGCAAGGTGAAAAAAGGAAGGACTAGATCTGTTGGCAAGGGTTTAACTTTTGACTTTTGGTTTGTTATGGCTTGACTTAGTATTTTATGGGATATGTATTAACTATAGATGTTTGGAACATGTTTAAAACATGTCTGTTATAACTTACTTACCTATGCCAATGTTGCAATTTTTGTGCTAGATGTCTACCTTTGTTTGTTTGTCTTGTTTGTTTGCCATTTGTAGGAATTGAATGGGTCATAACAGGAATTGACTTTTGTTTTGGTCAAATTGTATTGACCTTGTGTTTGATGTCTATGGCTTGTTTATGTTGTTTGCCATTTGCAATATATTTAAAAATGGGAATGGGTCACAGCAGGTTGTTTAGGTTAGCATGATTAATGTACAGGAAAGACTATATTTGCCGAAGCGAAATTGCATTACATTGGTCTTTTGAAAATGTGTCGAAGCTAAAGGTACCGCATTACATTCATTATATTGGTCTTTTGAAATTTGCCGAAGCGAAATTGCATTATATTGGTCTTTTGAAAATGTGCCGAAACCATTCATTACATAGCATGGCAGACCACATATTACCACATTTTAGTACATCAAAACTGCATTATATTCATCATACCAAAAACCTACATTACATCAAAACTACTTACATCATCACATTTTAAAACATAAACTACTTGCATTAAACTGTATTACATCAACACTACCACATCACATCTACACTGCTTTGCATATACACAGATACACAATGAAGCAAAACCAACTTAAAAACAGAATCTTTTTTAGCTTCCTTGTCTCAGATATAGGTTCTTTCACCTTCTCCCCAAGACTATATTTTGTTTCCTCTAATGTGTTCCTGTTTCCTAGCAGACCTGGGATGATGTTCACACATGAATGGCAATTGGACTAATCTACCCATCCTATGAATCGGCATGTCGATCCTTGATCGGGACACCCATAAAAATGGCGACCTGGATTCCAATATGTCCAAGAGGTGAAGATAACAACTTCTTTTCCACATTCGCATAACACCATCTTCAATTACGAGCAGTTGCTTTAAGGTCGAAACCCTAATTTTTGGTCTAGCCTTCGTAGAGGAGAGTTGCAGGTTGCTTGGATAAACCCTAATTAGGGATTTGAGGGAGAGATGGGGTTTTTTTGTCACACCCCAACCGATGGCGGAATCATCGGGGCGCGGCACTAGGCGAATCAGATTGCTCCCTTCAATCCAACCAAGTTGTGTTTACTTGCTGAACACCGACTGTGAGTATACTCGAACCCTTTTTATCGCATTTTGGGTTTAACACACGTTCCTATCAAATCGAAATTATCAAAACGAATTATTCAATCAAACTGTTTATCACTTGCGAAAAACTGTTATGCATATTTACACGTGATGCTAGTTACATATGTGTTAGGACTTTTACTCGCGAGGTCCCGCCTTAACTAGTATAGTACTATAGAACCCGACGGGGTCTGGTTAGGATGAATAGCAATCGCAATCACAGCTCGAGAGACTTAGCTGGTAGTATCTGTCTAATATATGTGTTGAGGTATCTCGTTTATGTATGTGGTAATTCGCAGCACTTTTTATCTACTATGTTTCGCTATCAAAACTTGTATACTCGCCAATACTTTTGTATTGATGTTGTTTTAATGTATGTTGCAGGTTTAGTCGCAGTCTACATCAAATCAAGCTAGGAAGTCTAGAAACTCACCTAAAATCTAGGTTGTCGGATTTGGATTGTTCGAGAGGACAAAAAATCTGTGATAACTTATGTGATTGTATTGTTTGTTAGTATGGGATAACAAACGTAATAAATATTGTCGCTTTCAGTTGTTACAGATTCTCTTGAGCAATCTGATTCGCCTAGTGCCGCGCCCCGATGATTCCGCCATCGGTTGGGGTGTGACATATTGGTATCAGAGCCTTAACTATAAGGAATTAGGAAGGACACGACCTAGTCCGGGTTGTCGTCTTAGAAATGACCTAGTCTATAGTCTAAGTACCAACATGCCGACTCGTACGAACCCAGTAGGATTTGTACGGGCCTACTTGATACTCTCATTCGAATCCGCTAAAAACTACAACTTCGCGTGAACACCGCATACTACAATTTCACGCGAAGAGCCTTTCCTAAGGCTGGAATATTACTTAGCCTTTCCTAAGGCCGACACAATACACACGTTTTCGAAAATACTCGCATAACACAACCGAGTGGTCCAGTCGAGATCAGGCGTGAAAACCAAGAACTCTCGATAAGATCGCTCACTCAGCGCATTTTTCTAGCACGAGAACTTTTCATTGAGCTAGGAGTGACATCCATAACTCAACGAAAGCCTCCATTTCAAAACCTGGTGGAACTCTCGAACTTATTCGAAGAGCACAACCACAGCTAGGAGCGAAGTAATTAAGTCAGGGGTGAAACCCGTATCTTAATAAACTGTTCCATTCTCTATAAAAATGGTTTTCAAAAGCTCTCACCAAGGACTCGACCATAACAATGACTCGAGCCACGCGATGACTAGGAAGACGAATGCCATGAACTGCATCCCAGTGGAAGCATAGACTTATGTGTTATGTATGCACACATGACCTCGCTTCACGAGACGAAACTGGTAGGGATAAAACATGGTGGATACGCCGCTGGTACTTCCTATATATAAGGGTTTTAGCCGTATTAGCAGACTTTCGTGGAAAAAGGCCACGTGGAGCTTAATGTTAGTTAAAATTTGTGGTGTCGTTTAATCTAATCAAATCGCATATTCCCATCGCTTGCAACGCATCGATCATCGCCTATCGCTCGACGGTTGTCGCTATCGCTCGTCGCTTATCGCTTATCGCTTTTCGCATATCGTCACCGTCTTCGCTAATTATGTCTGTGTTGTGCTATCAATTATCGCGTACTGCTTATCGCTTATCGCACTCGCTCGTGTCACTAAACTGAGTTAAAAAATGACTTCATCGCTCAGTTGCTCAATCCTTCTCTTACACTTGGTCCAACCATCTTTCGCTTGCGTCAAGGGAATCGAAATCCATCAGTACTGTGTCGACACACATGACACCGCCTCACGGGACGGAAGCCATATGGCTAAAACATGGTGGATACGCTGCTGGTACTTCCTATATATAAGTGTTTTAGCCATATTGTCGAACTTTCGTGGGAAAGTGCCATGCAGGGCCGACTTCAAATTTAAAATTTTGATATTATTAAAACCGTTGTGTAAACAAAGCCTTTCTTACAAGACTTTTTCTAAAATTTGATCAAAACCTTTGTACAAAACAAGATTATCTTGTAACGTTGGTGTGACAATCGACTCAAGTTAATGTCGCGTGACGAGAAAATTTCGTAAAACAAGTTTTAATCACCCTAAAATCTTTTAGTAACCTAATAAAACCCCTCTCATAGCGCTGGTGTGAACATCGAAACAGTTTTACACCGCACTGTGGGAAGGTTTTTCGTAAACAAGTTTTATCCAAACCTTTTCGAATTAATCAACTTTTCGAGAATACAAAACACTTTTGGATCGCTTTTCGTGTGTGTTGCCATCTTTCGTATACAAATCGTCTTACTCGCCGCCATCGCCCAGACTTCGCACCGCTCTCTCTCTCTCTCTCTCTCGTCAATCTTCAATCGATCTCCCTCTCATCTTGAGGCTTTATCGCTACTCTCATTCGCATCAACCCTCGCGACCCTTCTTGTGGATTAATTTCAGGACGGAATTTCCTAAAGCAGGGGAGACTGTAACAACCCGCACATTCGTGCGTTGTTACTACTCGTTACGCCTAGCACCATAGATTCGAATCATAATGTGGCTATATCGAATACATCGCTACTCCGTAGTATTTTCACATATTTCGCATACTTTAGCGCTATAACACATCACATCGCACGTACTAACACTCACGGTGACGTTGAGTGAGGGCCTATTCTACCCTCCTCGATAGCTGTGGTGTGTCGCAATGCAACGCATATTCGAAACGCGCAACTCGATTATCGCAACACAAACTTTGAAATGCGGATATTTATACGACCCTATGTGACTAATTATAATAAATATATGAATGTGTGTATGAAAATGTGTGACCAAACTATCGCTACACTTAACGAACAAAACGAAACATCAAAACGCAATTCGCCGGAGACCACCGATCGAGTGACTATTCGATCGAATGGTCAACCGATCGGATTGCCACTCGATGGGATTGCCATCCGATCCATGGCACTCCATCACCTCCTTTCCTCTTCACCTATAAATAGCACTTGTCACATCACTGTTCCAGTGATGTGACAGCTCTTACTCGACCAGCATGCTTTGGGGCTATTTTCTCTCGATTTCTCGCGATTCTTGTAAGTTTCTACCTCAAATCTTGTACTTCTATGACCTACACGCACTCCTTCATCTTTTCCAACATCAAATCTCACTTTTTCACAGTAAAATCCTCTGATTTTGGGCGTTCTAAGGTGATGTCATCATGGAGTTCTTAGGAACAATGAAGGGTGACCTCATCTCATCAAGAATAGTTCAGATCTAATGGATTCCACGGTGTGTAAGCACTAATTTCACCTAGACCTAAGACGAATCTAAGTATTTCAAGTATCTCTCAAGCTTTCTTAAGTTTTCACTCAAAACCAATAGAATTGGAGCTCGTTCAGACCTTCTACTCATTCTATAGTGAAGTGTCGGTATGAGAACTGATTTCTATCGACGAGATGAACGGTTAACGGGTTGAACACGAACAACCGTCAAGGACAGTTAACTAATCGAACGGGGTGATTCCCATCCGATCTGATGACTTAGCATTGGTGGAGTTCCATTGTTTAATACGTTGTCACACCGTCTCGATCAAACCACAAACTTTCAAAAATAACCAAGTTCAAGACGATCAGATTCGTTGGACAGATTGTCGTCCGATCAGATAGCCATCCGATCGAACTGCTATCCGATTGGATTGCACTTGATTCCACACTTAGCAATTTTCAAACTTTTCAAAGTATCTGAATGTCGAACGGATTGTCGTCCGATCGGATAGCCATCCGATCGAACGACCATCCGATCAGTTGACATTTGGAATTTCGACACTTAATCATTTTCATAATATTTAAAGAACATCAGTTTCTAACGGATTGCCATCCGATCGGATTGCTATCCGATCGAGTGACAATCCTGCTGTGAACTTATTCTCACTAGGTGTCCTGACAATCGGATCACTATCCGATCGAACGACCGTTCGATCGACGACCTGAAAGGTAGAGATACTTCTCTGTTTTCAAAATGCTACAGCGAAAACTTCAAAGCCATCATACACAAACACAACCATCCCAAACGAATGTCAATCCAATCGAATGGCCATCCGAACGGATTGACATCCGATCGAATGGCCAACCGATCGGATAGCCATCCGATCGGATTACCATTCGACACTTGGTTCACCCGCCACCGTTAACGTACTGTTCATCGCTTACGCTATCAATCTGTAATCAGGCTAATCTCAGACGCACTCCCTTCAATCCAACCAGGTTGTGTTTACTTGCTGAACACCGACTGTGAGTATACTCAAACCCTTTTTATCACATTTTAGGTGTAACATACGTTCCTATCAAATTGAAATTATCAAAACAAATTATTCAATCAAACTGTTTATCACTTGCGAATAACTGTTATGCATATTTACACGTGATTCTAGTTACATATGTGTTAGGACTTTTACTCGCGAGGTCTTGCCTTAACTAGTATAGTACTATAGAACCCGACGGGGTCTAGTTAGGATGAATAGCAATCGCAGCTCGAGAGACTTAGCTGGTAGTATCTGTCTAATATATGTGTTGAGGTATCTCGTTTATGTATGTGGTAATTCGCAGCACTTTTTATCTACTATGTTTCGCTATCAAAACTTGTATACTCCCCAATACCTTTGTATTGACGTTGTTTTAACGTATGTTGCAGGTTTAGTCGCAGTCTACATCAAATCAAGCTAGGAAGTCTAGAAACTCACCTAAAATCTAGGTTGTCGGATTTGGATTGTTCGAGAGGACAAGAAATCTGTGATAACTTATGTGATTGTATTTTGTTTGTTAGTATGGGATAACAAATGTAATAAATATTGTCACTTTTAGTTGTTATGGATTCTCTTGAGCAATCTAATTCGCCTAGTGCCGCGCCCCGATGATTCCGCCATCGGTTGGGGTGTGACATTTTTAAATGGTGGGGTAGTTGGGTGATTGAATGGACATAAATGCCCTCACGTGCTCTGCACGTGATCAAACTTAACTAAATTTTCTAACTGGGTTTGGGGTAAAGTACGAAACATGTAACATGTTTTCAAAATAAAGGATTATGGCTGTAATTATTAAATTTAAAGGTCATCCATTGCAACTAGCTACAAACATAAAGGACGAAAATTGTAATTTACCCTTTATCTTTTTTTTTTGTTTTGCTAGTGTTTTTATTGTTTAAGTTGTGATGTCATTTTTTTTGTTGATTCAACGAGTGAAGCGGTTTAGCAATCTGTTTAGCTTTCAAAATAATCATACACTAGGATAAAACTTAGTTTTACCAACGAAACAATACGTCGTTACCTGTAGCTGAAAGCCATCATCGACGAGCATCCATCTATGAAGCTAAGTTAGTATACATAAATTGGGTAATGTTATTTCCAAAGGATCACCAATAAAAGTTTCTATCGATTCACCTACAGGCTGGATTTTTGGCAGATCATTGATGCGTCTTTCTTGCAATAGTGTCAGTCTATGGGACGGGTATGACTTGTGACCTTGTTTTGTTAATTCGGTAAGGGATTCAATAGTGATTTGTTAATAAGGTGAGTAATATTTGTAATGGTTGCTTGAGGACAATCAATGTTAAGTGTGGGGATGTGATGGAGAGTGTGAAATCCGGGTGTTAAAGCGTTTAAACATTGTATTTTTAGTGCGTTGTATGTGGTTATATATTGCGAATGTGATAACTACACGAGATTGTGATTTTACAGGTTAATCGCGTAATTCGTTGAAGTTAGGATGCTTGATGATGAAGCGGAACGGCCGAAGTTGATAAACAAGGTTAACGGTGATGTCCGGGACGTGTTTCGAATCAAGATATAGCTTTAATGTGCAAGAAGTGGAAAAGATTGAAGTCTAAAGGGCCGATTGTCATTTTCTAAAAGTTGAAAGTGCAATTAAACATGGATACGGTTCATAAATATGCATTCAAAGGTGTACATCAGCATTCAAACGTAGGTTACGGGTGAAATACGTAACTTACGGTTTACATGAGGGTGATTAAGTTGTTTACAGAAAGTGAAGAACGTAACCTACGCTATGCATGCGTAGGCTACGGCTAAAGACAAGGCAGACTTTTGGAGCGAAAATAATATACACATTCACGTGAAGGAGGGAAGGTCAACAACAGCATCATATCACGATTTTGACGGCTGGAGTTCACGTGCACATGTGGAGGGCATTATTTTAAGTATTATTATTTTAATAATTAACAACATCAAATTATCATCAACATCACGTGGCGGCTGGGCTTTTGTTGTAAAGGGCCTACATCAAGTTTGGGGAAAAGGCAGCCGACATATGTCCAATAGAGTCTAGTGGGTTTTGACTTGGATAAAAGAAAAGGATCATCGTGCAATATCTTTTTGGCGGCAGACAAAAATAGGAGCAACTTCACATGGACTTAGGCTCTCTTGTCAACAAATCTTCATCACAAGTGGGCCGCAATTATCATATGCACGTGAAGCTTAGATTGGGCCGAAGTTGAATCGCAGGACATCATCAAAAAGGAGAGCAGCCGATATAGGTTTTCGGTGGAAACATCACGTAAATCATGATTATATTATATAAAAGATGGGTTCAATCGCATATCCATCTATCGAAGATCAAGTTTGCATGATGAGCGGCTAAACTCTTATGGTTTCCCCCGGATGGGGGGTTTTTGTAAGTTATTGATACTATGTGTTGACACAATCGTTTTAACCTGGTGATCTAAGCATTCGATGCTTTTCACCATTGATTTGATTTATTGGTTGTAAACAGTTACATTTATTTAAACCTTAATTTCTAAGCATTCAGTTCCCGAGAGTTCTAGTAATTGGGATATATTTGACATGGGGTTAGGGTTTATAAATTGTAATTGATAATCATTTGATAACCTCCCGTTATGTATTGATCGGAGTACTTAGTCGTTGGTTATCACAATTAGTTAATCAGGTTTAACACCTATGTCTATGTAGGTCACGATTAAACACATAGTTGAAGTTAACTGCAAAACCTGAAATCTGGAGAAACCATTTTCTCTCCTATTGATTTAAATCACACTTTTTGTTCGTTAATTTAGATAATTCTTATAACCAATCAAACTGATTTTCCAATTCAGTAGTAATTAATTAATACTATTCATTACGACACTTTCCACAATCCTCCTCTGGTTCGATATCCGACTTACTCTAGCTACTAGTTTATTTCGGTTTTTACATGTCACTAACGACAGACATCAAAATTGGCGCCGTTGCCGGGGAGGCATGCGTAAAGTGTTTAGTGTTAAGTTTTAGTTAAAAAAATCCAAAAATAGTGTCAGTTTTGTTTTGTTCAGATTTATGCGTGGTGCTTGTGTTTTTTGTGTTTGTGCAGGATGACAGATCTTACAATATTTTACGGCTCTTCTACATGCATTTTGTGTGGGGAACCACTTCACCCGTGTATCGGTTGCCACGAGGCCCGATTTAGACGGGAAAAAGCGAAATGGGAAGAACCACCGATGCCTTGCTATGATAATCCTTCCCCTCCATCATATTTCTATGATTCTGATACAATGGTGGAGGATGGTTATTACTCTGACGGATGGGATCGGGACGAGGATGCTTATTATGAACCAAGGACGGATGGACAATGTTTCTGTTGTGGTCGTAATCATACTTATGATTATGATGATGTGTGTGCGGTGTATTTGGAAAATCCAGAGTATTGGAATAAAAAAATGATGGATGCGTACATCTCAAGACCGTATCAGGGATACGGACAGTATCATCCCGAGGAATATTCTAAGACCAAGGAGGAGAAAAAGCTTGCTATGTTGGAAGTGTCTTTGTCCAAACTCGAGCAGTATTTATCAGCACCCAACCTTTCCGATGAAGATCGAATCAGCTGTCTAGTTTCCAAGTGTCAGAAGTTAAAAATGAAGATAGAAATAGAAAAGCCTCTCTCACCATTACCTGATGATATTAGAGATTAATCTAACATGGAGGAGGATGTTGTGGAGGATAATACCACATCAATGAATCCTTTATCTGATGAAGAGTCACTGGTGGATCAGATGGTGTATGAGGATGAGGAGGCAGAGCAGCCTGATGAGATGAATGTGTGTACCGAACCTCTCCCCATATCTATCATTCAAATTAATAAGTGTGGGGAAGAGGGTTTGAGGAAGAAGATGAGAAGGGTGAAACAACAAGACATCAAGGTATATCTCGTGAAGTGGATTAGCGAAACCCGCAGGTGCAGTCTGAACATGCCAATTATACTTAAAAACCTATGGAGATGACATGTAAATTTCCGGGCATTCGTTGGAAATGTTTTGGGTAAGTGTGCATTGAGACCATCGTAGCGCATAGCAGATACGGTCTGGCTGAAGACCTTTAAACTTAGCGCTCTCGGGAGGCAGCCCGAAGATGTAGAGCATTGTATTTTGGTTTTGTTTCCTTTTGGTGTGTTTGTGTTTTCACAAGTTTCTACATTCCATCTTCACGGATGCAATGAATCAAGTGTGGGGATGTTTGGAAACATCCCCGATGAGATCTCAAAGAATCTATGAGGGGCGTATGTTCCAGTTAGATTGCAGCAGCTACACCAATACAAACAGTCACTTGTTTTCTGATCAGGTGCATGTGTTTCTCCATCTTGTGTTTTATTTGTTTTCGTGTACTTGGTGGTGTGAATTTTTTTTTGTGTTGGGAGTGGTTTCCTTGTGTCGCGTCGAGTTGGTTATTAGCCGTTCATGGTTTGCGGGTGGTATTTCTCCAGTTTAGATTATAAATTACACCATACATTTGGGACAATGTATCCCAAGTGTGGGGAAGTGGTAACTCGAGAAAAGGGTTGGTAAGATTGTTGATCTTAAATGCTTAAATTGGTTGAAATTGCTGAAAATTGAAAAATTTTGAAATTTTTTGTCTCAAGTATGCTTGAACTACATGAAAACCAGCATTTTCAATTGCTAAAGGGTTCCTACTGATATTAAACGAACTTAGATCCCTAGTCATGGTTGTCCCTTTAAGTTTCATGAAAGTATATCTGACAGGTTTTAGAGAAGAGTTGAGAAGAGATGCCTAACTAGGGGTAACATGCTTTAGGAATTACACATGCTACGTGTCGGCAACCCAATTTCCTTTTGTTTGGTGAGATATTTGAGCCTGCTTATTTGTTAGTTGAATTGCTATAAATGTTCATTTGCTGAGTGTAGGCCGTATGTTGCTTTGTGTTAGAACTTGTGTGGTTTGATACGTGCCGAGACTGTGCTTTAGCGTTTACACATAGATGATAAAGGCATTAGGATCACTTCATTGTTTCATATGTTGATTGTTTATCCATCTTACCCTAGTAAACCATGTTGAGCCTTTCACCTTTCGTTTGTTACACATTGTTTGACCCGTTTGAATACCAACCATGAATGAAAATTGTGTGTTAGATGTTTGTTGAAAAAAAAAGAAAAAAAAACAAAAATCATTGTTATGTTCGTGTTAAATAAATGGGTTGAAAATAACCCAAAGTGTTAGTATTATTGTGAATAAGTTGTTATGGTTTGGTATATTCGTTTGCGTTCACCATATAAACATAAAAACCCAAAAACATTTCCCTACCTTTACCCTTTAACCCAAAACCCAAAAGTCCTTTAGATATGTGTTACGTTATTTGATACAGTGGAGGTATGATTGCAAAGTAGCATATTTGGTTTTGAGGGAAATATATACTAGCACATTACACGCTAGTCTTGCGTAAACCGAGAGGAGTGATTATTGTGAGGGGCGTGTGGCATGTGTTTAGTAATATAAGCATGTTAGTTTTAGTTAGGCAAGTCTTAAGCTGTTTTAAATGCGTAGCAATTATCTGTCAGATTGTCAATCTCGATTGTGTCAGTCTATGGGACGGGTATGACTTGTGACCTTGTTTACCTTGTTTTTGTTAATTCGGTAAGGGATTTAATAGTGATTTGTTAATGAGGTGAGTAATGTTTGTAATGATTGCTTGAGGACAATCAATATTAAGTGTGGGGATGTGATGGAGAGTGTGAAATCCGGGTGTTAAAGCGTCTAAACATTGTGTTTTTAGTGCGTTGTATGTGGTTATATATTGCGAATGTGATAACTACGCGAGATTGTGATTTTACAGGTTAATCGCGTAATTCTTTGAAGTTAGGATGCTTGATGATGAAGCGGAATGGCCGAAGTTGATAAACAAGGTGAACGGTGATATCCGGGATGTGTTTTGAATCAAGATATAGCTTAGATGTGCAAGAAGTGGAAAAGATTGAAGTCTAAAGGGCCAATTGTCATTTGCTAAAAGTTGAAAGTGCAATTAAACATGGATACGGTTCACAAATATGCATTCAAAGGTGTACAGCAGCATTCAAACGTAGGTTACGGGCGAAATACGTAACTTACGGTTTACATGAGGGTGATTAAGTTGTTTACAGAAAGTGAAGAACGTAACCTACGCTATGCATGCGTAGGCTACGACTAAAAACAAGGCAGACTTTTGGAGTGAAAATAATATACACATTCACGTGAAGGAGGGAAGGTTAACAACAACATCATATCACGATTTTGACGGCTGGAGTTCACGTGCACATGTGGATAGAGGTGTACAAAAAAACTGATTATTCAACCGAAACCGAAAAAAAAACCGGAACCGGTTTTTTTAAAAACCGGTTTTTTTGTAACCGGTTCGGTTACTAACCGGTTTGACCGGTTATAAAGCGGTTATAATATTTGCATGATAAATAGATTTTAAAACCGGTTATTTAAAAAAACGGTTATTAACCTAATGAAGTAAAAAACTGGTTAACTGGTAACGGTATAATAAAAACCGGTTAAACCGGTTTTTTTGGGCCAGTGAGAACAAACGGTCATATGACTGTTAAAGGCTGCATATAGCCGTTTTTTTGTTTTTTTTTGTTTTCTACCAAAACTCATCTCAAACTTAGTATAAAAGGGTGGTGAGTGTTTAGGTTCAATCACACCACTCTCTAACCTTCAAAACCTCTAAAAAAACGCTCTCATTCTTGTTCGATAACTCACAAAAAACTATGGCAACCTCTAGTGCCAATGATTCGGTCAATGTTAGCGAGTCTACAACCGACACGGTGATTCGTGTTGTTCCAACGAAGTGCAACCCTGAGATTTGGTCACATTTTGATTTTTGCTAGATGGCCAATGGTAAAAGAAAAGCACGTTGTCATCATTATCAAGGCTTATACGCCAAAACCGCAAAATCCACCTTGAAACAACACATCGAAAAACCATTTTGCAAGGCGTTGAAACAACAACACGTTAGTGGTCAAGCTTCCATGGCAAGTGATGGGGCAATATTTTCAACTACAATTTCAATATGGCTAGGGAGGAAATGGCGAAGTTTGTAATTCAAGAAAGTTTGCCTTTCAACTACTTCGACAACCAACGCTATACAAAGATGGTTCAACGAACTCTCCAACCACAATACACCCATGTAAGTCGTGCTACTCTTAGGAGGGATTGTTTAAGATTGTGAAAAAAATGCTAAACTAGAATTAATTTCTTATTTTGAAAAATTAGAAACCGGTGTTAACTTGACTAGCGACGTTTGGTCCGCACCACACGGGTCACCCGATTCGTATATTTGTGTCACCGCCCATTGGATTGAACCGGTGACGTGGCAAATGATGAAACGCACGATTTTGTTTAAATTATTCGATTACCCTCACACCGGTGAAGCTATATATAAAGTAATCGACAAATGTATTACAACATACAAATTGGAAAAAAAAGGTTTTTTCAATATGTTTTGATAACGCCTCAAACAATACGAGCGCGGTAATGCGTTTAAAATTAAAATACATTCCGATTTGTGAGGGTATTTTTTTTCCATAGCCGATGTGTTGCACACATCATAAATTTGGCGGTTCAAGACGGTTTAAGGGTTATTGAACCACAAAAAGAAGCTTTCAAAAGAATGTTACGAAGTATATTTAGTAACACGCAAAGACATGCAAAATATATTAAAACTTGTAAGGAAGCGGGTCGAATATGCTTAGGACCCAATTGGGACGTTGCTCATAGGTGGAACTCGACTTGCACCATGTTTGAAAAAGCTATTTTGCAAAAGGAAAGTTTAATAGAATTACATAACCTTTTGGCTAGTCGTAGAAAGTGTTCACCTTACCACCCATCGGGTTGGGATACTATTGAAATGGTTACACAATTGCTTCAAGTTTTCAAAACATCAACTAAGACTTTATCGGGGGTTTACTATCCAACAAGTTCATTGGTACTTCACAATTTGTTTAAAATGTGTTTGAAATTAAACGAGTTGTCGGTTAGAGGTAGACCATATTGTGACATGGCGGATACGATGAAGGAAAAACTAAGAAAATATTTTAAAGAACTACCGGCGGTTTTCACTTGTGCCGCCGCTCTAAACCCTTGTTTTAATATTTTTGGAACCGGGTCTTTGATTGAAAAAATTGCACACGAGTTGAATTTAAACACCACTCAAGAACCAAACTTTGGTGAAGCCGCAAAATGTCGTTTCAACGATCAACTTTCAAAATTGTTTGATGTTTGTGTAACAAAATATGGTTCAACCTCGTCACACATCCACGAGTCAATGAGAAACGCCGCTTTCGGTGAAGGTTCAAGTATGGAAGATCAAGATTTGTATGTTTATAAACAATTGTATGATGAGTCGAGTCAAATGCTCGTGGTAACACTAGTAGTAGTGAACTCGGTCGGTATGGTGGGTCGAACTTTCTACAAATGATGAGTTCACAAGACTTTAAAAATTTTGATTTGTTGGCTTGGTGGAAAAGTAAGGAAGATCAATTTCCGATCTTAGCCACAATGGCCCGAGATTTACTAACGGTCCAAGCTTCCACGGTAGCTTCGGAAAGTGATTTTTCTATTAGTGGTAGGGTGATTTCGATAAGGAGGACTCGACTAACACCAAAGGTGGTTGAGATGTCGATTTGATTGAAAGATTACTTGGATGCGGCGGAGAGATGTGAAGACACACGCTCACTCGAGTGAGAATTAGATTACGAAGCCGAAGTTTACGAGGACGAGGTCCAAGTCGAATTAACAACCCCAATGACCGACGAAGAAGCCGAATTAGATGAATTCCTACGCAATAGTTCGAGTTCGGGTTCGGGTTCGGGCGAAGAAGATTAAACGAGGCTTCTCAAGATATATTTTAATATTGTAGTTCCAGTAAAATATATATATATATATATATATATATATATATATATATATTAGTGGACCTTCTTGCGGATTAATATTTTAAGTTTATGTATTTCCTTTGTTACGATTATCGTTCGTATTTTCATGGTTATATGTAAAACCATTTGTTTCGAGACTTAATGATATTATGTTTTACCTTTCTATACCTTTATTATTAAGTTTTAATATAAAAAAACTGCATTTACAATTCAAAAAAACATCAAAAACAGCTGAAATAATGGCAAAATAAGCAAAAACAGCTGAAAAACTGGAAAAAAAAACACTTCTGTGCTGTTTCTGCAGTACCGGTTTTTTTACCGGTTTTTCTTGACTGGTTTTTATAATCGGTTATATTATTCAAACAAAAAAACCAGTTTTCTTAAAAACCGGTTACAACCGGTTACAAGTTTTTCATATTAAAACCGGTTAATAACCGGAACCGGTTTTTAAATAACCAGGTTTTTTTTTTTTGCCCATTTTAACCGGTCCGGTTAATAACCGTAACCGGTTATTGAGAAAAACCGGTTTGTACACCTCTACATGTGGAGGGCATTATTTTAAGTATTATTATTTTAATAATTAACAACATCAAATTATCATCAACATCAGGTGGCGGCTGGGCTTTTGTTGTAAAGGGCCTACATCAAGTTTGGGGAAAAGGCAGCCGACATATGTCCAATAGAGTCTAGTGGGTTTTGACTTGGATAAAAGAAAAGGATCATCGTGCAACATCTTTTTGGCGGCAGACAAAAATAGGAGCAACTTCACGTGGACTTGGGCTCTCTTGTCAACAAATCGTCATCACAAGTGGGCCGCAATTATCATATGCACGTGAAGCTTGGATTGGGCCGAAGTGGAATCGCAGAACATCATCAAAAAGGAGAGCATCCGATATAGGTTTTCGGTGGCAACATCACGTCAAATCATGATTATATTATATAAAAGATGGGTTCAATCGCATATCCAACTGTCGAAGATCAAGTTTGCATGATGAGCGGCTAAACTCTTATGGTTTCCTCCGGATGGAGGGTTTTTGTAAGTTATTGATACTATGTGTTGACACAATCGTTTTAACCTGTTGATCTAAGCATTCGATGCTTTTCACCATTGATTTGATTTATTGGTTGTAAACAGTTACATTTATTTAAACCTTAATTTCTAAGCATTCAGTTCCCGGGAGTTCTAGTAATTGGGATATATTTGACATGGGGTTAGGGTTTGTAAATTGTAATTGATAATCATTCGATAACCTCCCGTTATGTATTGATCGGAGTACTTAGTCGTTGGTTATCACAATTAGTTAATCAGGTTTAACACCTATGTCTATGTAGGTCACGATTAAACACATAGTTGAAGTTAACTGCAAAACCTGAAATCTGGAGAAACCATTTTTTCTCCTATTGATTTAAATCACACTTTTTGTTCGTTAATTTAGATAATTCTTATAACCAATCAAACCAATTTTCCAATTCAGTAGTAATTAATTAATACTTTTCATTACGACACTTTCCACAATCCTCCTCTGGTTCAATATCCGACTTACTCTAGCTACTAGTTTATTTCGGTTTTTGCATCTCACTAACAACAGACATCAAAACGGCGCCGTTGCCGGGGAGGCGTGCGCAAAGTGTTTAGTGTTAAGTTTTAGTTAAAAAAAATCCCAAAATAGTGTCAGTTTTGTTTTGTTTTGTTCAGATTTATGCGTGGTGCTTGTGTTTTTTGTGTTTGTGCAGGATGACAGATCTTACAATATTTTGCGGCTCTTCTACATGCATTTTGTGTGGGGAACCACTTCACCCATGTATCGGTTGCCACGAGGCCCAATTTAGACGGGAAAAAGCGAAATGGGAAGAACCACCAATGCCTTGCTGTGATAATCCTTCCCCTCCACCATATTTCTATGATTCTGATTCAACGGTGGAGGATGGTTATTACTCTGACGGATGGGATCGGGACGAGGATGCTTATTATGAACCAAGGACGGATGGACAATGTTTCTGTTGCGGTCGTAATCATACTTATGATTATGATGATGTGTGCGTGGTGTATTTGGAAAATCCAGAGTATTGGAATAAAAAAATGATGGATGCGTACATCTCACGACCGTATCAGGGATACCGACAGTATCATCCCGAGGAATATTCTAAGACCGAGGAGGAGAAAAAGCTTGCTATGTTGGAAGTGACTTTGTCCAAACTCGAGCAGTATTTATCAGCACCCAACCTTTCCGATGAAGATCGAATCAGCTGTCTAGTTTCCAAGTGTCAGAAGTTAAAAATGAAGATAGAAATAGAAGAGCGTCTCTCACCATTACCTGATGATATTAGAGATTATTCTCACATGGAGGAGGTGGTTGTGGAGGATAATACCACACCAATGAATCCTTTATCTGATGAAGAGTCACTGGTGGATCAGATGGTGTGTGAGGATGAGGAGGCAGAGCAGTCTGATGAGATGAATGTGTGTACCGAACCTCTCCCCATATCAATCATTCAAATTAATAAGTGTGGGGAAGAGGGTTTGAGGAAGAAGATGAGAAGGGTGAAACAACAAGACATCAAGGTATATCTCGTGAAGTGGATTAGCGAAACCCGCAGGTGCAGTCTGAACATGCCAATTATACTTACAAACCTATGGAGATGACATGTAAATTTCCGGGCATTCGTTGGAAATGTTTTGGGTAAGTGTGCATTGAGACCACCGTAGCGCATAGCATGTACGGTCTGGCTGAAGACCTTCAAACGTAGCGCTCTCGGGAGGCAGCCCGAGGATGTAGAGTATTGTATTTTGGTTTCGTTTCGTTTTGGTGTGCTTGTGTTTTGACAGGTTTCTACGTTCCATCTTCACGGATGCAATGAATCAAGTGTGGGGATGTTTGGCAACATCCCCGATGAGATCTCAAAGAATCTATGAGGGGCGTATGTGTAGGATCGTTTTGTGACCCAAACGAGTCAATCAGAAGAGTTCTTATCAATTCAAGAGGCGGAAACAGATGAATTGACTTGGAAAACAGCTTGTTTCATACTTAATGGTCTTGTTTTATTGATATAACACGTTTCCAGATCAGTAGACATGTCGGCAGCACTTCGGTACCAGAATTACGAAAGTTACAAATGATTTTGCATCAAGGGTATTTATAGTGTTCTAATTTCGCATGAAACTATTCCAATCGAAATTAGATTCATGCGAAATCTAATTTCGCATGGAATTACCCTAAGATCTCTTTCATGCGAAATTACATATAAACCCTAATTTCTCGAACTACGTGCCCTGATCTAACATTCTTAATACAAGACTCGATACAAGACGAAGTCGACAGACGTATGCACCAACAGACTCCCCCTTGAATGTTGACGAGTCTTAAATGTCGAGTCTTCACAGTCTTCAGCCTTGATCAGTCTTTGGGCTTCTTCAAAATATCTGACAGTGTAAGCATCCTCTATCTTCTTCTTCTTTTTCAGGATCTTGACCTGGCTATATCTTCTCTTGATCAGATCTCTTGATTCCTTAAGGTCTACATCAACAGACTCCCCCGTAAAGATTGCTTGGGATCGTAGTCTGGCTTTCACAGATTCTAGAATTGCAACCTGACTCTTTTATAGCCATAACCTGCACATTCTCTATCTCAAAGTAAATTTTACAATTTTAAAATTTTGACAAATTATAAACTTTTTCAAGAGACACCTACTAAGAAATAATTTTACAATTTTAATCTCTGATGAACTACTTGTATTCAAACAATTTAAATCTTTTTTACTTCATTCAATATTTCCCAACCCTCGGAATTTTGAAAATCAGCTTTGCAACATCAGTTGTCAAAAATCTTTTTGAATTTAAAAAAAAAAATTATGCTAAAACACACTAAAATCTTTTTGGATTTTTGATATTAAAGAAATGCAGTAAAGAAATATTTACAAACAATATTTTTGTGAGTTTGTGTAAGAGGATCATATCAGTTTTTGAGACAAATCACCAACACCGTTAAGCTTTAAACATTTTAAGTTCTAAACGATTCACTTAGATTGTCAGTATACTGATCCACTTAAATTTTCACACAAAGTTCAACTGTTTTGAGATACGAGATTAATGTTTTAGAGACTTAAACTTATTCGCGTGTCCCAACTCAGAATATACTCCCGTATCCAGATCCCAATATTAAGTCTTACAGGTGAGTATACCTAGATGATATCTGTAAAGGGTTAAATGCGAGGGCCGTGAGAGCTCAGGCTATTGCTTCCGCAAAATCAGAGAGATGACGGCTTCGACTTTTGGTGTGTTCCCTTTAGAGAATCTTTTCTTCAACAGCACATGATTAGCATTTTGCAATGTTTCATCATTTTTTATGCTGAGGGTAGGCTATATTTCAAGCAAGCAGTAAAGTATTCTCTGGGGACTAGGCCATTGCTTCCGCAAAATCAGAAGTCCCGAGATAATACCCCAGATATCACTAAGCATAAAGACCTAGTATCTCAGAAAAAGGGACCTTTCAAACAAGATTTCGGGGGTTACCCATATATCCAAGAGATGTTCCCCACGATATAAGAAAGTTTGAAATTTAGGTTTATATCTCGTCACAATTTACTAAATGTGTAAAAACCTACTGGCACATCATCAGTGAGACTGTTTATCACATTTGACTTTCCAATTCTTTAGCATGCTGTGATAGTCCACTGATGTACTATCATTTCCTCTTTTTTCAACAAAACTCGTTTTTGATTTTATCATGTTTTTGCCTTTTTCAAATTTTCTAATGTTTTTGGATTTTCCAAAAATTTCTTACTCCCCCTAAAATTCAAAATCATTTAAAGGAAATTTGAAAACAAACTGTACAAGGTAAAGTGACAACTGATTTTAAAGCTTCAATTCGCCATCCACTTGGCATAAACAATCAGAACTCCCCCTGACAACAAACCATTTTCCCATTGTGATTTCAAAACACTTAAGTTTGTTTTAATCAAATGGTTTTTCCGGAAAATAAGTTTTGTTTATTTTACCACTTGTAAAATTGGGGTTTATATCATCACTTTGTTCTTTCAACTTTTTGAATGAAAGTTAAATCAAGTTCAACTTAATGACCTTGATCAACTACTTGTAAGTGAAAACCTTCTTCAACCACTTGTAGATTCACTTAATAACCAATACCTCATGCAAAAATATAACAATTTCAAAGATTACCACTTGTAAATCAAACCTGTAGATCGAAATATCACCGAAGTGAATTTCTCAATAAAGATGCCGATTCCTGCTCCACGATTACCATCTTGGAAGCTCCGGCAAGTCACAATTTTAGTTTGAAAATACTGTCACCCAAGCCTGACCAGCCTTGGGTGATTTTGGTACACACCTATCCCACCATCTTTTTGATTGATAAAATTCTTTAGCACCTTTAACCTTCCCATCAATCATTTTCCCAAATATATGTTTAACTTTCCCATTGAAAGCCTTTTCAGGATCAAATTTTTCTTTATCAGAGAAGAATTGACCTGAAATCTCAAACCTACCTTTTGATTTCAGATTTTCTGCCCGCAATGGTGGAAAATTTTCATCGTTCAACTCAGGAACGAAATTCTCATTCTTTTTCTCAACAGATGACTCCTCTGATTTTATGGAATCAGATTCATTGTCAGAACTACTTTCTGATTTTACAACCCATCTCTGTTTGTTCAAATCCACTTTTCTTTTGTAAAAATGTTTCAAACTTTCACCTTCTTTTAAATTTAAATTTTCAAACACTTTAGATTTCTCAGTTGATAGTTTCTTTTCAACAACATATTTTTCTTTCAATTTTGAGTTAAAAGAAACTTCCTGTTTTGTGTTGTTGGACTGTTGACAATTCCAAGCAATGTGTCCAATCTTGTGACATTTGAAACACGTTCTTTTCTCAACTCTTTGCTCATTTCTCATCATCATATTCTTTTTCTTTTCAGCAAGAAACTCTAGATTTGACTGTTTCCAGAATGGTTTCTTCTGCTCTTCTTCAGAACTTCCTCCTGCAACAAATTTTGTTTTTGGTTTATAATTTTTCTCATTTTTATAATTTTCTGAAGAACTAAAACCTAAACCTTTCTTTTTGAAATTACCGTTATGGTTTGGTTTCTTTCGATAACCTGAACCTGAACTGTAACTCTTTTTCTTGTTCAATCTCTGTTGAACTCTTGAAGTGTACTTTTTAGGTTTTTCATAAAGATTTAAATCTTTTATTTCAAAAATATTAATTTCTGTTAATTTGAAAACCTGTTGGATCATTTCAGTTTTGACACTTCTTATTGGAAATTCCTCATCAGAATATAATTTGTCTGAATCACTCAAAGTATATACCACTTTGATTGGTCCGTCATTCAAATTAGATTTTGATAACAGGAATTCTTTATTGTAAACTCTTTTAACCGGTGAACTCGGACGCTTTTCTGTTGAACTCGAACTTTCAGACTTAGACTCCGATTTTGACTCTTCATCCATATCCAACACTTGATCGACCACTTTCTTTAACAACTCAGACTCATGATCAGTGTCAGACGCTGTGAATGTGACATCAATATTGTCTGGTAACTCATCAATGATTTCAGACTTTAACTTGATGTTGAGAGCCTTATTTAATCGTTCCTCATTTGGTTTTCTGGGAGAATAACTATTCCAAATCGGGGGCGGACACTTGTTATATTTGACACTCTGTTTCTTACCAGTATCCATTTCCTTCTCTTTATCTTGGAAAGTTTCAAGACCTGCAACAGTAGGATAAACTCTATCAATCAAATATCACATGTTGTATAACTCAACAACAAACGTTTGATTCTTTCACTCTCAATTTTTTCAAATTCCAAATCCTGCTTTAGCTTTGCACAGTCTTCAATATATTCATTGATGACTTTCTGCTTTGTCATTAAAGTGGAACTCATCATTGTCATAGCAGCATCAACTTCTGAATTTGTCTTTTTCAAACCATCAACTGTTCTGTTCAGCACGTCATAAGATTCCTTCACATACTTCACATCAGACAACAAATTTTCTTTCAGCTCTTCCAGTTCACAAATCTTCTTGTCTGTCTCCTCACAATCTTTGCAAGACTCCAAACATTTCTGACAAGGTTTAAAGACCTCAACTATCTTTTTAACCTCGACAACCTTCTCAACTTCAACGAGTTTCTCAACTTCGACTATTTTTTCGACTTCAACAACTTTCTCTATCACTTTTTCAGTTGAATTTTCTTCAGCTTTTGCTTTTTCAGCTTCCAACTTTGCCTTTTCTTCAGCAATTCTTCTTGCTTCCAAGTCTCTCTTCAATCTGGCAGCTTTCTTCTTATTCAGTTTTTCAATTTTATCTGCAAAAAACAAATTAAAACTAAATGAGTCTAAACTTTTTCTTGCATTGTTAATGTACTCTTCCTCGTCATCAGTATCATCATCACTTTCTGATGATCTAAAGACATTCGTTCTTTCGACTTCTTGCTCTTCCAAGATTCTAGCAACAAGACCAGAACCAGGTGGAATGTATTTATCCCAACTAAATCCCTCTGCAACCTTTTCATCATCTTGGTCAATTATACCATAACTAGTTCTTTTCTCTTCAATTGTACGTGCATGTGCAGTTTGTGGTTGTTGAGTAATCTGATGAAAAATTGATTTTTGATAATAATTATTTTTTCCAGACTGATATTGTCTTCCATTTGCTTCTTTATTTTTGCATTCACGCTTAAAATGACCTTTTTCTTTGCAACGAAAACAAGTAACCTTTGATTTGTCAAACCCTATCGGAGATGCACTCATTTCTCGAAAATCATCTCTTCCGGTGACTTGTGTAAATTTTTCTGCTCTTCTAACTGCACTGGCTAGACACCACTTGATGTCCATCAACTCAAGTTCCTCCGCATCAATTTGGTCATAATCCTCTTTGGTAAGCATCGGATTTCCAATTCTGCCAGCAATCAAACTTTCATATGATTCCAACATAGCAACGAGTGATGCCATGTGTTGTTTAGCTATTTTCGGAGAAATATTTTGACCATTTTGAATGTTCAAGGTAACATTGCACTGCAGATTTGTAGAATTCTTTTGTTGAGAACTTGGTGTTGTAAAATTTGGATCAAAACTTGAATATGCAGATGAAGATCCACCGCTTTGAGTCACAGTACTTCCCTTTGTTCCAGAAGAACTATCAGCACTGAAACTAGTTTGTATTTTTGGGCTTGGAGTAACTTCAAATTTTTTTTCTCTGTAGTATAAACTCACATCTTGTTGAGCATTTGGATTAGACATGATAGCAGTTTTCTGGATATCCAACTCATGCTCTTCAATCTTCTGAATAAACTGTGCCAGATTCATATTTTCAGATTTTCTCATGTGTTTAAGGATCAATAAATAAGTTCCCCATTTCTGCTGTGGTAATGCATCGGCTAACTTATCAACCCATTCTTCATCAACTTTCTTTATATCTAATCTTCCCATTTCCAAAACCAAATGACAATATCTATCAATGGTCTTTTTTGTTGTTTCACCTTCTAATGCTACAAACATATCAAATGATTTCTTCAGTAAAGCCCTTTTGTTCTTGATCATATCTGCACTTCCTTTAAACTTTTGAATCAATGCAGTCCAAATTGATCTTGCAGTACCCTCATGTTGAAGCAAAACAAAAATATCTTCTTTAATCGCTTGTTGAAGAATGTTGATCATCATTTTTTCACTTGTATATTTCAATTTATCATTATCAGAAAAGTCACAAAAAGCTTTTACAAGCCCACGTTCATTTTTCGGTTTCTCGTAATCTTTCTCTAATGAACACCATGCATCAAACTTATAAGCTTGCACCCAGTTTTTAAATCGATTTTGCCATCCTTTAAAATCTTCAATATACATAAGCTTCGGCGGTTTTTGATGAGTTCCCGTCTCATTCTCACTGTACAATGTTTCAGCAGCTGTAACTGGTGCAACTGGAGTAGCAAACGCATTGTAGAATTCCTCTTCCATGTTTCGGAAAATTGTTTCACAAAAACTCAAGTTTTACACGAAATACAGGTTCAAACGGAATCAACTCTCGAGCGAAATCCCTTTTGAAGCGGAATACCCCTTTGATGCGAAATAATACTTTTGGTACGAAATAACTACTTTCAAGCGGAATCAATTTTCACACGAAATAACTGATTTCGTGTGAAATAGCACACTTTCAAACGGAATACCAAATTGGAGCGAAAATATCTAATTTCGTGTGAAACGTCTCAAACGAAATTACACTCTGAAGCGAGATTATCGAATTTCAATCGGAAATATGTGATTTCGTTTGAAATCAAGCTGTAATTCCGTACGAAATTATGCTGACGTCATCATTATCGATCTGTGTTTCAAGAGAAATAACAAATTCTATCAATTTTAAGCTGAAATAATGTCCAATTCTTTCAAGGATTCATTAAAACACTGATTCGCATGACATGTATGAAATTTAATCCATTTTGACCAAGATTTCACGGTTAATTTTGAAAAGAAGGTGTAGAAGACAGATTTTATGGCTGTTTTGGCAAGAACTCTTCCTCCTGAGCTCTGATACCACTTGTAGGATCGTTTTGTGACCCAAACGAGTCAATCAGAAGAGTTCTTATCAATTCAAGAGGCGGAAACAGATGAATTGACTTGGAAAACAGCTTGTTTCACACTTAATTGTCTTGTTTTATTGATATAACATGTTTCCAGATCAGTAGACACGTCGGCAGCACTTCGGTACCGGAATTACGAAAGTTACAAATGATTTTGCATCAAGGGTATTTATAGTGTTCTAATTTCGCATGAAACTATTCCAAGCGAAATTAGATTCATGCGAAATCTAATTTCGCACAGAATTACCCTAAGATCTCTTTCATGCGAAATTAGATATAAACCCTAATTTCTCGAACTACGTGCCCTGATCTAACATTCTTAATACAAGACTCGATACAAGACGAAGTCGACAGACGTATGCACCAACAGTATGTTCCGGTTAGATTGCAGCAGCTACACCAATACAAACACTCACTTGTTTTCTGATCAGGTGCATGTGTTTCTATATCTTGTGTTTTATTTGTTTTCGTGTACTTGGTGGTGTGAATTTTTTTTATGTGTTGGGAGTGGTTTCCTTGTGTCGAGTCGAGATGATTATTAGCCGTTCATGGTTTGCGGGTGGTATTTCTCGAGTTTAGATTATAAATTACACCATACATTTAGGAGAATGTATCCCAAGTGTGGGGATGCGGTAACTCGAGAAAAGGGTTGGTAAGATTGTTGATCTTAAATGCTTGAATTGGTTGAAATTGCTGAAAATTGAAAAATTTTGAAATTTTTGTCTCTAAGTATGCTTGAACTACATGAAAACCAGCATTTTCAATTGCTGAAGGGTTCCTACTGATATTAAACGAACTTAGATCCCTAGTCATGGTTGTCCCTTTAAGTTTCATGAGAGTATATCTGACAGGTTTTAGAGAAGAGTTGAGAAGAGATGCCTAACTAGGGGTAACATGCTTTAGGAATTACACATGCTACGTGTCGGCAACCCAATTTCCTTTTGTTTGGTGAGATATTTGAGCCTACTTAATTGTTAGTTGAATTGCTATAAATGTTCATTTGCTGAGTGTAGGCCGAATGTTGCTTTGTGTTAGAACTTGTGTGGTTTGATACGTGCCGAGACTGTGCTTTAGCGTTTACACATAGATGATAAAGGCATTAGGATCACTTCATTGTTTCATATGTTGATTGTTTATCCATCTTACCCTAGTAAACCATGTTGAGCCTTTCACCTTTCTTTTGTTACACCTTGTTTGACCCGTTTGAATACCAACCATGAATGAAAATTGTGTGTTAGATGTTTGTTGAAAAAAAAAGAAAAAAAATCATTGTTATGTTCGTGTTAAATAAATGGGTTGAAAATAACCCAAAGTGTTAGTATTATTGTGAATAAGTTGTCATGGTTTGGTATATTCGTTTACGTTCACCATATAAACATAAAAACCCAAAAACATTTCCCTACCTTTACCCTTTAACCCAAAACCCAAAAGTCCTTTTGATATGTGTTACGTTATTTGATACAGTGGAGGTATGATTGCTATAAAAGCTTATGATTGCAAAGTAGCATATTTGGTTTTGAGTGAAATATATACTAGCACATTACACGCTAGTCTTGCGTAAACCGAGATGAGTGATTATTGTGAGGGGCGTGTGGCATGTGTGTAGTAATATAAGCATGTTAGTTTTAGTTAGGCAAGTCTTAAGATGTTTTAAATGCGTATCAACTATTTGTCAGATTGTCAATCTCGATTGTGTCAGTCTATGGGACGGGTATGACTTGTGACCTTGTTTACCTTGTTTTTGTTAATTCAGTAAGGGATTTAATAGTGGTTTGTTAATAAGGTGAGTAATGTTTGTAATGGTTGCTTGAGGACAATCAATGTTAAGTGTGGGGATGTGATGGAGAGTGTGAAATCCGGGTGTTAAAGCGTTTAAACATTGTGTTTTTAGTGCGTTGTATGTGGTTATATATTGCGAATGTGATAACTACGCGAGATTGTGATTTTACAGGTTAATCGCGTAATTCGTTGAAGTTAGGATGCTTGATGATGAAGCGGAACGGCCGAAGTTGATAAACAAGGTGAATGGTGATGTCCGGGACGTGTTTTGAATCAAGATATAGCTTAGATGTGCAAGAAGTGGAAAAGATTGAAGTCTAAAGGGCCAATTGTCATTTGCTAATAGTTGAAAGTGCAATTAAACATGGATACGGTTCATAAATATGCATTCAAAGGTGTACAGCAGCATTCAAACGTAGGTTACGGGCGAAATACGTAACTTACGGTTTACATGAGGGTGATTAAGTTGTTTACAGAAAGTGAAGAACGTAACCTTCGCTATGCATGCGTAGGCTACGGCTAATGACAAGGCAGACTTTTGGAGCGAAAATAATATACACATTCACGTGAAGGAGGGAAGGTCAACAACAACATCATATCACGATTTTGACGGCTGGAGTTCACGTGCACATGTGGAGGGCATTATTTTAAGTATTATTATTTTAATAATTAACAACATCAAATTATCATCAACATCACGTGGTGGCTGGGCTTTTGTTGTAAAGGGCCTACATCAAGTTTGGGGAAAAGGCAGCTGACATATGTCCAATAGAGTCTAGTGGGTTTTGACTTGGATAAAAGAAAAGGATCATCGTGCAACATCTTTTTGGCGGCAGACAAAAATAGGAGCAACTTCACGTGGACTTGGGCTCTCTTATCAACAAATCATCATCACAAGTGGGCCGCAATTATCATATGCACGTGAAGCTTGGATTGGGCCGAAGTGGAATCGCAGGACATCATCAAAAAGGAGAGCAGCCAATATAGGTTTTCGGTGGCAACATCACGTCAAATCTTGATTATATTATATAAACGATGGGTTCAATCGCATATCCAGCTATCGAAGATCAAGTTTGCATGATGAGCGGCTAAACTCTTATGGTTTCCTCCGGATGGAGGGTTTTTGTAAGTTATTGATACTATGTGTTGACACAATCGTTTTAACCTGGTGATCTAAGCATTCGATGCTTTTCACCATTGATTTGATTTATTGGTTGTAAACAGTTACATTTATTTAAACCTTAATTTCTAAGCATTCAGTTCCCAAGAGTTCTAGTAATTGGGATATATTTGACATGGGGTTAGGGTTTGTAAATTGTAAATGATAATCATTCGATAACCTCCCGTTATGTATTGACCGGAGTACTTAGTCATTGGTTATCACAATTAGTTAATCAGGTTTAACACCTATGTCTATGTAGGTCACGATTAAACACATAGTTGAAGTTAACTGCAAAACCTGAAATCTGGAGAAACCATTTTCTCTCCTATTGATTTAAATCACACTTTTTGTTCGTTAATTTAGATAATTCTTATAACTAATCAAACCGATTTTCCAATTCAGTAGTAATTAATTAATACTTTTCATTACGACACTTTCCACAATCCTCCTCTGGTTCGATATCCGACTTACTCTAGCTACTAGTTTATTTTGGTTTTTGCATGTCACTAACGACAGACATCAAAGCTCCCGATAGGAAGCTGATATATCAATAGCTGGTGACCAGAAGCTAAAGTTACTGTACACATTGGGACTTCAACTCAACAGGTCAAGAGTGATGGGACTTTACCCAAAAGCACATAAAGGTGACCTCGAGACACACAAACCTGAACATTACCAAAAGAGGCAAGGCCAACCCTACAAGCAACATGTAACACCCTTCTCATTTATATAAAAATTTAATATAAAATGGAACATTTTATATACCAAAAACTTAGATTAACATATCATTCATAACGGAAGTTTTCATAGAATTAACATTTTAGATAACTACTACTAGTTTAACAACCCCAAACTGAGTATTTAAGTGTCAACAACATAAACATTGTCTTAAACAAAGTTAACTAATCGCGGAAGCTTCAAAAGATTGTGTTCGGTTCTTGTTACATGCATGATCGCCATCCGGATTAAATCATCATCGCCTATGGTCAAAACCACATCAATTGTTAGTTTTGACATCTTAAAATCAAGTATAAACAAGTTCTATGGCTTAAACAATGAAAAACAAACACAATTCTGCAAGTTGGGGCTGTCGCGCCCCGCGACAAATATGGGGTAGCCATCGCGGCCCGCCACCGCCGTCGCGTCGCGCGACGGTGTATCAAGTTTGGTGTCACGTGATGGTGTATCAACTTTTAACCGTATTTTTCGCAGCATGTTGCTTGTTTGAGCGGCAGAATTCCCCAGCTCTAAAAATTTGCACATTACAACTTCAAACATTCATAACTTCATATCCGAGAGTCCGTTTTAGATAATTCTTTTTCCTGTGCGTCCGTAATTCAATTACCGACGCATCTATCATATTCATTGCATAAAAATAGAATGTACGGGCTGTAAGTCTACAATTTCATAATGTATTTATTTGACCCGTATAGATTTTGCGCTAATTTACCCACTAACAAGTTTTATGACCGCAAGGCGTATTTAACCCAACATCCGGGGCTTATGATCATCGGCGTTTCAATACCAAATCTATGGTTTCGCGCTCTTGTGATCCGTCTTCACCAAATGCAGTTCAACACATACTTTTACTACACACTAATCAGTTATTCGACCTGTTTGGCTCATTTATGGAATCCTCCATTTCTACGACTACCAAACGTTTTCTAATCAATTTTTAACTCATTAAATCAAGTAGTGAACGACGTCACTTTAACTAATACCAAGCTTTATATTAAAACACAACTATGAACTATTGAAATATCTAAATTTCATAATCTAACGAATCAAGTTACTTACCTTCAAAGCACACCCTTCAAACGCACGTCGCCACCGGCTTGTCCAGTTGACGCTCCGGTTTCCTTTCCTATAGAGTTCAATCACAATCCGTT
Source organism: Helianthus tuberosus (assembly GCA_030545235.1). NCBI lineage: Eukaryota > Viridiplantae > Streptophyta > Magnoliopsida > Asterales > Asteraceae > Helianthus > Helianthus tuberosus. The sequence continues at coordinate 72,220,564 of CM060403.1, forward strand.
TAGAACTCTTTTGCTTAACATACAACGCATAGTTCGCCTTAATTCTACAAACATGCGTTTTAGCTTAGATTTCTAATTTTAAGCCTTCTTTTAGGCATTTTCACAAACCCTTTAAGGGCACAATTTCTAAAAATTTATAATCAAGTTCATGGCTTGTTATTTAGCCGATATTAAGATCAACTAAACATGTTCATCTTAATTTTGCATCAACAACATGTGAATTTACTTACTAGAACTCAATATTACACTAGAACAACTATCAAATTCTAGTGTTTAACATGTTCCTACAAAACCCACTTATCACCTTCAATGGTGATCACGAATTCACAAGAAATAGGCCTAATTCAACAAGTGATTGGCTAGGGTTTTACTCCTAGACACAATATCTTTCCTATCTCATCCAAAAACAACATTCATGCAGCATGATTTTCGAATTTCTTAAGCTTATCCAGAAATTTAGACAAAGCTTTTCTATGAAATTTACATACCTTATGACACCCTCGCAGTGGAGATCACTATTCTATGTTCGGATTTTGATTTGGGGACGAATTTGATCTTCAATTTGTGGGATTTAGCATGAACTAGGGTTTTGAAAGAACCCTAGTCGCCCCTCTGTGTTTTGATTGACCCAGCACACACAAATGTGTGTGTTTTATGTTTAATTATGTTTTATTATAATTAATTTCAACTTAAACACTTTAATCCCTCTACTATCATTTGATTTATATTTTAGTGTTTTTAATCTACTTATAAGTCACCACAAGACTTTTATCTAACTAGGTTATTTTATAACCTAGTTAGTTCACTTATTTATTTACCGTCATTTTATTTAGATTAATAGATTTACATTTTCAGGGTGTTACAAGTCCACCCCCCTTAAAAGGGTTTCGTCCTCGAAACCGGAAAATACGTACCAAATAATGTCGGGTAGAGATGCTGCATCTCTTCTTCAGACTCCCACGTAGTGTCCGAACCCTTTCTATGCTCCCATTTGATCTTAACTTGGTCAATTTTCTTATTCCGTAAATATTTAACCTTCCGATCCGGAATCTTAATTGGTCTTACCACATAATTAAGGCTATTGTCCACCTCGATATCATCGTAATGGATATAAGCCGTTTCTTACGCTAAACATTTTCGGAGTTGTGACACATGAAACGTGCCATAAATTCCGCTCAATTCGTCCGGTAACTCAAGGCGATACGCTACCTTTCCCACCCGTTCGATGATTTTAAATGGCCCGATAAACCTCGGGCTTAGTTTCCCTTTCTTTCTAAATCGGATAACGCCCTTCCATTGGGAAACCTTTAGCATAACCATGTCGCCCACCTGAAATTCAATCGGTTTCCGTCTTTTGTCGGCATAAGACTTTTGCCTGTCTTGGGCCGCTTTCAAATGAGCTCGTACCATGTCGATTTTCTCATTAGTGGCTTGAACTACATCTTTATGGGCCAGTTCACGCGAACCCACTTCACCCCAACACACCGGGGTTCTATATTTCCTACCATATAGCATCTCGTACAGAGCCATACCGATGCTTGCATGGTAACTATTATTATACGAAAATTCGGCCAATGGTAGATAAGCATATCAACTTCCCCCGAAGTCGATGATACACGCCCGTAACATATCTTCTAGTGTTTGGATTGTTCTTTCACTCTGTCCATCCATCTGAGGATGGTATGCAGTGCTGATAAAAAGTTTCGTTCCTGTTGGGATTGAACCCTATCAGAGGAACAGATAATAAAAGCCAAAACTGGTTCAAAACAGTGGATTCTTCATAAGCAGTAGTTTACACCAGCCTCTCCCCTTGAAAGTGCTTATAACATCTGATGTCCTCTATCCACTGTCCGTATACAACAGCTGCTGTCCTTCAAACTGCTGATGAAGCCTTGAAGACTGTTAAGAATTAAACACTGCTGGTTCAATCTACTGATGCTATCTAAGTACTGCTGGTTCAATCTACTGATGCTATCTAAGTACTGTTGTAAACTGCTGATGTCTTCCACTCAAGGACTGATCAACTTTGAGGAAAGCACTGATAGTCAAACATCAGTGCTGATGGAAGGAGAAAGCAGTAGTTTAGTGTGTCACTTATATTGTATAGAATCAGCGGTTAAGTTAGCAGTGTTTGCATAAGAACAGTGGTTAAAGGTTGTTAGGTTGTTAGATGTCACTTTCATGGTGACGTCAGCTTAGATGCTTCAGTGGTTTGATTTGCCTATAAATGGAACAGTGTCCTGTACTGTTACATTTGATTGACTGAGTGAGTTCTTCTCCTCCAATCCTTTCATCTTGAGCAATCAACCTGTGAGCATCATGCTGATGGGGAGCTTTAGTATGTAAGCATGTCTGTAATCATTTCTGTATTGTAATCATTCGACTCAATGATAAGGATGTGTTTACTAAAAACTATTTCTCTTTGATTGTGTTTACAAAGTTTGTTTTCAATCCCGTTGCATTAGATCTCTGTTTAATATTCTTTTATTGTTCAAATATTACAAACAAACACAATCATGAGGGCCTTCGATCCTAACAATTGGTATCAGAGCTTGGACAGTCAAATTCGATCTAACAATCAATTTGACATAACAGTTCAACTCAAAATTCATTGATGCTAAGGTTGATCGTATTTAGTTGAAAAACAGAGTAACGAGTGATCACGTTCAAAGTTGTTATTCAAAAACTCTGTAAAACAACCAAGATGTCATAAGACACACAAACTTCACATAATAAGTGATGTCATACATAAACCACCTATAGTTTCAGATCTGAAAATATGTCTGATAACTATGGTATAATTATTTTCTTTACAAAATTGATTTCAATTGTTGTTATGAAGTTTGTGCTGTTCCCATCATGTCTACTGCTAAGGTGTGTACCTCACGTCAACAAAAATCCATGTTCGTAAAAACATTAGTGTTTTTGTTAACATAAAGGAGGGAAACTAAAACTTTAGTTATTAGATCTTATGTGTTGAAAAACAGGTTGAGAATCCTGTTAAAAAGTACCAAATTAACTTTGTTAAAAAAATACATTAAGAAAATCAGGTGTTAAAATAGTCCAAATCATATGTAATGTGAGATTTGATATAAGCATGTACAAATATGGCCAGGTCTCTCAAAACATTGCTGCAAAATGATTTTGGATTAAGTATTCCTTCAATAAAAACCTCCCAGTGAGTATTTCAGTACTTATGAATGGGAAGGGTAAAAAGGGAAGAAGAAAAATCACAAAAACTCGAAAGTGTGTTTATCTCAAAACTTTTGAAGTCAAAAGAAAAGAGTATAAATACAAAAACACTTAAGAGTCCAAAATTGGGTTAACATTGGTTATCAAGCAACTGTGTGCATTCATTGGTTCAGGGAAGTTCAGGTAACACTAGTATCTCCAGTAAATAAATTTACAAGAGGACTAGACAAGTTTTTCAGAATCATCACATGTTAACAATGTTTATAACAGGACTTTCAAAAACACATGTGAACATGTCTCCTCATTTTTGCAATCAATTAAACAAGAAAACGGTCTCAAACAGTGGTTATTACAATGTATTTCAAACCACTGACCATTTTCATAAAACTTGAGAGTGATGTGATTATGAGTTTAATTGGAAAATATACCAGATCCTTTTTGATGCTGTTTTCAGAAAAACCTTTAATTATTTTTCTTGAAAAGGTTTTTCTCAAATAAAGCAGGATATATTATTCTTTATTTTTCCTTAAGAGTGATATATTTTGTACTTTTACTTGTTTTTTATTGCAAAAGTTTCAAACTCCTGTCAGGATGAAGAACCATCATTTTTTTTGGTGATACTATCCTTGAAAATGGATCAAAAGGAAATGGTACAAGTGTCAAGGTCATGTCAAACTCAAGTTTGTTTTTAACACAGGTCAAAGATTGATTGCTAATAGATCTTAAAATACTTGGGTACTCATGTTCTAATTCAAATACTATGACACAAAATGAGTAGTCTTAGTAAAAAGGTTTACATCATCTAGGGTACTAAACCACTGTTAGTAATCTATAAAAGCTTCAAATCTTGTAAAAGACATGTGGCAAAACCTTGAATGCAAATTCCTGTAAAAACTGCTGACATATTAAACTTGAAAATTTGCATCTAAAATGTATTTTGTTGAAGATAGCAATCTTGCAGATATTTCATAATCACCATCAACAGATGTTGAACATGATATTGTGGTTTCACAAGACAAAATCATTCCTTTCATCATAGCAGCAGATGTTCAAAACATTTGTCAAAAGTTTACCCACTGTTGCGCTAACAGTTGCTGACATAATAACCTTCAGGTTACCCTATCATTGCATTATCCCTTACCACTGTTGATAAAACTCCATCAAAAATGGATAAATATCAATATTGTGTGATATCATCTTCATCCATTCCTCTACATTCCTTTTCAAACAACTGTTGGATCATTAAAGTCACCAACAGTTGTTAGCTCAGATGATTCACATCTGCAGCCTCAATTTTGTAATAAGTCTTTTTTGTTCAAACATATGTTTCCTAAATACTGTCCACTGCTGAAAGTCAACCCCTGTTCTTTCATTTTCTTGGTAATCACTGTTGTTCAAAATCATTTATTTATCCACTGATAAAGCTATCCACTGATAGTTAAAATCATCCACTGTCTTCACTTTGACCGTTGCAACCACTGATGTTTGCTTCATCAGTGGTTCCCTAAAACAACTGTCCTCCATTATTCATCTTTCCATCAGAGGTTGGCACGTGGTCAGTTCTTAGCCATCAGATCTTTGTAACCGCTGCCATGTCAGCATTCACTTGTTCTCTTATAAAACCCTGATCAAAACCCCCAAACAGGGTTTTACACTGTCGAATTAAATTCCAAATTCTTTTCTCAAAAGCAGTTCCCATCCTTCCGTCTCAAATCATTCTTCGTTCTTCTTCATCAAAATAAAAATCAAAATCATCCTCATCCTCTAAAAAGGTCACTCAAAAGGCCGCTAAATCCATTGAAATACCATACAAAGCACGTCACAACTACTTGGGTCTACTCACAAAACCCACCACCACCAAAACCTTCGATTCCATCATTGACACTCTTGCAGCTTCAAAGTACAAAACTTTGTTGACTGTTGATGCTCCTATTTACGAACAAACCCAGAGAGAATTCTGGAAAAATGCCACACTTGAGCATCAAGGTGAAACAGTTATAGCCATTAATTCTTCCATAAAGGGCAAAGAGATTCAAATCACTCCACAATCTATTTCGAAAGTCTTTGCACTCAATGATCAAGAAGGTAAAACTTCTTTTTCCTAAAAACGAGTTAAAAATTGATTTCCTTGAAAGAGGGTATGGTGCGGAAATAAAAAAGGACACCTTACAAAAAGGTTTCTTCCCTTCTGCACCAAGGTTTTTATTCCATACCCTTTTGATGTGTGTCTCAAATAAAACAACTGCTTTTAATGAAATACCATTAAAGATCCAAAACCTGGGCTTCGCTATTTTACATAATGAAAATTTTAACTATTCCTAGGAGATCTTTGATGATTTAGTAAAAAATGTTGATAGCAAATCATTTCTACTTTTTCCAAGCTTCTTAAGTTACTATCTTAAACAAAAATTTGGAAAGGAAAATGAAAATTTGCTCATCCAAGGTGAATCTTTTCAAATACATGGTTTAACATCTGAAACATTCACTAGAATGTTAACACATGCGAAAACACAAGCAGAGGTACCTGAGCAGACTTTAGCAGCTACCACTGCTCCTCAGGTATCTGCTGCTGAGCCCACTGCTCCAGGTGATCATGGCAGCACACCCACTGCTATGAAACCCACACCTGCCATCACCAAAAAGCCTAAAAAGAAATCATCCAAAAAGCCCCCCAAACCCACTAAAAAGGCAACTCTGGAAGATGAGATCCCAGAGCCACTGCCAGTGACAACACAAATGTCACCAAAAACCATTGCTGCTACTTTCTCACAGCAGATGGAAGAAAGATCTCCACCCTTGCCTCAAACTCCTCCTGCATCCTCACAAAAGGATCAGGTTGTAAGCACAGGGACCCCACATTATGAAGCTCTGGATCCAATTGGATCCATCTTCCTCAGTCCTGATCCCAAGGACATATCTCTTTCAACACCCATATCTTCACCCCTCACATTACCATAATCCATAATACCCTTGTTGCATGCAGTTGCTATAGCTCAGACACAAACCAGTTCCTCTCAGTCACCTATCACTGAGAGTACACTCCCACAAGTGACTGGGTCTGATGCTTATACCTCTGCTATCCAAGCAACAACTGAGGAGGTTACACTACAGGAGTTACAAGTAATTCCTGTCAGTAGTTCAAGTGGAGCAGCAACTACAAGTGTTGGATCAACAGATCTACATTTGGCCAGTTGTTTCATCAATCAGACTCCCTTGAAGGCAATTCCTTCTATAGCACCTCTGATCACAACTAGTGAGTTTGTTTTGACCACTGGTACCATCAATAGGTTATCAAGTGCTAAAGGAAGAAGTCCCCAGTACCAAGAACAAGGGGGCATCAATGGATGATTTTTGGAATTCTGTCCCTAAATCACACATTGATATAACCACTGCCGGTGGGGAATCAGATGATCCCATTAAGTTGGGTGATGATTTAAAATATCAGGAATTGACGGGTAGAATTGACAACCTTGAGACATCTGTTGCTGAAATAAAAGATATGATGCAACAGTTGTTGAAAGCTCAAAAGGTCTCAACCACTGTTGTTCCAACTCAAGCACCTGCTCCACCACAAGCACCTGCTGCAAATGAGTTATGGAATTTATTCCAACCCCTGCTCCAACAACAAAGACAAATGGCTGATCAGCAGCATGCAATACATGTTCAAGAGCTGAGAAACATGATGGAGTCAAGGTTTAGAAATACTTAAGCAGACATCAAGGCTATAAAGGCCCACATCCTGAACACCACTGGCAAAGCTCCTCCCACTGTTCTCTTCATTGATAACCCCCCTCCAGATAATGCCAAAAAGGGGGAGAAAATCAAACAGTGGAAGAAGAAGGGAATTGAAGATGGCCTCTATATTGAACCAGAAAAAGAAAATATGACTAAAAACATTCCTTTGCCAGATGACAGTAAAAAGGTTGATGCTGTACAAATGCACTTGCTGAAGCAAAAACAAGTGTAAAAAGGGATAGAGAGGCTAAGGATAAAGCCAGGTGGGAACAGGAGAAAAGAGCTTATATGGAGCTGAATGCACAGGGTACTTCTGGGCCAAAGGATGATGAAAATCCTAAGGATGAAAAGAAGAAGCCCACTAGACAAGTGAGGCAACCCAAATCCACACCATCCAGACACATAAAGCATGCCTCCAAACCACCTCTCAAAGGCTCCAAGCATCAAACCTCTCCCCAAACGGCTGTTGTAACTCCTGTTGTATCAACAACTGTTGGTACAACAGTGGTTTCAGCAGTTGTTAAAACTAAAACCATCACTTCAACACACACCACTTCAACACGCACCACAACTACATCACCACTCACCAAATTACCACCTGCTGAAATCACTTAACCTAAAATCACTTCACCCCCAAAAACCATCACTTCAATTACATCACCACCCACCAAATCACCACCTGCTGAAAAGCAGAAGACATCTACTGACACATCAGTAGCTGTGAAGACAACAGAGGTTGAAACACCAGTTGTTTCAACAGCTGTTTGCCAACCATCTACCACTGCCCTCACCATTTCAACAATCACCATATAACCCAGGGTCACATCACAGCCAAAGCCCTCTTCACCCAAAAAGCTTTATACAAGGAAAAGGAAATTTCAGAAGAATAATGATGATATACCGGCACCTATTCCTTTATCCTCCACACCCTACAATATTGTCGAGCCACAACCATCCACTCCACCAACTCTAGTCAAACCAATAAACCCTGCTAACCTTGTATCCATTGCTGCAAGTTATCCACTGGAATTGGAAGCTGTAAAGGATGAGATGAGACAATTCTATACAGAGGATGATCCTTCAAAAAGAAGATTTCCTTCTCTCATGGGCTTCAGGAACCCAGAAAATATGGATGTGTATCTAAAACTCAAAGCCAGGCAGGCAGATATAAGAGCAAGAATTGAATGCAAAGATCAAGGTGATAAAGCCATTTCAGAAAGAATGGAATTTTTACTCACTAAGGTCAAACAAATGGAGGATTATGCAAAAGACCTAAGCAAAGATATGTCAAATCTGCCACCTGGAGCCGTCCTACAAAAGGAAATGAGAAAGGATTATCTTGCATTTATCATGAAAGAAAAATTCTATCCAGCTAAAGAAGAACAATTTAGTGAATGACCAGTCGTTGCACTAAAGCATGAAGTTAACAGAATCAGGAGGATCAAGAATGATCCAGGTAAGAAAAAGACAGCTCCAAACTGGAGCAAATACAAAAAGGCCATTGATAAACTTACCTCAGAATACAAGAGGAAGAAACAAGAGCTGGTGGATGCAAAGGTTGGACCTGCCAAAGCCATAGCAAAATGGACAAGGCAATACACAGATGAGGCTTATGAAAGGTTAAAGAAAAGAAGGATGCCAGATCCTAGTTTACCACAGAAGCCTGAATACAAAGAGCCAAAACAGATCAATATTTCTGAACCACTGTTCACATCAGCAAATGTATCAGCCATTGAGATAGATCAAAGAAAGAGACAATAGCAGATTGAAAAAGAAATTACAGAAGATATAGCTGCAGCAAATGATATCATAAAAATCGTTTTCAAACAAAATACAGCTGAAGATTCTGAACTAGCAAAAGCTCAGAGCACTGCTCAACAAATTATCACAAGGCCAGCATCACTAAACTCATCAGTAAATAAACCTCTCCCAAGAAACCCATTGGGTTCAAAAATACTAAAATGGATGTCTGATCAAAAGACCCATGTATTGACACTGATCAAATCCAATGGAGAAGTAAAGCACATATCAAGGGAACAAGCACTAGGCCTGGGTGTTGAAGATCTACAAGATCTCCTTGAGCTTTTACTGTTTAGGGATGAGGATGATACAAGTTCCATGGATTTTGAGTTGCAATTTAAAGGACAAGTTAGGGAACTTCTGATAAGACAATAAAGATCCAAAATAATGAAGAGTTTTGGCATTATCTGTTCTAGGGGGAGATTGTTGGGATTGAACCCTATCAGAGGAACAGATAATAAAAGCCAAAACTGGTTCACAACAGTGGATTCTTCATAAGCAGTAGTTTACACCAGCCTCTCCCCTTGAAAGTTCTTATAACATCTGATGTCCTCTATCCACTGTCCGTATACAACAGCTGCTGTCCTTCAAACTGCTGATGAAGCCCTGAAGACTGTTAAGAATTAAACACTGCTGGTTCAATCTACTGATGCTATCTAAGTACTGTTGTAGACTGAAGGACTGCCCACTCAAGGACTGATCAACTTTGAGGAAAGGACTGATAGTCAAACATCAGTGCTGATGGAAGGAGAAAGCAGTAGTTTAGTGTGTCACTTATATTGTATAGAATCAGTGGTTAAGTTAGCAGTGTTTGTATAAGAACAGTGGTTAAAGGTTGTTAGGTTGTTAGATATCACTTTCATGGTGACGTCAGCTTAGATGCTTCAGTGGTTTGATTTGCCTATAAATGGAACAGTGTCCTGTACTGTTACATTTGATTGACTGAGTGAGTTCTTCTCCTCCAATCCTTTCATCTTGAGCAATTAACCTGTGAGCATCATGCTGAGGGGGAGCTTTAGTATGTAAGCATGTCTGTAATCATTTCTGTATTGTAATCATTCGACTCAATGATAAGGATGTGTTTACTAAAAACTATTTCTCTTTGATTGTGTTTACAAAGTTTATTTTCAATCCCGCTGCATTAGATCTCTGTTTAATATTCTTTTATTGTTCAAATATTACAAACAAACACAATCATGAGGGCCTCCGATCCTAACAGTTCCCATCTGTTCTTGGAATTCTCGCCAGAAATGTGAAGTAAACCGGGTATCCCTATCCGACACAATAGATACCGGTACTCCATGACGTGCCACTATCTCATTTGTATATACCTCAGACATCTTCTCTGAAGTATAAGTCTCACGTATAGGAATAAAGTGAGCACTCTTCGTCAATCTATCCATGACCACCCAAATGGCATCGAATCCTCGGTTCGTCCTAGGCAGTTTGGTTAACAGGTCCATGGTGATATGTTCCCATTTCCAAACCGGGATTTCCAATGGTTGCAGTTTACCATATGGCTTTTGGTGTTCCGCCTTGACTTGTAACCAAGTCAAGCACTTCTCCACATACTTAACAACATCCCTCTTCCTTCCGGGCCACCAATAGTTTTGCTTCAGATCGTTGTACATCTTGGTTGCACCCGAATGGATAGAATAACGGGATTTATGAGCTTCATCGAGTAGAAGCGTCTTGACCCCACATGAATTTGGGACCCAGATTCTTCCTAATCGAGTCTTCAACCCGCTATTACCATCCGCCAAATCCTTCAACTGACCAACTATCCTTTCCTTTTTAAAGTTTCCCTCTTTTATCGCCTCGGCTTGTGCTTCTCGGATACGTTCAAGTAAACCCGAGATCACTACAAGCTGCATCGACCGCACTCGTATTGGGACATAGTCTGATTTCCTGCTCAAGGCATCCGCCACAACATTAGCCCTTCCGGGGTGGTAATGTATTTCGCAGTCATAGTCTTTTACCGTTTTTAACCATCGTCTTTGTCGCATATTTAACTCCTTCTGATCGAAGAAGTATTTCAAGCTTTTTTGATCAGTAAATATGGTGCACTTCACTCCGTATAAATAGTGCCTCCATATTTTTAACGCAAACACCACCTCCGCCAATTCGAGATCGTGTGTGGGATATTTCTTTTCATGCGCCTTTAATTGCCTCGAGGCATAAGGTATTACTTTGCCTCGTTGCATTAAAACACATCCGAGCCCTGAAATTGACGCATCTGAGTAGACTACCAAGTCTTCGACTCCGTCCGGTAACGTTAATACCGGAGCTTGAGTTAACTTCTCTTTTAGCGTTTGGAACGCTCTTTCTTATTCGACACCCCATATGAATCTTTCCTCTTTTCAAGTTAATTTGGTTAACGGGGAAGCAATCTTGGAGAAATCTTGAATGAACCTCCTATAGTATCCCGCAAGCCCTAAGAAACTTCTAATTTCCGAAGGGTTCTTCGGAGGGCTCCATTTTGACACGGCCTATATCTTTGACGGATCTACCAATATTCCGTCAGCACTTATGATGTGGCCGAGGAATTGCACCTCTCGTAACCAGAAGGCGCACTTTGAAAATTTCGCATACAACCTTTCTCGTCTGAGTGTCTCTAACGCTTCCTGTAAATGATGCGCATGATCCGCCTCACTTTTCACGTACACCAGAATGTCGTCGATAAACACGATTACCGACTTATCCAACATCAGCTTGCAAACCCGGTTCATGAGGTCCATGAAATCCGCGAGTGCATTTGTCAATCCGAATGACATCACGAGGAACTCATAATGTCCGTATCGCGTGCGGAAAGCCGTCTTCAGTACATCCTCTTCCTTGACCATTAATTGGTGATACCCCGATCTAAGGTCGATTTTTGAAAACCAATTCGCACCTTGTAATTGGTCAAATAAATCTTCTATTCTCGGAAGCGGGTATCGATTCTTTACCATGAGTTTGTTTAACTCCCGGTAATCGATACACATTCGCATGCTTCCGTCTTTCTTTCTCACGAACAGTACCGTGCGCCCCAAGGAGACACACTCGACCTTATAAACCCTTTATTGAGCAAGTCTTGAATCTGCGACATTAGTTCTTGTAACTCTGATGGCGCGTGTCGGTACAGCGCTTTAGCTACGGGTTTCGCGCCCGGAACCAATTCGATTCCGAACTCTACTTCTCGTTCGGGCGGTATTCCCGGTAAATCTTCCAGAAACACATCTTCAAAGTCACGTACCACTGGTACGTCTCCAATCTTCGGTGATTCTTTCTCAGGCTCATTCGCGTATATCATAAACGCTCTACATCCATGCTGCATGAGCTTGTGAGCTTTCAACATCGAACATATTATAGGATTGCCTCCTTTCTCGCCATAGATGGTGACGTGTTTTCCGCTCGGAGATGTTAGCTTTATCTCCTTACGGAAACACACAACTTTGGCGTGGTGCCGAGATAACCAATCCATCCCAACCACCACTTGAAATTCTCCCATCGACATTGGGATTAAATCTATTGAATATTCCTCGTCATCAATGCTTAATTTACAATCTTGACAAACATCACACACTATGAAACTTTTGTTATCTCCTATTTCAACCTCTAAAGGCATAGATAATTTTGTCAATACAAATGAAGGATGTCGAATAAGTCCAAGTGAAATAAAGGACTTATTCGCACCCGTATCAAATAATACACGTGCAGGAATCGAGTTTATCGCGAATATACCTGAAACCACATCGGGTTCTGTCTTTGCTTCAGCCGCAGTTAATTGGAAGGACCTAGCCTTCGCTTTTTGGGTCTCCACTTGAACATCTTTCTCGTTCTTTTTCCCAACCAATTCCGGACATTCAGACTTTTGGTGACCGGGCTGATAACACTTGTAGCACACTGAAACTTTACCCGGACATAAGGATGCCGTGTGCCCCGTTTTCCCGCATATGGGACAAGGTTTGTCCTTGAAGCGGTACTCGCCCTTGTGCCCTTTTCCACAAACTTTACAACTTGGGGACCCGCCTTTCGCATCCGTCCTTCGCGTTGATTCTGATGTTTTCGCCTTCTTTGCAGGGCTTGGATTCACATCCTGCACCCTTCGTTCGCCCCTCTCAATTTGTTTCTTCAACTCGATCTCCCGCTCCCGGGCGGTGTTAATGATTTCCGTGAGGGTTTCATACTTTGAGGGGGGTCATAAACTCCCTATATTCAGCGCTCAGCATATTGTAATAATAATAATATATCTTTTGCTCCTCGGTAGTCACTAACTCGTCACAGAATCTCAATTTATCCTTGAAAATGCCCCTGATTTTATCAATTGTTTCACCCATTTGCCTCAACTGGATGAACTCCTCCTTGATTCTGTTGATGACCGCCTTGGGACTATGATGTTTAAGGAATGGTACCTTAAACTCATCCCATGTCATGACCCTTGCCGCGTCGGCTCCAATCTCTTTGTTTTTGTTATCCCACTAGTCCTTGGCTTGACCCCTCAACTGACCCGTTTCGTAAGCTACAAAATCGCTCACGTCACAGTGGGTCCTTTCAAACACCCCTTCGACATCACTTAGCCATCTTTGGCATATTATCGGGTCAACCTCCCCGTTGTAAATTGGCGGTTTACACGCCATAAACTCCTTATACGAACATCCCTTCCGTTCTCCGGATTTTTCTTTCATAAGGTTGACATTGTCTTCCAACCTTTTAACTCGTTCTTCGACTAATGATAGCACTGTATTTTGAATTTGGTCTATGAAACCGGATAGACTACCCTCAATTGCCTTCCCCACTTCTTCGGCAATTATCTCTTTCATTTGTTCGGTGCTTGTCGGCACCGGATCATTGTCATTCCTTTCCGTCATCTTGAAACTGAAATGTTTACATCAGTTATTAAATAAGTCATTTATCACATAACTTTATTTGCTTCGGTTTAGCCAAGTTCGTGACTTGCTTTGACCGTTCTCATTTAGTGCACTTTCCGGGTTTGAGTGTGTTAACACGCTCTTCCCATGCACATTAATTCACATCTCTTTATAAGATCTACTAAAATAAATAATTAATTCTTACCGAACGATCGATCAAACTTGAACCGAACACTTTGTTGACAACCTTGAGCTCTGATTACCAACTTGTAACACCCTTCTCATTTATATAAAAATTTAATATAAAATGGAACATTTTATATACCAAAAACTTAGATTAACATATCATTCATAACGGAAGTTTTCATAGAATTAACATTTTAGATAACTACTACTAGTTTAACAACCCCAAAACGAGTATTTAAGTGTCAACAACATAAACATTGTCTTAAACAAAGTTAACTAATCGCGGAAGCTTCAAAAGATTGTGTTCGGTTCTTGTTACATGCTTGATGGCCATCCGGATTAAGTCCATCATCACCTATCGTCAAAACCACATCAATTGTTAGTTTTGACATCTTAAAATCAAGTATAAACAAGTTCTACGGCTTAAACAATGAAAAACAAACACAATTCTGCAAGTTGGGGCTGTCGCGCCCCGCGACAGATATGGGGATAGCCATCGCGGCCCGCCACCGCCGTCACGTCGCGCGACGGTGTATCAAGTTTGGTGTCGCGTATTTTTCGCAGCCTGTTACTTGTTTGAGCTGCAGAATTCCCCAGCTCTTAAAATTTGCACATTACAACTTCAAACATTTATAACTTCATATCCGAGAGTCCGTTTTAGATAATTCTTTTTCATGTGCGTCCGTAATTCAATTACCGACGCATCTATCATATTTATTGCATAAAAATAGAATGTACGGGCTTTAAGTCTACAATTTCATAATGTATTTATTTGACCCGTATAGATTTTGCGCTAATTTACCCACTAACAAGTTTTATGACCGCAAGGCGTATTTAACCCAACATCCGGGGCTTATGATCATCGGCGTTTCAATACCAAATCTATGGTTTCGCGCTCTTGTGATCCGTCTTCGCCAAATGCAATTCAACACATACTTTTACTACACACTAATCAGTTATTCGACCTGTTTGGCTCATTTATGGAATCCTCCATTTCTACGACTACCAAACGTTTTCTAATCAATTTTTAACTCATTAAATCAAGTAGTGAACGACGTCACTTTAACTAATACCAAGCTTTATATTAAAACACAACTATGAACTATTGAAATATCTAAATTTCATAATCTAACGAATCAAGTTACTTACCTTCAAAGCACACCCTTCAAACGCACGTCGCCACTGGCTTGTCCACTTGACTCTCCGGTTTCCTTTCCTATAGAGTTCAATCACAATCCGTTTAGAACTCTTTTGCTTAACATACAACGCATAGTTCGCCTTAATTCTACAAACATGCGTTTTAGCTCAGATTTCTAATTTTAAGCCTTCTTTTAGGCATTTTCACAAACACTTTAAGGGCACAATTTCTAAAAATTTATAATCAAGTTCATGGCTTGTTATTTAGCCGATATTAACATCAACTAAACATGTTCATATTAATTTCGCATCAACAACATCTGAATTTACTTACTAGAACTCAATATTACACTAGAACAACTATCAAATTCTAGTGTTTAACATGTTCCTACAAAACCCATTTATCACCTTCAATGGTGATCATGAATTCACAAGAAATAGGCCTAATTTCAACAAGTGATTAGCTAGGGTTTTACTCCTAGACACAACATCTTTCCTATCTCATCCAAAACAACATTCATGCAACATGATATTCGAATTTCTTAAGCTTGTCCAGAAATTTAGACAAAGCTTTTCTATGAAATTTACATACCTTATAACCCCCTCGCAGTGGAGATCACTATTCTATGTTCGGATTTTGATTTGGGGACGAATTTGATCTTTAATTTGTGGGATTTAGCATGAACTAGGGTTATGAAAGAACCCTGGTCGCCCCTCTGTGTTTTGTTCGACCCAGCACACACAAATGTGTGTGTTTTATGTTTAATTATGTTTTATTATAATTAATTTCAATTTAAACACTTTTAGTCCCTCTACTATCATTTGATTTATATTTTAGTGTTTTTAATCCACTTATAAGTCACTACAAGACTTTTATCTAACTAGATTATTTTATAACCTAGTTAGTTCACTTATTTATTTACCGACATTTTATTTAGAATAAAAGATTTACATTTTCGGGGTGTTACACAACATCAACTACGGATATGCTTTACTAGGACGAGAAGGTATGAGCTGGCATAGGTTTCCTTGGGTTGAACACTCTGCCTATAAAAGGGGAGTCTTTCCCAGCTCCAAGTAAGTTCTCTCCTCCACTCTCACTCTCACTAATTATCCTTTACCGATTCGCTTAAACTCTTAGAGATCCATAACCTGATTCTAACGTCGAAGTCCAAACACGGGAGGCCACATCTCATGTTAAGACTAACGGTATTCTTTGATTGCAGATTACAACCAAGAAGCTACTTTTTGGAGTCAATCCTGGACCTTCCCCCTGCCATCATCTTGTTGCCTTAACAGGTAGGCAATCGGTAATTCGTTGATAATATTGAAAAGAGTAATATTGCACATTTTACTAACAAGTACATTATTATTTGAGTAAACTGCAATTTTACCCCCTGGGGTTAGAGCCAATTGGCACTCTGACCCCCTACCAGGAAAATTTTGCTCTCTGACCCCTCGACTAATGGAAAACTCTGCAATATTACCCCCTGCTGTCAAATAACTTAACAATTATGTTAAATGGTATGTTAAATGACTATATTACCCTTTCATATTACCCCCTATGCTTTGTTGTAAGCAAACGTATTACCCCCCCGGTGTTAAATGACTATATTATCCTTTCTTATTACCCCCTATGCTTTGTTGTAAGAAACAGTATTACCCCCCCCCCCCTCTCTATCTTCCCCACTTACCAGTTACCACCATAATCAATCACGACCCACCCCACATCCACCACCCTTTCCACACCACCATCCACCGCAACAAACTCGTCGGAGAAGTGGTTATCCTCTACGATCAAGATTTAAGCCACCCTCTCTCATTTTTTTTCTTTATTTGTACTCACAGTTCCGTTTCGTGACTCTTTTTTCTTCCAAATAACCTTTTTTTAATCTTAATTACATGTTGATATTTAGCAATAGAGAGTTTTTTTGGTTGTATTCATTTTCCTTGACATATAGCTCTCTATTAAAACAAGTCCGTACCGACTATAATCTGAGGTTTAATCATTGTTATCCGGTCGGGTGAACAAGATTCGAACCACGGATTTGCATAATGGAATGTGGAAGGTTGATTTAGAATAGCATAGTATATCTTGGCCAATTAGAATTTTGTTTTGGAGTATTAGTATTTTCTTGTCTTTGATGATATTCAATATTTTTCTTCACTTGGTGTTCTATAATGTGCATTATTCTTGCAAGTGAATATGAAAACATTTTGTTTGTATTGTATGATGAACACAACCAGTGATATTCTGTCACTCTTGACATGTGTTTTGATTTATGTGATAACCGGTTGCCTCTGCTTGTCAACTGGATTGGCCCAAAGTCATAGTCAATTTTTATGCTAAAAAATTTGTGGGTTTTGTGTACTGAAGGTGTATGAACAATCAATTGCCTCTTGTCAACTGGATTGGCCCAAAGTCATAGTCAATTTTTATGCTAAAAATTTTGTGGGTTTTGTGTACTGAAGGTGTATGAACAATCAATTGCCTCTGCTTGTCAACTGGATTGCCCCAAAGACAGGATCTTGTTGCGGTGGATGTTGATCGTAACAGAACTGTGAGTACAAAAAAAAAAAGAAAAAAAAAGAGTCACGAAACAGAACTGTGAGTACAAAAAAAAAAGAAAAAAAAGAGAGGGTGGCTTCAATGTTGATCGTAGAGGATAACCACTTCTCAGACGAGTTTGTTGCGGTGGATGGTGGTGTGGAGTGGGTGGTGGATGGTGGTGTGGAGTGGGTGGTGGATGTGGTGGTGTGGGGTGGGTCGTGATTGATGATGGTGGTAACTGGTAAGTGGGGAAGATAGAGAGGGGGTGGGGGGTAATATGTTTTCTTACAAGAAAGCATAGGGGGTAATAAGAAAGGATAATATAGTCATTTAACACCGGGGGGTAATACGTTTGCTTACAACAAAACATAGGGGTAATATGAAAGGGTAATATAGTCATTTAACATACCATTTAACAGAACTGTTAAGTTATTTGATAGCAGGGGGTAATATTGCAGAGTATTCCATTAGTGGGGGGTTAGAGAGCAAAATTTTACTGGTAGGGGGTCAGAATGCCAATTGGCTCTAACCCCAGGGGATAAAATTGCAGTTTACTCTTATTATTTAAACTAGTATAACCCCCCCTCCCCCACTCTACACACACACATTGCATGGGGGCCTTACGCTATGGTAAATAGCAAGAACGATAAATTAAATACGAGACATACTAACAATAGTAATAATCGAAAATTTGATGATCAAGACAAAGAAACTCGCGCAATTGAGTGGTGTATGTGCATATACCCAACCAATGTACACTCAAAAAATAACAAACTACAACAACATTAAATGGAAAAAAACAATACACTATCATGCATAACATCCCAATGCATATAATTATATGGCATATAAATTCTTACATCAAATCCAATTGTCTACATCAATGGTACTTAGACATGTTTATAGCGTGTCAATGGTTGCTTGGTGATGCGTGTTGTCGTGTATATATTTTTATGTATATTTTTAGCCCTTTTTAACATTTTAGTCAAGTTTTAAATTTATAAAACACGATATTTTACTAACACTAAACACACATATGGGCAAGTGCACCCATTGTGAGCGTAGTATAGCGTTGGTAAGATACCGAGGTCGTCCAAGGACACAAGAGATTTTAGTACCGGTTTATCCTCAATGTCTAATCAAATCAAAAGTTTAGAAAAAGGTTAAAACATGAAAAATAAAAACTAAAAATGCTGAAAAAAAATAAAAATAAAACAGATAGACAAGATGAATCACTTGGATCCGACTCGCCTTTAGTGTAACCTTTGATTATTTCTGCACTTTTGCACTTTTTAAGAGATTATCTTAGTTATAGTAGTAGGCCCCTCTTTTGAAGGTGATGTTACCCTCAACCCAGTAGTTTGAGTCAGCAAGGATACAATCCTAAATGGTTGGATTATTGAAAGATAATTAATTAAGTTATTAATGCGTAATGTGGTAGGCCCCTCTTTTGAAGGTGACGTTACCCTCGACTAAGTAGTTTGAGTCAGCAGGGATACAATCCTAAGTAGCCGGGTTAATGTTTTAATAGTAGTTTACATATGAGGGGATCAATAAATTTGAACCCTCGCCATCCAATACCAGTGGGTATTGAAGGAGGTCCTACTAAGCTTGACCCAGGTCCTTGCAGGATCTATACACTGAACAAGGCAAGACGCTTACCAAACCATTCCCTTAACCCCCGACCAGGTAGCCAACATATCTCCATATAGACCGTAGAGATATGAATGGTGTAAATCTTTTATTTTATATAGACAGTAAAATAACGCCAAGACACCACGGACAAATGATAAGGAAGTTTCACCTACAACATAAGAAACTAGTTATTAAAGTCATTAATACATAACCAAATAAAAAGTGCGAAAAGATTAAAAATAAAAAGTATTACACTAAATGCTTGTCTTCACCAAGTGATGTAAGAAACTTAGGCAAACATGGCCTTTGATTGTCAAGAACTCTTACTATCAATCTTGGATCCCGAGACTACTACACACACTCTATGATGGATGATGGATGATGGTGGTGGATGATGGTGTTGTGGTGGTGGTGGAGTGTGGGTGAAGTGGGAGAGAGGTGGTTTGCCAAGGGATGGTTTGCAAGTGAGCCAAGCACCCCTATTTATAGCCTGCACAGAAGCCCGGACACGGCCCCGTGTCCACCCATCTTCTCTTTCTTCATTAAATGCAGTTTGTCCGCATTAGTTGACCACGCCCCCGTGTCCGCTGGGCACGACCCCGTGAGCAGAAGCGTATCTGTACTATCAAGATTTGCTTGGATTATGCGAATCTTAGCGTTGACCACGGCCCCGTGTCCGCTGGGCACGCCCCCGTGTTGGGAAATAGAAGCTTTTACAACTTTGTCTTTTCTGCAGACACTTGGGCACGCCCCCGTGTTCATTGAGCACGTGGCGTATTCAGCCTTCTGGTTTCTTGTTTTTGCTTGGGAAGATGCTGTCGAGGGGTCGGGCATGCCACGTTTATTCCTTTTCTTGTATTATTGTTAGATTTGGCTGCATTTTTGCTTCTTTTGTTCATTTAAGCTCTTTTAGTCCTGAAAATACAAAAGGAAGACAAAAGCACACTTTTTCCAACATTGGTACTAAAAAGGGGTTAGTTTTATGCCTCATTTGATGTAATTTATATGTTGCATTTTACACACATCAAATACCCCCATACTTGAATCTTTGCTTGTCCTCAAGCAAAACTCCTTATAATGTGGCTTACACTCCCAAATGGAATGGGTAGAAGAGAAGGTTTTTTTTTGGGGTTGTCTTGAGTGTCGGGATTCCAAGATGTTTATTAGGTTTTATTTTTATGTTATTTACAATCCTATTCGTTATGATTTATTTAGAACATTACATAAGAGAAATTACTTATTTGGGCATAACATGCCTCTTTAAAATTCCATTTATATACAAGTTCACATACCTCACGGGAGACCACTCAACACTCGGCCGAAGATGTATTTTTTGTGAAACACTCGGGACCGGCATGGAACTTACTTCTACCATAGGCTTGCCAAGCAATCAATCCTTCAAGAGGACTTTTGGGGAAGGGTTAGGCTTGGGTTAAAGGTAGGTGATTTTGGGTTAGTGGTTAGTAGAAAAGGGCGAAAAGCGTAAAAAGCGTCGGTTTTTGTAAAAATTTATTTTTGTGACTTTTTATTCTAATGAAGCATTTTTCAAACAAAGTTCTTTTTGATGAACTTGTTTGTTTATTTCTTGACTTCATAAAATACATTTTTTTTATAAGGAAGTCACATGAAAAACCGAGCTTTTTACTAAAATAAAGGGTTTAAAATAAAAAAGGGTTTTGGTGGGTAAAGGGTGTTTGTTTTGTGGGTTTAGAAATGAAAAGGTTTAGGCTCAAAGGGGTTAACTAGGGGGATTTTGGGTAGGTGAAAAAAATGGTGTTGAAAGAAAAAGGGTTAGTCCTAATGCCTCCATCATTTACTTACTTGGGTTTAAGTTGGTAAGGACCGGGAATGTATCGTCATGCCAAGTTCTAGAGTCGTAAGAAACCAAGCGATTATTCACACAAGAAACGAAAGATGAGCATTTAGTTTAAAAGATGTGTATTTGTATGCTCAATAAAGGCTCAAAACTCACTTTTTGTGAGAATGGGTTTTTATGTGATCAAGTATATATAATCAAATTTTAACTAGATTTGTCATGTCGTTTCATAATTTTCTTATGTTGGTTCTTTTTATCACGACGCTATCGGTTGTAAATTAATAAAAATATAACCTTTTTAGAACTTGTTATTCCCAATTTAAACCAAGACAAGTAAAAAAACGAAAAGTTTTTGAAAAAAATTTGGGGTGTTTAGCGGTTCTAATAGATTTTTGTGTAAGGTTTGTAATTAGGACTTGAAAAATTCAAGGTTTTAGCATCCCCCTCCCCCACACTTGAATTACACATTGTCCTCAATGTGTCCCAAAAATAAGTTTTTAGGTTGATTGAATGTGTAAAAAGGTGTGAAAAAGCAAAAATTTATGTTGCTGGGCGTCTGGACACGGCCCCGTGGTGTCCGGGCACGGCCCCGTGTTCAGATCGCCAGTAACAAAAATTATTAGAGAGTAACAGAAGCCTGGGCACGGGGGCGTGTTCAGTTACCTGAACTGGGCGTTTTTCTGCAGATCCTTGAGCACGGGCCGTGTTGGCTGAGCACGGCCCCGTGCTGAACTTGCTTTAATGAAGAAAAATTGTCGGGTGGCTCTGTTTTTGTGCATGGGGTGTTGGTTCAAGCTTCCCTTAGTATCCTTCACCATCCCGAGTGTGTTTTATCCATTACAACATCATCCAAACACCAAATAATTTTAAAAACCATCATTCATTTAATAGAGAGAGTTACATAAGGTTCCTAATAAACTAAAAATTTAGATAAATAGGTCAGAAAACATAAGAAGTCTAAACCCGAGAAGAAGTTCTAGCCTATAGTTTATTCTAATAGCAAAATTTCCGTAAAGATAATTTTCTCGGTTGGGTGCGGCTTAAAGAACTTCTTCCTCCGGATATGGGTCCCTCATACGTCGGCGAGCCATTCTTCAATCTCCCTAGGGAGAAGAAAAGCGGGCTCATTGTCACACCCCGATATTTCCACGTATTACCGGTGGGCCCGGTGGGGAGTATCGTGACGTAGTTGATATCATCATAGTCAAATAATCACAGTTCAATGCACAGCAGAAGTCTAAAGTAAATATATTACAAACCGATTTGAAAGTAACATCAAATATTAAAAACGGATTATAAGATGGATCCACAGGCGGATCTTAAAACAGAAACATAACACAGTTCAACAGACTTTAGACGTTTAGAACTTGCAAGATTCCTTATTAACGCCCTGAGCTCCCAGCCAATTTACGTACAGTACCTGTCACTTAACCTTTTTGGAAAATACGTCAGTTTACACTGGTAAATACAATTAACTGACTCTTTTGAAAAATCTTTATAAAAATTGATTTGGATGCACAAGGCACAAATATTCTTTTATAACTTGGGACAATTATATTAATAACAATCTTGTATCAGATTTACATGTTTGTCCAACATTTAGGGTCGGTGATTATACAAACCGATCAAGATTAATCGACACACCACAAATATATCTCACAAGAAGTTACCTCACGAGTGAGTATATCTTTTACATACGCAACAGGTGGTGTTATGCCTACACCTTGTGCTTAAGTTGTGGCCATTTATACTTTTTAAATGAGCCAAGGATATCCAGGACATGGTCATTAACCCCCAATGTTATTTGTTATCAAGCAATACTGATTAAAACGGGATTATGCAATTTAATCATCTCCGATTAAAAGGTTTCTACACCCGACCAAGCGGTATATTTATAATACCGTATCCCAAGCCCGTATAAGGGAAAATAAGTTAAAAGTATTTACCTGAGCTTAAAATGCAATTTATACTCAGCCGTATATCCTAATCAGCAAGCACAAGTACCTTTACTGGGGCTCTCAATCTGGAATGAAGGTTTTATTAACCTATTAGATTCCTAACGGGTCTTATTTAAGTTGTAACTTAGACCGGTTAGTTTTTAAGGAAAGGTTTACGGTTCAGAACGCAAGATTAAGCGAAGACCGGATTAGAATGAAATTTAGACCAGACAAGTATGGAGACTTGTATAATATGGGTAAACTAAACACATTCTGGATTTTGAAATGAAAATGATAAGATTTGACCCGTTTCGGTTAATTTATGCAAACTAGTTACATAAACCGTACCGAACGCGAAAGACGCATAACGGGTAACCAAATGAGTCATGAACATGTTCCACAAGTTAATATGCTTTTAATATGTTGTGATATCAGTAGGATACCTTCCATTATGCCCAAAACGAATTTAAAAGCAATTTAATCCCCGAAGGGGTATTTTGGTCATTTTAAAGATTATAAAAGAGGTTAAATAGTAATCTGAGGTTCTGGTCTAAAATAATCAGTAAAAATATTTATTTTATCAAGTTATATTAGTAAGATATCTCACATGTGTGAAATTTATCATTTATGGCCAAACTATGCACCGTAGGGGTATTTTGGTCATTTCACATATGCTTTAAGGGTTAATTTTGGAAGTTTGAGTTCAAAACTTTTATTTACTGTTAAAGTATAAAAATGTATTCATAACATCAGTAGGTATCAAGCTTTAGGTGCCTAATATGGTTTTAAACCATACTATGCGCCTAAATCGCATAAAAGTCGGTATTTGACGATACTCGATTTAATTAGGGAAATCTGGGATTTTGACCAGCCTTTACAGTTTAAAATAACTTATTTATTATATAAAATCAGTAGAAAAAGGTTTGACATGTAAAGGATGTATAAAACTCTTTTTATTAGCAAAAAGGGCGTTATCGTCAATCACCGAGCCTATGCGAGAACTCTATGTTATGATCATTTTAAAATTTAATAAAAATTTCCAAAAATCTCAAAATATTATATTACATCAGTAGGTAAAAGCTTTGATGTCAAAATTTGGGTTTAAATAGGCTTTAAGCCGAAAATGCCGTTTAATTAATAAAAAGCTTTCAATTTACGATATCGAGCATAACTCTTAATTTAGACCTCAAACTGATGTCAAATTTTTAGAACATGTTTATAAATCAGTAATAAAGGTTTTTGTCCTTTCACATTTTCAAAAATCTCGTTTTTACATCAAAAGGGCATAATGGTCAACTTTTAAGCAATTAACGGAAACATGCAATGAACTAGGATTTCTAAGGAACCAAGTTGTATAACCTCAGAGGGTTATACTAGCCGATAACATGGTCCTAAAGGGATCCTAAGGCATATCTAAACTAAGCTAAATCGGGTCAGAACTGAAAGTCAAAGCAAAAGTCTACTTTTGCGACTTTCGGTTCCGAACCGAGCCTAAACTCAGAATTGTCGGGTTGAACATGCCTAGAGATGTTCAATTAATATTTACCAAGTTATTAAAGTGACAAAACTGATTTTATAGCCTTTACATCATTAGTTATGAATTTTATTTAAAAACCGACTCGCTTGACTTTTATTTTAATTACTTTGACCCGACAATTAACTAAGCAAACGTGGTAATTAGGAGGTGCCCTTTTGAGGGTTTAATACCTACCTAATTACGATCATGTAGCCATGTTCGTTGCGAACAATGGCTTGACCGTTTAAAAGTCAAAGCGTTTATCGTAAACGCTTGACTTTTCGGCTTTAAGAGCCAAACAATTGAACTAAGCACGAAAGGACACTTACAAAGGGTCCAAGCAAGGATGGAATTGATCTAGAATGCTCAGGTATGAAGCACAAAAGCTCCAACTTATAACAATTCAGATCAAGTGTGAAATGAGAGCAAGAACAAGTGGGTTTATATAGGATTTTGAGAACCGTTAGGATCGTTTCTCGTAACCCGTGCTTCAATCTTGGCCCTCCATGTGTGCCCATGGTTTCTAAATACAATGGGGGTTGAAAACCAGCTCATGGTATTGAGAATTTTACATAAAAGTCCTTGAAAAACGACCAGAATGCTGAAAATGAGAATCTGCCCAGACCTGGGCGTAGGCTATGCTGCAGGGGGCGTAGGCTACGGCCAGCACAGATCAAACATACACAACAACTTTCAAACTTTGTCATTTTTGGCCCCTTGTCTTCCATACTTGCATGTTCTGACACATTTAAGGCTCGTTAAGCCATTTTCAAGGCTCTACAATGATGCCTAAACATAGTGAACATAAAACATGCTCAAAAATATGTCGGATGTCGGTTTGTTTGGTCGTATGGTCGCGTCGTTCGGCTAATTACGACGAAACACGAACGGACGCGGAAAACGATCCAAAGTACGCGACGAATGAAATTTTATCATGCCAAACACTAACATAAAATATTTTAATGTTTACATAAATTTTTGGATGTCCGGATATATTCAGAACGTAAGATATGCGCGAAAATGCAAACTTGTGCACTTTTTGACGCTTTTAGTCCCTGTTGATCAAATAAGTTTATTTTTGCGCACCAAACACCTCTAAGCCTATTCCTAAGCTATGTAAAGGATATTTAGGGCATGTTTAACTTATGATCATATTCCGGAAGGTTCGATACCATACGAATCGATAGACTTTTGCAGTTTAACGCAAATACTCCCTCTAATGCGTAAACTTGCGCATATCATCGTTTAATAGCATTGAAGCCTTATCTAATCCATAATAGGCATTCATGAAAGTATTATTAACCCTCACGATGCTTCAGGTTCGTTTAAAGGTCATTCAGAGGTATAATTAAACATATTGATGCTTTTAACCCCTTAAACTTGCAAAGTTGCGCGTAACGTCACTTAAAGGCATAAAAGCCTTAGACGGCCAATAATTGCCATTCCCAAGAGTATAATAAAATATCATAAAGCTCCCGGTTAGTTAAAAGGTCACTCAGAGGTAAGAATTCACATGTTGACGCTTTTAACCCTTCATTGCGCAAACTTTCAATTAATTACGCAAACGGCTACTCTCAATCAACGAGCGGCTCAATTGTGAATATGAATACTGTAAGAGGTTATTCAGAAACTTATTTTAAGTATGTTAACACTTCCAGTCCTTTCATAATCAAAGTTTTCGATTTTTCGAAAAATTAGTCCCTTAATTTCAATGTTTGACTTTATTAGGGTTTATTACACGTGTCAATACATCACGGATCGGGTGGTTCCTTACTAGACGGAACAACACTGAAGTTCCTGAGATACCTTAGTTGCTCAAGATTTAGACGAGAACGCAAGAGGTTATCGGTAAGGGTGATTCCTATGCTAAATGTAGGTGGACAAGTCGAACCCTTTCCCGGGCTCTCGATAAAGAAGGTGTATGTCGAATCGTTCAGGTCTATGTATGCATCGAAGGAAGTCGATGGGGAGTCCTTCACGTCACAATCGACACAGGGATGACTATCGCTCAAGTCTTCATGAGAGTTAGAGGTAGTTTCGGGAACAAGGAAGTTGTTTTTATCCGAATGCGATCTCAATAATTCTTCTTGGGTATCGTCTTGAAATGAATTAATTAAGTCCATATCAAGCTCTTTTATCCAATTAAGAATTAAATCTTCCATTTGAAATAATTCGTCAAGAAGCATTTCATCTAGAAGGGATGATTGAGAGCATTCGAGGGAGAGATAGGGATTATTTTTACTTTCGCCCCTCTTAAGGCTACAGGAAAACAATGGGTCTATATAGTGGGGATTGTAGTTTAAAAATAGCATTTTAAATCTTCATGAGCGCCGCCACATATTTGACACCACGTACCATTAGAGTGCTGAAAGTAAAAAATATCAGTATCGCTCGTAGTTGTGTCAGAAATTACCAACCGTCGGGATCTTACGGTTCTGTTTTCAGTATCTGATACTTGGGCACGGGGCGTGTTGAACGGGCACGACCCCGTGTTCAGCTACTGTCTGACTTGAAACAGGATTGCCAGTACCAAAGATTGGGCACGGGGCGTGTTCAGCGGGCACGGCCCGTGCTGAGCTCTGCAGAAGCTGAAAATTTACAAAAAATCCTAAAAAAAAAATAATAAGAAAAATAATTAGGCCGTTGATTCCTAACTTTCTTAAAATCCTTGTGTCTCCGGCAACGGCGCCAAAATACTTGATGCTTGTTGTCGTGTATATATTTTTATGTATATTTTTAGCCCTTTTTAACACTTTAGTCAAGTTTTAAATTTATAAAACACGATATTTTACTAACACTAAACACACATATGGGAAAGTGCACCCATCGTGAGCGTAGTATAGCGTTGGTAAGATACCGAGGTCGTCCAAGGACACAAGAGCTTTTAGTACCGGTTTATCCTCAACGTGTAATCAAACCAAAAGTTTAGAAAAAGGTTTAAACATGAAAAATAAAAACTAAAAATGCTGAAAAAAAATAAAAATAAAACAGAGAGACAAGATGAATCACTTGGATCCGACTCGCCTTTAGTGTAACCTTTGATTATTTCCGCACTTTTGCACTTTTTAAGAGATTATCTTAGTTATAGTAGTAGGCCCCTCTTTTGAAGGTGACGCTACCCTCAACCCAGTAGTTTGAGTCAGCAAGGATACAATCCGAAAGAGTTGGATTATTGAAAGATAATTAATTAAGTTATTAATGCGTAATGTGGTAGGCCCCTCTTTTGAAGGTGACGTTACCCTCGGCTAAGTAGTTTGAGTCAGCAGGGATACAATCCTAAGTAGTCGGGTTAATGTTTTAATAGTAGTTTACATATGAGGGGATCAAGAAATTCGAACCCCCGCCATCCAATACCAGTGGGTATTGAAGGAGGTCCTACTAAGCTTGACCCAGGTCCTTGCAGGATCTATACACTGAACAAGGCAAGACGCTTACCAAACCATTCCCTTAACCCCCGACCAGGTAGCCAACATATCTCCATATAGACCGTGGAGATATGAATGGTGTAAATCTTTTATTTTATATAGACAGTAAAATAACGCCAAGACACCACGGACAAATGATAAGGAAGTTTCACCTTCAACATAAGAAACTAGTTATTAAAGTCATTAATACATAACCAAATAAAAAGTGCGAAAAGATTAAAAATAAAAAGTATTACACTAAATGCTTGTCTTCACCAAGTGATGTAAGAGACTTAGGCAAACATGGCCTTTGATTGTCAAGAACTCTTACTATCAATCTTGGATCCCGAGACTACTACGCACACTCTATGATGGATGATGGTGGTGGATGATGGTGTTGTGGTGGTGGTGGAGTGTGGGTGAAGTGGGAGAGAGGTGGTTTGCCAAGGGATGGTTTGCAAGTGAGCCAAGCACCCCTATTTATAGCATGTACAGAAGCCCGGACACGGCCCCGTGTCCATTGGGCACGGCCCCGTGGCCACCCATCTTCTCTTTCTTCATTAAATGCAGTTTGTCCACATTAGTTGACCACGCCCCCGTGTCCGCTGGGCACGACCCCGTGCGCAGAAGCGCATCTGTACTATCAAGATTTGCTTGGATTCTGCAAATCTTAGCGTTGACCACGGCCCCGTGTCCGCTGGGCACGCCCCCATGTTGGGGAATAGAAGCTTCTACAACTTTGTCTTTTCTGCAGACACTTGGGCACGCCCCCATGTTCATTGAGCACGAGGCGTGTTCAGCCTTCTGATTTCTTGTTTTTGCTTGGGAAGATGCTGTCGAGGGGTCAGGCATGCCACATTTATTCCTTTTCTTGTATTATTGTTAGATTTGGCTGCATTTTTGTTTCTTTTGTTCATTTAAGCTCTTTTAGTCCTGAAAATACAAAAGGAAGACAAAAGCACACTTTTCCCAACATTAGTACTAAAAAGGGGTTAGTTTTATGCCTCATTTGATGTAATTTATATGTTGCATTTTACACACATCACTAGGTATTCCGTTTGTTTTGTTATTCTCCTATTTCTTTCAAGTGTTTCCGTATCTCATCCACCTTCTTTAGAGTTTCTAAACCATACTAAAGTAACCATAATACTCATATCAAATATGCATTCTAAAGTAACCATCATAGTCAATGTTTGATTAAGGTTGGTTGTATCACCGGTATGCCGGGTGTCACATTAGCTGCCCCTATGCTGTTATACATTTTCTTGGATTCACTCCTTCTTCTTTGCTTCATTATCTTCACAACTCATGTGTTTCATCATTTCCAAGGCTCCGTTCATTTTCTTGATTTGTAGCTCCAACCTTGTTTTTTATCAAGTCTCCTTTGAAGTTCAATGATCTTATCAGTACCTTTTCCTTTGCTTTGTGTCACTATTTTTGTATACTAAGAATACAGATAACCCAAGGACAAAATTTTGTAACAAACCTTATTTTCCTTATGCAAATCCGACATTTTTTATTTGACTTCTTATACTCCAAAGTTGCCAATTCATACTTCTAGGGAAAAATAAACAAAATTTCGTCATAAAAAATAATGCTAGATTAAATGAGAAAATACAGTTAATGTGTTATCCTGCTCTATTACCATTATGGTTTCATCTTCATCCTTCGTTTTTACATTTTCATTTATAGTTACACAACCTCTTGGTTCTTTTTCGAGGTCGTGCAACCACACATTTCTTTGTTCATGCTGAAAGGCAACCCTCTTAAGATGATCATGGACCTTTTGTTGCGTTATTTTCATATCTAAATCAAGAATAATAGATTAAACAAAGGCAAAAGGTGTGACAACCGGCAAAAAATAATGGTAAATCTGTACAACTTAACAATTAATTATATGTTTAATTGCATTCGTTGTGACTTAATTGATGCATGATTAGGTCACACAAAGTCTAGCAATCATAGGGCATGGTTAAACTTAGAAATGATATTGATACATTCGTCGCGTCGCAAGATAACAACAAACTATGTCCGAATATGTTGGCTAAATGCTGAAAAGGACTATTCACTGAACACACTATTCATGCCAGCAAGTTCTAAAAACTGTCTTAATGATCAATGAATGACATGAAAGCATACGGTTATTGAAATGTGAACAAAATCCCTAATTAGGGACACACAAAACACAAAAACGCTTTAACTTTCCGGAAAATGCACATCTTTATTAATTGTCCGAATCTACGCTAAATTGTAACAATTATACTTGTCCGTAACATGAAAAATTCAACATTTTCAATGTCAATGAAGCTTGTAAGTAATGCTAAACATGATAGATGAACTTTATGGTATCGAATAATTGTTCAAGACATCGCTTCCGGTATTACGACGCACCGTTCATATATTAATCAATTTCGAGCTGACGAGCGAACTAGTGGTACTTTTACCATCCAAAATTAATACCCACTAAACTAGTGAACTAGATAGGGCTAGTTTAACACCCTAAACTACCATTAACCTCTAATGAACCTAATTATCATAATGAGCAAAATATCTACATGATTAATATTTTTGTCACATGTTTAATAAAAATAATAATATATCCACCCAACTTGTACCCCCCCCCCCCCATTTCAGCCATACCCCCCCCCCCCCTGCCCTCTCAACATTAGATGGTCATGATGAAGAAGAATGGATGATAAGATTTTATGTTGACCAAGTTTTGCAAGAGTTGAAAATATAACATAATATCATCATCTACCTTCATATCTTTGCAACACAAAAACAAACCAAACCACCCTTTCTTTTCCCTTTAACTCTCGGCCACAACCAAACCACACAACATAGCCATTTTGTAACACCCTAGTTACTAATTAACGATTTTGTATGTAATTACCAACGATTAGATGTGTAGTTAAGACTACACATGCTATAAAAATACGGGTTTATTAAAACTTTTACAAATCATGAGTTATTCTACATCACGTGATCATATGTTTAATCCTTATGTATCAAAGTCAAAACTAATGTTTTAATGGTTTTGACCCTAGGTGATTTACAACATGGCAAAGTGCGGAAGCGTGTATCTATATCGTGTTCGGTTCTTCGTTGAGCTTGATCGTCTTCCGGCATCCAAGGTGTACCTACATTTCATAAACATGAAATGCTTTAGTCATACAGGACTTAAAACGTGTCTAAACGAGTCCGAGAAGCAATTGATAACAAAAACAAAAATTTCAACCTAACCTCCACCGTAAATTACGGTGGCACCGTAATTTACGGTGGCCACTGGTTTTACATGCCCCTACCGTAAGTCAGTAGGGGGCCACCGTAAGGCTTTTCATCTCCACCGTAAATTACGGTGGCACCGTAATTTACGGTGGACCCTGCATCCAGTTTTCCATTTTTGCCGTAATTTGACACGAAATCTTCCGTATCTTTCAAACCGCTTGTCCGTTTGGCCTACCGTTTCTTCCTACGTGTTTGTAATTTGATTCTCCATCATTTGGAGTTAAAATCCGACATTCGGCTTAACAAAATTTAAGACTTCTAAGTCTTCGGCTTATTACCCTTTATACCAAATTTCGACCCGGTTATGCATTTTATCAAACAAACATATTTATTTGATTCCTATATTTCATACACTTCATCAAATAATTGTGATATACCATATTAGGTTCTAATCATAGGTTTATTACACAAATTAAACCCGTTTTCACTAGTATGCTTATTTTGACCCGTTAAGGATATTTTAAGCACTTTTAAGCTCAATTTCGCTTTCATTCTAATCTAGTGTTGTAACCTATATCTCTTATCTAGTACTCTTCAATCACAACTAAATGTGTGTTGGATTTAAAGTAGATATCTGTGTGTTCCGAATTTATACCTCTTGAAATATCATTTTACGGCAAAGACTCATATGGAGTCTTTTGGCCCAAGAATTACATCTTTCACTACCCGTACTCGTTCTAAACTTTTGTTTAATCATAAGACTCCTTTCCAAACAACCTCTAAGAGTTGTTTGTTCAATTTAGCCTACAAGGGCGTTTTGGTCGATTTTGGTCCTTCTTTTACAATGAAGAGCTATCACCAATTATTCGACCAAATTAGCACTTTTACATACATCATAAATAAGCGTACCTGGCTCGGATCAACAAATAGACCCGATTTTAATACCTTGCTTTATATTTGCTAATTAAGAACGATGCGAATATCCATTGGATATCTATTCCTGTAAGCATATGACTCGACAAAAGAATCATTAGTCTATATAGTCAAAAGGTGTTGTCTACACCTTTTGACCCGTTTGGCCGAATTGACCATTTATCTTTGCGAAATGATATTTATTATCATCTCCTCTACATGACTCTTCCCGTTTAACACCGTACGGTAATTTTAAATATAAACCGTGTATTTCTTTCGACATAATATGACCAATTTATCGATTTACTTCTTTTTAACCATTATTATGGTTTCTATCATCTTTGATTTTCTTGTTCCGTTCGACTACACGACGGAACATCATATTTCAATTGTTTAGATATCTCATTCATAATTTATATGATAAGAAAACATTCCACAATTTAAGACTAGTGTAAGCTATACTTACCTTGCATCCGAATTATGCTTTTCCGCCATTCTTGCTTCGTTTGACCCGCTTCCTTTCCAAGCCTCCACCTAGCTTGTCAAGCGTCAAACTATCATCATAATTCGTAAGACGGTTATATTAGTCATCATTAATTATGACTATTCCATCTTACATATTTTCTATCACAATTACCATTCGATCTTATTAATGGTCGGTTTGACTATTTAAAAGTCAAATCACCAATTAACACATATGATTGCACTATCAAGTTCACAAGACTCAATTAGGCACATTATCAACACTTAGTTCTCATTTAGGCATTTTAACAAACACCTAAGGTGCATGATTTTACATATTTACTAACTAGTTCCTAACTAGTTATTTTTACCAAGATTAACATCAAAAATCACCACTATCACTTATGATCAATTACTCAAACTTGCAAATTGTTCAAGTATCTTGTTCCTACTAGCAACTATGATGTTTTTAAACATGTGTACATCATCATCTTTACTACATAATCAAAACCCACTTGACACATGAGTGTATGATCATGGATTCACAACCATGAACATCAATTCAACAAGTACATGACTAGGGTTTACTCCTAGACATAGTTTCATCACTAATTTCATCCAAACAACAAACATGCAAGTTCAGATTCGAGTTCTCTAGGTTTGCTCAGAATTTCAACTAGAGATTTCTCAAGAAATTTACATACCTCATGACTCCTTTTTCAATGGAGATCACTAATTCATACTCGGATTTTGATTTGGACTTGATTTGCCCCTTCAATTTGATGAAATTGTGTTGATTAGGGTTTGACCCTTCTTGGTCGCCCCTGAGCTCGATCCAGAACACACACTGTGTGTGTGTGTTTGTGTTTGTTTTTATTTAATAACTTTTCTAGTTATCCCGCTTTAACCCCTCGTGTTTGGTTCGTTATTAAGTAGGCCACAACCTACTTATTTCTTTTAACAATTTTCCCACTTATTAACTAGGTTAAATATTCCTAGTTAACTTAGCGGGTTCGGGAATATTTATGACTAAGTTTATTTTAGGTCCCGTTAACTCGGGCCTTCTAAGCTTTTATTTCTTAAAAGCTTTTATTCACTTTTTATTTATTATTAGGATTAATTATTTAAATCCTAATATTTACCGGGTAAATTTTTACCACTAAAGGTATTTTACCCGTCTTTACTATTAACGTGGTTTGATTACCAAAGCCGTTTTCGGGGTGTTACAAGTCTACCCCCCTTAAAGAGGTTTCGTCCTCGAAACCTTTTCTTACTTAATTTATCGAGTTCAACTCCATGTATTTGCTCTCGATAATCAATTAAGCATTTCTCATATCTTAACCGATTGTTAGTATTACCAGAAAAGTATGGTAATATTCTTTTGGTTATTAATCATCTACGTATCTTACATGACATAATGCGACTGGAAATAACGTAATCTCGTTATTTCCACTAGTTTAATTAACTTAGCGATATTCCTCGCTTTCATATACTATCGAATTCTTTATGAATCCATTACTTTGACCCGTTTAAAGGTTTCTAGTGAAATCTTTCACTTCTAGCAACAATTCCTTTTATTTTCAAATTTACTTACTCGGTTTAGTTATACCGAATTTACCGTTTACAAGCGAACCAAATTTCTTAACTTAAATTGCTGACTTTAACCGGTTTCATTAACTAGACTTATTTGTCCAGTTCCTTTTTACCGCTTGCTTGGTTATATTGTGATTCTACTTCACATTACATTTCTTGACCGTGATTGTGTTACATCATGTTTAATTTATATCAACCTTTCATTTTTGAGAATATCACTTTTCGAATATATCATCTTGCGCCTATCAGTGTCAAGACTTGTATCTTTCATGCTTACTATTTAAATTCCTATAAGAATTTATGTTTGTAAAAACATTACTTCTTACTAAAACCGAAGTTTTAGTTTTAGGATCTTTTCTTTAACTTGTGTCAATCATCCATACTGGGATATTGACAGTCCGTAATTTAATCCTTTACAGTCTTAGTTTTTATGCGGGGATTCTTAACTGATTTCCTCGCTTTATTCCATCTAACCCGTAGGTTTTATCACTTAGCCTTACGGGCTATTTTTTATTAGACATTCACCTCTTTAAGGCGAAGTCCTTATAACTTCTTTCTAATCAAGACCCGTGGGTCGTTTTAGTCCGTATATCTCTCATTTGTTTATAACCCTAAAGGTTATGTTGATCCCGTAGATCACTCTTTTTACTCGTGTCTTATTAAAATATATATTTGGTGTCAAAGCACTCTTTTTACGTTTGAAATTCATTTGTCTCAAGCTTACCGTTATCCGGCTTGCGCTTACTTACGCCTTCAAGCATTATACTTTATTCAACCCGTTCAATCTCAAAATAGTTGAATATAATTATCAGAATTTCTGTTTATGAAATTTTTATGGTCTTTTAGTCATAACTCATAATCCGAGTCTTTTGACTTTAAATTCATGTTCTCGTTTCTCGGTTTACGCATGTGTTTAATTCTTACCCATCAACCGGGTGTTTTACCAAAGTCGTTATTATTGCAATCCTCCCGGTATGCATTAAGACCTCGCCTCATTTTTATATTCTGACTTTGTCTTTAAGTTCGACGTTTTACAAAAATGACCCGTTAAGGGACATATTTGCATTTTCCGGGTTCGAGTGCAAGTACACTCCCTCCCATTGCTTGTCTAAATCATTTTTCATGTTTGCGTTTTCTGGGTTTGAGTGTAAGCACACTCCCTCCCATTGCTTGTCTAAATCATTTTACTTGCTTGCGTTTTATGGGTTCGAGTGTAAGTACACTCCCTCCGAATACTTGTCTAAATCATTTTACTTGTTTGCGTTTTATGGGTTCGAGTGTAAGTACACTCCCTCCCAATACTTGTCTAAATCATTTTACATGCTTGCGTTTTATGGGTTCGAGTGTAAGTACACTCCTTCCCAATACTTGTCTAAATCATTTTACATGCTTCTTTGTCCCTTCGCTCGGGCTCATTATCCTGATGTAATACGCTTCAGTCACTCGGTTGTGCGTTTACATTATTATCAAATATTTTGCTTATCTGATTCATTTGAGTACTTTTTAATTAGTCCCATTTACTCCGCCCTTACTACATCGGATGTAAATGTGTCCGCTATAAGAAACTCGTGGTATCATATGCCACTACTTACTTGGCCAGAGTAAGCGATTTAACACATGACGTACACGACCTTTTTATAGTTTTCACATCACGCCCTATGTAAGTAACGCCTCTATTCAGTTTTCTTGGAAATTATATCCTGGATATGTATTTCTGTTCAGGCTTTCCAAGTTTCTAATTTACCCATGCAACGATCATTCTCTACGTGTTTGTTGCATATTGCTAATTGTGCGATTATTTAAAATGTGCACCTTGTAATGTTTGCCCCTACGGGCGTTCCTTGCTATTAACCTTGTTCGCGACCGTTACGCGATTTTGGTCCTTGATGAGTATGCTCTTCCTGTCATACCTCGTACCGTTCCATCATCATATCCATAACTCATTCAACTCCCGTCATCTTCAGACGCGAGTGTCCTTCAATTAAAACATTCACAAGAGTTAGTAATGTCAACTTCAAAAATCGCCCGTATTATAATACAAGGCTTTTTCTACTATACGCGTCAACGCGCGTATTTTCGTCAACCATATCAATCATTTAAACTGGGGTAACATATACCACACGATAGCTCTATGTGTTGTTTACAACACTTTAGCATACTAACTATTAACGTACTTGTACTTACCGGATTTGCGATCAAGCCTCGAACCGAACACTATTCTTTGTCAAGAGCATAAGGTTTAAGTCCAAGCATGGTTCCTCCCCACCATACTCGGATCTCTTAAACCAAGGCTCTGATACCAACTTGTAACACCCTAGTTACTAATTAACGATTTTGTATGTAATTACCAACGATTAGATGTGTAGTTAAGACTACACATGCTATAAAAATACGGGTTTATTAAAACTTTTACAAATCATGAGTTATTCTACATCACGTGATCATATGTTTAATCCTTATGTATCAAAGTCAAAACTAATGTTTTAATGGTTTTGACCCTAGGTGATTTACAACATGGCAAAGTGCGGAAGCGTGTATCTATATCGTGTTCGGTTCTTCGTTGAGCTTGATCGTCTTCCGGCATCCAAGGTGTACCTACATTTCATAAACATGAAATGCTTTAGTCATACAGGACTTAAAACGTGTCTAAACGAGTCCGAGAAGCAATTGATAACAAAAACAAAAATTTCAACCTGACCTCCACCGTAAATTACGGTGGCACCGTAATTTACGGTGGCCACTGGTTTTACATGCCCCTACCGTAAGTCAGTAGGGGGCCACCGTAAGGCTTTTCATATCCACCGTAAATTACGGTGGCACCGTAATTTACGGTGGACCCTGCATCCAGTTTTTCATTTTTGCCGTAATTTGACACGAAATCTTCCGTATCTTTCAAACCGCTTGTCCGTTTGGCCTACCGTTTCTTCCTACGTGTTTGTAATTTGATTCTCCATCATTTGGAGTTAAAATCCGACATTCGGCTTAACAAAATTTAAGACTTCTAAGTCTTCGGCTTATTACCCTTTATACCAAATTTCGACCCGGTTATGCATTTTATCAAACAAACATATTTATTTGATTCCTATATTTCATACACTTCATCAAATAATTGTGATATACCATATTAGGTTCTAATCATAGGTTTATTACACAAATTAAACCCGTTTTCACTAGTATGCTTATTTTGACCCGTTAAGGATATTTTAAGCACTTTTAAGCTCAATTTCGCTTTCATTCTAATCTAGCGTTGTAACCTATATCTCTTATCTAGTACTCTTCCATCACAACTAAATGTGTGTTGGATTTAAAGTAGATATCTATGTGTTTCGAATTTATACCTCTTGAAATATCATTTTACGGCAAAGACTCATATGGAGTCTTTTGGCCCAAGAATTACATCTTTCACTACCCGTACTCGTTCTAAACTTTTGTTTAATCATAAGACTCCTTTCCAAACAACCTCTAAGAGTTGTTTGTTCAATTTAGCCTACAAGGGCATTTTGGTCGATTTTGGTCCTTCTTTTACAATGAAGAGCTATCACCAATTATTCGACCAAATTAGCACTTTTACATACATCATAAATAAGCGTACCTGGCTCGGATCAACAAATAGACCCGATTTTAATACCTTGCTTTATATTTGCTAATTAAGAACGATGCGAATATCCATTGGATATCTATTCCTGTAAGCATATGACTCGACAAAAGAATCATTAGTCTATATAGTCAAAAGGTGTTGTCTACACCTTTTGACCCGTTTGGCCGAATTGACCATTTATCTTTGCGAAATGATATTTATTATCATCTCCTCTACATGACTCTTCCCGTTTAACACCGTACGGTAATTTTAAATATAAACCGTGTATTTCTTTCGACATAATATGACCAATTTATCGATTTACTTCTTTTTAACCATTATTATGGTTTCTATCATCTTTGATTTTCTTGTTCCGTTCGACTACACGACGGAACATCATATTTCAATTGTTTAGATATCTCATTCATAATTTATATGATAAGAAAACATTCCACAATTTAAGACTAGTGTAAGCTATACTTACCTTGCATCCGAATTATGCTTTTCCGCCATTCTTGCTTCGTTTGACCCGCTTCCTTTCCAAGCCTCCACCTAGCTTGTCAAGCGTCAAACTATCATCATAATTCGTAAGACGGTTATATTAGTCATCATTAATTATGACTATTCCATCTTACATATTTTCTATCACAATTACCATTCGATCTTATTAATGGTCGGTTTGACTATTTAAAAGTCAAATCACCAATTAACACATATGATTGCACTATCAAGTTCACAAGACTCAATTAGGCACATTATCAACACTTAGTTCTCATTTAGGCATTTTAACAAACACCTAAGGTGCATGATTTTACATATTTACTAACTAGTTCCTAACTAGTTATTTTTACCAAGATTAACATCAAAAATCACCACTATCACTTATGATCAATTACTCAAACTTGCAAATTGTTCAAGTATCTTGTTCCTACTAGCAACTATGATGTTTTTAAACATGTGTACATCATCATCTTTACTACATAATCAAAACCCACTTGACACATGAGTGTATGATCATGGATTCACAACCATGAACATCAATTCAACAAGTACATGACTAGGGTTTACTCCTAGACATAGTTTCATCACTAATTTCATCCAAACAACAAACATGCAAGTTCAGATTCGAGTTCTCTAGGTTTGCTCAGAATTTCAACTAGAGATTTCTCAAGAAATTTACATACCTCATGACTCCTTTTTCAATGGAGATCACTAATTCATACTCGGATTTTGATTTGGACTTGATTTGCCCCTTCAATTTGATGAAATTGTGTTGATTAGGGTTTGACCCTTCTTGGTCGCCCCTGAGCTCGATCCAGAACACACACTGTGTGTGTGTGTTTGTGTTTGTTTTTATTTAATAACTTTTCTAGTTATCCCGCTTTAACCCCTCGTGTTTGGTTCGTTATTAAGTAGGCCACAACCTACTTATTTCTTTTAACAATTTTCCCACTTATTAACTAGGTTAAATATTCCTAGTTAACTTAGCGGGTTCGGGAATATTTATGACTAAGTTTATTTTAGGTCCCGTTAAATCGGGCCTTCTAAGCTTTTATTTCTTAAAAGCTTTTATTCACTTTTTATTTATTATTAGGATTAATTATTTAAATCCTAATATTTACCGGGTAAATTTTTACCACTAAAGGTATTTTACCCGTCTTTACTATTAACGTGGTTTGATTACCAAAGCCGTTTTCGGGGTGTTACACATTTCCACTTCAATTACAACCAATTTTAAACCATTTCAAACCATTACAAGGTGATTTAAGGAAGAGCTTCATATCTTCATCCTAGAGCTTCTTTAATTTGTGCAAAGTTGTAAGATCTTTACTTACCATTTTTTAAACTCTTTATGATATATAGAATTATAACGTACAAGTAACTCATCTTGAACTTAACATAAATCAAAGATTAAAACCTTAATCACAACTTAAAAGTCTACTAAAAATGATATGTTATGTGATGATTATGTTGATTTGTGTTAGTTAGTTTGTATAAACTTGATGATATTGATTAAAGTAGGTTGTTTAGTGGATGATCTTGTATGAATTTGATTAAAAATGATGATTTAAACATCTTGATATTTAAATCTAAACAAGATCATCATCCTTATGAACCATGAACTTTACTACAACTTGAAGATGATTTTCTAACATATATAACTTTTATAAAGATTTAAAAACCATGATTTACAATATAATGGCCTTAAAAGTGTGTTAATAAAAGTTGTTTAAAGGAAAGAACAAGGTTAAAAAGTGTGATAAATATGATGGTTTGAATGATCTTGTTAAACAAATATAAAAGTGTCATCATATATATAAAGTTCAAGGAGCATGAGGAAATTTATGTGTAAAATATTACATGCATAGTTGGTGGATTGAAACTTGATTTGAGGTTGAGTGTGATTATGGGCTTAAACATGTTTAAAATACGTTTTTAAAACGTGGAAAACGCCATAGTTTAGGGGAAACTATGGCGAAATTTTCTAAAATCTTAATCGCGATTAAAGTGTGATTAACGGGGTGATTAACAAGGCTAAACGTGATTAGCAACCCTAATCGTGATTAAGAAAGTTTTAATGAAAAGGTTTAAGTCTAAAACTATAAGGGTTTTTAATAAACACTTATATATATATTTTATAAGTTAACACTGATATGGGAAGGTTCATTTGAGAAGAAAATTAAATTAACAAGAAAAAGAACAAAGGGTACAAATGTAAAACATTAAATAATTTTTATCTCAACTCATTTATTATTATCTTTGACTAATTAATTAGTCATAAACACTATCACCCTCCACACTTAAATTTTTGCTTACACACATCAAAATTTATCCTACATGTTTTGAAATTTAACCTGCACATATTGAAATTTATCCTACACAGCTCGTAGTTCATCCTACACACCTCGTAATTTATGCTACACTTTAAATTATGTATTTTTTCTTTTTTCAAAAAAAAATATGTTTTTTGAAAATAAGTTACAAATTTAATGTAGTTAGCTATTAAAAACAAAGACTACAAATTAATGATCCATCTAAGTTTACCAATATACCCTTATACTAATATTAAATACAAAAATTAAATAAAGTAAAATAAAACATTCTTATTGGTTGAAATTTCTTCTTTTTTTATTCTTACAAAAAAATTATTGTCATTTGAACTCTTCATAAAATGGATAATATCTAGTTATATATTTTTAGGGGTATATATATATAGAGAGAGAGAGATAGTAGGAGTTGTCTACAAAGCCAATATTTCCTACAAAGTGTAGGAAGCTATAGGAAAGTGACATATGGAAATTAGGTGTTTTAATAAAAAGAGCATTAAGGTAATTTGACAATTATTTTATTTATGGAATTTATTTTATTATTAGCTAACTCATGAGAATTTGAAGGAAACTTAATATCTCCTTAATTTCGTATTGGAGGTTAACAAAATTAAAGGAGGTTATCATATCATGTAATTTTCATATCTTCTTCGTAAATCAATTGCCTGATAAAAAATAATGGTTTCTTCAACAAGTTCTTGACGGTGTGTTTTACCAGTTAAAAGGTTAATATATATATATATATATATATATATATATATATATATATATATATATAGGGGAGCGCTAAAATGAAAACCACCTCCAGTTGTAAGAACCGTGAGAACCACTCTCCACCAATCAGATGACGCCAACAAAAATGGTGTTTTGGTCATTTACTCCAAATGTCTATCTCTCTCTCTCTCTCTCTCTCTCTTCATTAATGGTAGCAGACATTTATATTTAATCTCTCCTCTCTCTTCTCTCTTCTCTTTAAAATTCAAATACATCTTCTATTTCATCTCTCTCATCGAGAGACACACAAACCTGCAACCCCCATAAGAGAGATCCGACCACCACTTTGGGCGGCGGTGCACCACAGAAAATGATAGCAGCCGTATTAGGTGACGTCAAGGGGGTATGGTGGGGTTGGGTGGCATCTCGAAGTAGAGAGATCCGATGGAGCTGGCTTCTGACTCTCCGGCAGGTTTATCCAGGCGGCAGCGCCGCCGATCACGGCGGCTGTGGTACATCCATTCTCTTCGACGAGTTACCAGTAAGCCCTATCTCCTCGCTCATCTCTCTTCACCTGTTTCTTTTACTTTTTCGGATGGTGATGACTGAAAATGTCAATGATGATGATGAGGATACGCTGATGATGATAACGACACCCAGGTGAAGATGATGGTGGTTGGTCGATGACCCTCTAACGGCGGCTGTGGGAATTTTTGCAGTGGAGCTCCGATTTTAGGTTGGAATCGGTTCAGGTTTCAGGATTGAGATTCGGTACAAAGTCTGGGTTCATTCAGTCCAGATTCAGATATGGCTTTGGGGATTATTTTGGGTTCGGGTTTGCCCAGTTCAGTTTCGACTCGGATCCTAGTTCATTTTCGGTTCGACATAGTTCAGTTACGGTTCACTCAGTTCAAGTTCGGTTCGACAAGAAAACATGGCGGTGACACAGTTCAGTAGCGGCTCGGGTTTCAGCTCGACGCGGTGCAACTCGGGTCAGTTTCGGGGTTTGGTTTGGGT
Source organism: Helianthus tuberosus (assembly GCA_030545235.1). Taxonomy (NCBI): domain Eukaryota; kingdom Viridiplantae; phylum Streptophyta; class Magnoliopsida; order Asterales; family Asteraceae; genus Helianthus; species Helianthus tuberosus. The sequence continues at coordinate 72,262,654 of CM060403.1, forward strand.
CGAAAGCAGTCCACGGACCCGGTTCGGGTCAACAGCAGTAAAACAAGTCAAAGATGGTCAACTGAGGACCGGTAAAGTGTTAGTGCATATGTCTGTTGACTTCGTCTTGTATCGAGTCATGTAACTAGAATACATAGACCAGGACACGTTGTACGAGAGAAACGAGAAACAGACCTGAACCAGCCACCTCGCACGAGTTGATCAAGTTCATGGGGTCTGGCCAGTTCGTGCGACCTAGGCCAGCTCGTGTGGACTAGTTCGTGGGGTCTGGCTCTCCTATAAATATGTGGTCTTGGGTCTTCATTTGTAACTTTGTGATTCCGGAGACGAAGTGCTGCCGAAGTGTCGAACGATCTGTAAACACTATCAAATCAATACAATCGACAGTTAAAGTGATTCTACGTGCAAATCTAGCTGTTATAACATCAATACGTCTGATTCCGCCATTCGTATTGATCGAGAACTCTTCTGAACGACTCGTTTGATCGAATCCCGATCCTACAAGTGGTATCAGAGCTCAGGAGGAAGAGTTCTTACCATTTCAGCTTGTTTTCAATGATAAAAACTGCTTTCTACTCATTTTCTACACTTTTTCTTCAAAATCAGAACGTTTTCACGGTTAAAATGAGCTGATTTTGACAAATAACACGTAAAACACTGTTTTGAACAATCTTTGAAGAAATTTGACCGTAAATTCAACCTAAAAACTGATCAAATTTGACAAAATCATGAAATTTTGGACTTAGGATTCTCAAACGGTGTGGATTTCTATTCAAATCATTTGAATATTGATCCAGATCGCTTGATTCTTGTTCAAATCGCATGAAAAACCCTCAGATCGTTCGGAAAACTTTCAGATCGTGTGAAAATATCTCAGTTCGTTTGAAACTATTCAGGTCGCACGGTGAAAGTTTCTTCAGGCCGCACGAGCTGAACAGCCAAGTCGCACGACCTGAACCAGGTCGTTTGAAAATACTTCCAGCTCGCATGAGCTAAACCAAATCGTTTGAAGAGTGTCAGGTCGTTTGAAGTTGGTCCAGGTCGTTTGGAAGTTTTTCAGCTTGTTTGAAATTGTCAAACGGTGTGATCCAGACCGCTTGAAAGCATCTAGGTCGTACAGAGTGACCTAGTGTGTTTGATTTTTCTTAGTTCATTTCAATTCAGACCGTTTGAAAATAACTCCAGCTCGTTTGGAGTGATTTCAGTTCGTACGGTTTGAGGATTTCCAGCTTACGTTACATTCCAGACTGTTTGAAATCGATAGTTTGTGAAATATTTCGTACCACAACATGGACAACGAATTTTATAATGCATTTGCTACTGCCCCGGTCGCTCCAGTTACAGTTGCTGAAACTGTTGTGATGTATTGCAAAATACATACTTTTATCGTGTATAGTTTGTACGTTCTTTCGTTATTTTTAGTTTAGTTTTATTTAGAATTACGTACTATTGATGGAAGTTCGTTTTTCCAGGTCTTGATACGATAATTGGTTGGAAATTGAGTGGAAACGAGCTTGACGCTGAAATCGTATGCATTGGAATGAGTCACAAAGAGTTAGAATTATTTTTGAGGAGTTTTTGGATGTTAAAGCTGAATTTCGGAGGCAACCTTCTGTGAAAAAATGGCCAGTCGCGTAGCGCTAGCATAGTAGGTCAGTCAGTCGCGTTACATCACCAACGAAGTAACAAAATCTGGAACTGATGTCACTCGCGTAGCGCGAGCTCAAGAGGAAGACCCGTCGCGCTACGCGACGGGTAGGAGAATCGTGAATTGTTGTTTATCGATTAGGGTTTGCTATAAAACAAAGAGGGTCATTATCATTGGAAAAATTACGAATTGGGAGACTTAGAGAGCAAGTTTGGAGCCGTCTAGGAGCTGAATCGGAGATCTTGAAGGCGCGGAATCATTGGATCAAGTTCAAGACGAAGAATCGAAGATTTCTCGGGTTTTAAATCCCTTGTTTTGTTGATCTCTTCCTTGAAACTTTTTACCATGAATTCTAGTTTGATTATCTTTGATTTGTTTTCGTTAATAGACATGCTTGGCTAAACCTTTAAACCACCTAGACTAGTTGAATGGATTGAATAAAGATTTTACCGGTTTTGTTATTTGCACGTTGTTTATGGATTGATTGTGATTTGTAAAAGGTTTGATTTAATGATTTGATGTGTATGCGTGCTTTGATTTGGTTTGTTATTGTTACCTGCTTCATATGATTCTTAGTGACGGTCTATATCACAACATAGGGTCATATTAGGGTTTAGGGTTTCGGTGAGTGTCTATATCACATAAGAAAACCTTCACTCTTTAGGGAGAATCGGCCGATAACCTCTAGAAGTAAGTAATAATAATTTGCTAGATCTTAGTGTTCTACTAGTCCTAATACCTGGGAAGTGAGGGGCTATTGGTAGGTCTTACCCGGCGAATTGCTTTAGATAGGCCTTGGGAAAGGTTATGTCTTGGTTTACCTGTCGGTTTTATTAGTCTATCAAGTCAAGTCTATTACTTCAAACTACCCTAGACCTAGGACTGGGAAGAAATAGGTCAACATTAGGGTACTTACACAATAATTAGAGGACTGGGAAGAAATCTAATAACCGGTAGGATTAACGGCCTAGGTAGGTCCACAGGTTTCTCCTTGAGAAGGGTCGAGGGGCCTCGATGGTTCTTAATAGGTTTAGTATCATACGATCCCGGTTCCATAATTCGTGCATTTAACTTAATTGGTAATCTCTTAAAAACAATCCAGGATTCTTGTCTAGGTGGTCTCGTTCTCTCATAAGAAAAGTTCAGTCTTTATTCGTGTTTAGTCTAGTTCTAGTTATTTTAGTAGTTAATATAGATTTCCTAGTTTTCAGTAACCCCCCCCCCCCCCAAAACAATTAAACAAGTTTAAGTCGCGTCTGTCAGAGTCTATTAGAGTCTAGTTTACGTAATACATAGAGTCTTTGGGTTCGATACTCGGACTTGCTTAGGTTATACTACATTGACCGGTACACTTGCCGGTTGTGTGGTTTAGGTTTTAGAGAGTCCTAGTTTATAAATTTAAAGCTTTAGAGTGTCTAGAATAGAGAGTCTAATTTAGGTTGTTTTTATAGTCTGTTTAGCACACATCAAGTTTTTGGCGCCGTTGCCGGGGACTCTTGGCAATTGCGTTTATAAGCTTTGATAGACCTAATTGACAAATACGTGCTACGTGTTTTCTTTGTTTTGTTGAGTCTTTGTCTTTTCTTGTGTATCGGTAACTAGTGTTTGCTTTTCTTGTGTTCAGGTTTTTGCTAGCAGTGGATGCCACATCTGCGCTCGCACGGACCGCCACCACCAGTCAAGCAATCATCATCCCAATTGGGCGAAGGCCCACAGGTTACTTCTACATCCTCTTTTCGTTTCCCACATTTCGATTCCACCCCATTACCCACCCCACCTCCTACACCACCACCTTCACCAAACCATTCACCTAAGGTTTCTCCACCCAATAGCCCTACTTCTAGTACCTCTAGTAATCGAGAAACTTTAGAAAATATGGCAAACCCTAGGCAAACCGTCCATCAGCAGGCCACTCAGAATTTCACCGGCCTAGTTTCACCCATTACCGTCCCACCAATAGTTAACGAAAATTCATGGCAAATCCCATCGTATGCCATGCAGGCCATCACTAATAGTATCCAATTCCATGGCCGAGACGATGAGGACGCCCCGGCCCACATCAACCGTTTCTCTAGGATGCTAGCTACCTTTAGCCTTAGCGGTGCACCCAACGATGCCACTTACTTACAGCTGTTCCCATTCTCATTAGCCGGCCGTGCGGCTACTTGGTTGGACTCACAACCAACCGGTACTTTTACCACCTGGGCGGGGCTTCGTCAAGCCTTTCTGAATAAGTATTTCCCGCCCGCTAAAGCTTCACGGCTTAGAGACGAGATCCATTCTTTCCGCATGGGGCCCGACGAGCCCTACTACCTTGCTTGGGAGCGTTTCCAAACCCTTTGTGCTCGTTGTTCCCAGCACGGTCTTTCTGATTGGGCTTTGTGCGAGAAATTTTATAATGGTCTTACCCAAGAGACTAGAGATAGGTTTGATACTAATGCAGGGGGGCATATGATGGGTATTCTTACTGTTCCTGAGTGTCTAGAGCGATTTGAGACGTTTGCACAGTCTCAATCACAATCACGATCCGATCAGAGGTATCAAAGTGGTAATTCAAATATCACTACTAGTGTACCCGCCCATGGGGTGAACCATGTCACTATGGATGCTAGTTTGGCCTCTGTTTTGGAAAATATGGATAGGCAACTTAAGGAAATTCAGGCTAAGATAGATAAGTGCGAGTTGTGTCGAGGCGGTCACGGTACTAGTGCGTGTCCTTTGTTAGTCGGTGAGGAGCAAGTTGGTTTCGTAGGAGGAGGTTTTGGTAGAAATCAGTCTGGTGGGTTTGGTAATAATAATGTAGGCTCGGGTTGGCATTCTAATAATAATAATAATTTTAATAATAGCAATTTTCGCTCAAGTGGACCTCCTAGTTTGCAAATAGCTCAAAATCCAAATAGGGGTCTAGGTTCACTTTTTAATGGGAGTTCGAATGGGCAGGTTCAGCATGGAGGGTCGAGTAGTCAAGGTCAAATAGGTCAAAGTTCAAGTTTCGATGTAGGGGGTAGCATGGAAAGAATGGAGGCTATGATGAGCCAGCTAGTTGCTAGGGATCAAAGCACCCAAAAGAAACTTAGTGAACATGATCTCATGCTTAGGAATCAACAAGCTGCGGTCCAAGACCTTTCTAGGGTTGTAGGGGATATGGCTAGAAAGTTAGAGGAGAGATTACCTGGTCAATTTGCAGGTAACACCCAACAAAACCCTAATGCCCAAGTAAAGGCCATTACCACTCGTAGTGGCAGAACCGTAGGAAACCCGAGTGTAGAGGAGAGAGTGTTTGATGAGGATGGTGATATTATAGATGAAGAGATAGAGATGGAGGCTCCCGGCAAAGTGCAAAAAAGGCTAAGCCCAGCAAGTACCGCACAGCCCGGTGAGTCTCAAGGTGAGAGGAAAATTTAGAAACAGCCCGTAGTTGTTAGACCTTCACCCTATGTGAATCAAGAGTATGTTCCGTTCCCTTCACGCCTTAAGAATCAGAAATACTCGAGGGAATATGGGCAGTTTTTAGACATCTTCAAGCAATTGAAGATTAACCTTCCTTTCATTGAGGCACTCCAGTCCATGCCTAAGTATGCAAAATTTTTGAAGGACCTTCTTAGGAATAAGGAGAAGTTAGGGGAGTTGTCGAATGTCCCATTGCATGGAGGGTGTTCGGCCATTGTCTCAAATAAGCTTCCCGAAAAGCTTACCGATCCGGGTGTGTTTACTATTCCTTGTCTATTCGGTAGTAACACAAACACTAGAGCCTTAGCTGACCTAGGTGCTAGCATTAATTTGATGCCCTTTTCACTTTATGAGAAGCTAGACTTAGGCGAGCTTTCACCTACCCGGATGACGTTATCTTTAGCCGATCGGTCCGTTAAGTACCCGAGGGGAATAGTTGAGAATTTGCTTGTGAAGGTAGATAAGTTTGTTTTTCCGGCCGATTTCGTTATTTTAGACATGGAAGCCGATGAGAAGGTACCGTTAATTCTAGGACGCCCATTTTTAAACACCGCTAAAGCTTTAATAGATGTCTCTTTAGGCACTATCACACTTAGAGCGGGTGAGGAAGCGGTAGTGTTTAACGTCATGAATTCGAGAGGTTCGAGTGGTAAAGTGGAAGAAATCTCGGTAGGGGGAGAGTGTGAGAATGAAGAGAAGGTGGTGAGTGATCCGAGTCTAGAGAAGGTAATAGGACTCAAGTGTGGGGATCCACCGGATAGGAAGTTGGTAGAATTAGAAGAGAGGGTGGTGAGTTTAGAGTCTAGGTTTGAGACATTGAGCAAGGCTCAGTGTGGGGATAAGTATAGAGATGATACTTTAAGATTCAAACCACCAAATGATGAGTTGAGAGAATATGAAAAAGTTGGGAGTGATTCGGGTAGTGGTAGGACGGATAGTGCTATAGCCCGTAAGGTGAGAGCGATGTTGGAGGGTGAGCTGCGCTTCCATGATCCTCCGTAAGTTTGTGAGAAGTTGATAATAGTTTGTAGAGTTTGTATTTTGAGAGTCTTTTATTTTGTACCATGAGTCTAAGTAGTAGTTTTTGAGTCTTTTCGTTTTTAGAGTCGGTACTGCGTTGGGTTTTGTTTTGTTTTGATTATGCAGGTTTGGATTGTACCACCCGTACTCAATTGCCATTCGGGTGATTTCGGACTTGCTATATTGATAAACCCAAGCAGACTAGTCAACGATCGAGAATGAAATGCTATACGATCGTTCGGGGGATTCAAGATTCGTACGGCTGGCACTGACTTTTGTCCTAACCAGCTAAGTCGTTTCCCTTTTTGTTGTTGTTGTATTTTTATTTTCGTTAGCAGTTTCTTTTCGTAGGTAGTTGTTGAGTCGTATTTTCGTTCTTGCATTAGGGACAATGCAATCTCTAAGTGTGGGGATGGGATACTTGTAAATATTTGAGTCTTGAGTCTTTTTATTGAAAAATACAAAAAAAATTAAAAAATTTGAAAAATCCAAAAAAATTGAAAAATTAGAAAATGACTTTCGAATAAAAAAGAAGTTTGCAAATTAAAGCGGAAAATGATAGAAAAGGTGATTTGTTGCTTGGTTTGAATAGTAATAATATGAGATGATAATAAATCGAGCTTGCGTCTAGTTTGGGATATGTGGATAGGCCCGGGTTTGGTTTTAAGTCCCTTTGATCTAATATACCTTAATTGTCGGTCCGCTAGTGGGTTTTCGCCTGGGAAATATGGGAAATCAAAACTGCCGATAATAGTATAAGGGGCCGTTATAAGTTAAAACTGTTAGAGTTTGTGATCATGCGAAAAAAAATAGAATAAAAGTGAGCTAGAAACTAAATGAAAGTAACACAGGCCTACGTATTCCGAGTTGGGGATAGCGACTCTACAGCTGGTTTGCCTCTGGGATGTGTGAAATCGATTTGCCGAATAAAAGTACCGAGACCTATGTAATCTGTGATTGGGGATAGCGACTCTACAGTCGGAATACCGCTGGGTTAAGGGAAAGCATCGTCTAGTCTCACGAATTCGAAAAAAAAAAAGAAAAAAAGCAAGAAAAAAAAATGGAAAAAAAGAAAAAAATTGATTGTTTACTCTCTTGGTTTTGATATAAAACGGTTAGGAATTGATCCAGTGATCGTTCTTTTAGTCCTATAAGCTTGAGGTGGGAGTAGATGGATCGTAAATTCTAGTGTGAGACCCTAGGTGGATTGACCGCACTTAAATTAAATTCACATGATAAGGGCTTAGGATTAGATTCGGGTTTAAAAGGATCAGTATATTCGCAATCGCAGCTAATGCAAGTTTTGGTTTTAATAAGATATAAATAATTTTTAATCCAAGTGATGATTTGTCTCTGATTCCGTTGCACAATTCTTTTTCGGGGACGAAAAAAGGGTAAGTGTGGGGATATTTGATGTATTGCAAAATACATACTTTTATCGTGTATAGTTTGTACGTTCTTTCGTTATTTTTAGTTTAGTTTTATTTAGAATTACGTACTATTGATGGAAGTTCGTTTTTCCAGGTCTTGATACGATAATTGGTTGGAAATTGAGTGGAAACGAGCTTGACGCTGAAATCGTATGCATTGGAATGAGTCACAAAGAGTTAGAATTATTTTTGAGGAGTTTTTGGATGTTAAAGCTGAATTTCGGAGGCAACCTTCTGTGAAAAAATGGCCAGTCGCGTAGCGCTAGCATAGGAGGTCAGTCAGTCGCGCTACATCACCAACGAAGTAACAAAATCTGGAACTGATGTCACTCGCGTAGCGCGAGCTCAAGAGGAAGACCCGTCGCGCTACGCGACGGGTAGGAGAATCGTGAATTGTTGTTTATCGATTAGGGTTTGCTATAAAACAAAGAGGGTCATTATCATTGGAAAAATTACGAATTGGGAGACTTAGAGAGCAAGTTTGGAGCCGTCTAGGAGCTGAATCGGAGATCTTGAAGGCGCGGAATCATTGGATCAAGTTCAAGACGAAGAATCGAAGATTTCTCGGGTTTTAAATCCCTTGTTTTGTTGATCTCTTCCTTGAAACTTTTTACCATGAATTCTAGTTTGATTATCTTTGATTTGTTTTCGTTAATAGACATGCTTGGCTAAACCTTTAAACCACCTAGACTAGTTGAATGGATTGAATAAAGATTTTACCGGTTTTGTTATTTGCACGTTGTTTATGGATTGATTGTGATTTGTAAAAGGTTTGATTTAATGATTTGATGTGTATGCGTGCTTTGATTTGGTTTGTTATTGTCACCTGCTTCATATGATTCTTAGTGACGGTCTATATCACAACATAGGGTCATATTAGGGTTTAGGGTTTCGGTGAGTGTCTATATCACATAAGAAAACCTTCACTCTTTAGGGAGAATCGGCCGATAACCTCTAGAAGTAAGTAATAATAATTTGCTAGATCTTAGTGTTCTACTAGTCCTAATACCTGGGAAGTGAGGGGCTATTGGTAGGTCTTACCCGGCGAATTGCTTTAGATAGGCCTTGGGAAAGGTTATGTCTTGGTTTACCTGTCGGTTTTATTAGTCTATCAAGTCAAGTCTATTACTTCAAACTACCCTAGACCTAGGACTGGGAAGAAATAGGTCAACATTAGGGTACTTACACAATAATTAGAGGACTGGGAAGAAATCTAATAACCGGTAGGATTAACGGCCTAGGTAGGTCCACAGGTTTCTCCTTGAGAAGGGTCGAGGGGCCTCGATGGTTCTTAATAGGTTTAGTATCATACGATCCCGGTTCCATAATTCGTGCATTTAACTTAATTGGTAATCTCTTAAAAACAATCCAGGATTCTTGTCTAGGTGGTCTCGTTCTCTCATAAGAAAAGTTCAGTCTTTATTCGTGTTTAGTCTAGTTCTAGTTATTTTAGTAGTTAATATAGATTTCCTAGTTTTCAGTAACCCCCCCCCCCCCAAAACAATTAAACAAGTTTAAGTCGCGTCTGTCAGAGTCTATTAGAGTCTAGTTTACGTAATACATAGAGTCTTTGGGTTCGATACTCGGACTTGCTTAGGTTATACTACATTGACCGGTACACTTGCCGGTTGTGTGGTTTAGGTTTTAGAGAGTCCTAGTTTATAAATTTAAAGCTTTAGAGTGTCTAGAATAGAGAGTCTAATTTAGGTTGTTTTTATCGTCTGTTTAGCACACATCATGTTGGTATCGAGAATGAAACGGGAACTTTCCAAAAGCCTCCAAAGCTTATGTACATTGAGGACTTTAAAGGGTGGCAAGACCGTTTTGAAAACTGGGTTCAAGCAAACAAGTTTGATGCATGGGTTTCTTTAGAGAAAGATTATACTTTACCGAAAGATGAACTTGGAAATGAAAAACAATTAAGTCAATTCTTACCGGATGAAAAATTAAGATACACTAGTGAAAAAATGATGATTAGCATTCTCCATACAAGCAGTAAAAGAAGATTTTTTGTTTTGCTTCAACATGAGGGAACTGCTAGATCAATCTGGAGAGCGTTGATTAAAAAGTTTAAGGGTAGTGCCGATATGATCAAAAATAAACGAGCATTACTAAAGAAATCATTTGATATGTTTACAGCTTTTGAAGGTGAGACGACTAGGAAGATTATCGAGAGATATTGTCATCTAGTCATGGAGATGAAAAGATTGGACATCAAGAAAGAAGATGAAGAATGGGTTGATAAGCTAGCCGATGCGCTACCACAGAATGAATGGGGAATATATATGTTGATTTTAAAGCATAACCGACAATTTGAAGATATGAATTTGAGTAGGTTTATCCAGAAATTGGAAGAACATGAGCTATTAATTCGAAAAACTGCTACAATGAGAAGTCCGGGTGCTCAACAGGATGTTAGTCTGTACTATAGAGAAAATAAGATTGAGACTACTCCTAGTCCGAAGATTCAAACTGCGTTCAGTGCTGAAAATTCTTCCGGAACAAATGCAAGCAATACAAATCAGAGCAGTGGATATTCTTCGTCTTATTCAAGTTTTGAACCAAATTTCTCGACACCGAGTTCTCAACAACAAAGTTCAACAAATTTTACCGGTCAAGTAATGCAATGCAATGTTGCATTACATATTCAAAATGGTCAAAATATTTCTCCAGATATTGTGAAGCAACACATGGAATCTCTTGTCACTGTGTTAGAGTCGTATGAAAACTTAGTTGCTGGACGAATCGGAAATCCAATGCTTACTAAAGAGGATTATGATCAGATTGATTCTGAAGAACTTGAGTTGATGGACATCAAGTGGTGTTTAGCTAGCGTTTTGAGAAGAGCAGAAAAGTCCAAACAGATCACCGGAAGAGATGATCTTCATGAAGCTGCAACATCTCAGCTAGGTTTTGACAAATCGAAGGTTACTTGTTTTCGTTGCCGAGAAAAAGGACATTTTAAACGAGAGTGTACAAACAGAGAAGCAACCGGAAGACAAGATCCTTTCGGAAACAACGATTATCATAGAAAAGCAATTTATCATCAGGTTGCTCAACAACCATATCAACAACAATCTTCACACTCACGTACTATTCCGATTGAAGAATCAAAGGGTAAAGCTGGTTTTGGTCTGGTAAACCAAGAAGATGAAAGAATTCCGAAATATTTCAATTGGGATGATTATAATCCTTCTAGACCTTCAGTTTCTAAAGCATTTGTTGCTCGAATCTTTGAAGATTCAACCTCGGAAGAAGAATCAATCAAATCTAAGAACAGTCCTAGAAGACAACCGATTTTTAAGTCTTCAGGAAGTGATGAAGACACTGATGATGAGGAAGAGTATATTAATAAAGCTAGAAAACAATTGGATCCTTATAGTTTTGATTTGTTTTTTTGCAGATAAAATAGAGATATTGAAAGAGAAAAGGGCTGCTAGACTGAAGAGAGAAATGGAAGCAAGAAGGGTTGCTGAAGAAAAGACTGGAGTTAAGATAGAAGCTGATAAGGCAAAAGTTGAAGAAAAACCGACAGAGAAGGTCGAGGTTGAAAAGAGTGAAGTGAAGATAGAAGTTGAGAAAGAACCGATTGTGATTGAAAAGGTGGTGGAGAAAATAGTTGAAAAAATTGTCGAAGTTGAAAAAATTATTGAAGTTGAAAAAATTGTTGAAGTTGAAAAGATTGTAGAGGTTGAAAAACCTTGTGCTAAGTGTTTAGAACCCTGCAAAGATTGTGCCGAGAAAGATATAAAGTATGCTGAATTGGAGAAGCTCAAAGAAAACTTATTGCATAATGTGAGAAGCATAAGGGAATCATATGATCTCCTAAGCAGCAAAGTGAACTTGTACAAAGGAGCTAGTGATGAGGATATCCAGATGAAGAATCTTCTGAAAGGAACAGTTCTTCAAAAGCAAACTGCAATCAACAAATACATTGAGATTATTGCAGGGCTGAAACAAGAATTGGCAGTGATGACGATTGAAACAGAAAGAGTGAATACTTTACTTCGAAGTTATCAAAGTTCAGAGTATGTTATTGATCGCATCTATCCTACCGTTGCAGCTCATAAGTATGCAGAAGATGAAGAAAATTCTGGTAAGAAAACTGGTTTGAATTATAACAGAGTACCAAATCCAATGTGGGATGGCTATACCCCCCGACACTTTGAAAAGGTGGCTGAAGCACTCAATCTGAATCTGAAATCCGAGTCTATCAATGGATTACCAGATGATATTGATGTCACCTTCACAGCGTCTGACACTGATCATGAGTCCGAGTTAATTAAGAAAGTGGTCGATCAGGTGTTGGAGAATGATGAAGAGTCAAAGTCAGAGTCTACATCTGAAAATTCGAGTTCATCAGACAGAAGTTCGAGTTCACCGGTCAAAAGGGTTTACAATAAAGATTTTCTGATATCAAAAAATCATTTGAATGACGAAACATTCAAAGTAGCATATACTTTGAATGACTCCGACAAATTATATTCTGATGAAGAATTTCCAATAAGAGGTGTTAAAACTGAAATGATTAACAAGGTTTTCAAATTAACAGAAATTAATATTTCTGAAATAAAAGATGTAAATCTTACTGAAAAACCTAAAAAATACACTTCAAGAGTTCAACAAAGATTGAACAAGAAAAAGGGTTACATTTCTGGTTCGGGTTATCGAAAGAAACCAAACCATAACAGTAATTTCAAAAAGAAAGGATTAGGTTTTATTCCACCAGAAAATCATAAAAATTATAAAGGAGTTAAACCAAAAACTAAATTTGTTTCAGGAGCAAGTTCTGAAGAGGAGAAGGAGAAACCTTTCTGGAAACAGTCAAATAAGGAGTTTCTCGCCGAAAAGCAAAAGAATGTGTTGAAGAAATTTGAACCGAAAGTTGAAAGAAGAACCTGTTTCAAATGTCGAGAGGTTGGACATATTGCTTGGAATTGCTCAAAGCCCACCAACACAAAACAGGGAGTTTCTTCTAACTCTGAATTGAAAGAGAAATGTGTTGATAAAAAGGAACAACCAATAGAAAAATTTAAGGAGTTCAAAAATTCGACTTTCGAAGTTGGTGAAAGTTCGAAACATTTTTACAAAAGAAGAGCCAATTTTGTAACACCCCGAAAATTTACGTCCTATAAGGTGTTGACACGTGTCATAGGTTTGAACGTGTGGAAGAATGTTCCTGAAGGACTAAAGTTGACAAACAGTGAAACTGTGTAAATATAAGGGTTCAAAGTGTCAACAAAGAATAAATATACTTTACAATAACCCTACATGATGTTTATAACCTTAAACGAATGGATCATGGATCATACGAAGCGAATTGTGAAGGAAAGTGAGAGATTACAAACTACAGGGGTTAAATGTGTCAACATGTTAAGATGTACCACTGAGTGACCTTTTAAGCAAACCCGAAGCCTTGTAACGATTAATTATGCTCACTAGAATCTACCATAAAAATTTCACCAAGTTTCGTTACCGTATGAGAAAGTTATGATAAAATCCGTGTGTGAGGGTTAGATTCGTCAACATTGAAATTTAGGGCTTTTCGGGTGATCACAAAGTTACCCGAGGACTTAACAAAGATGGTATAAGTCTTAAAGCCCCACATGTCAAATATAAAGTCTCAAAATGCAAGAAAACCAAGTGAAAACGACCTTTCGGGGGACCAGGGACTGAAATTGCAATTATTGAAACTTGCTGAACTGGTCACCTATACCCTCGCGTAGCGCGAGCGTGAAAGGCCTTGGCAGTCGCGCTACGCGACTGCCTTGTCTGATCAGAATGCATGTGCAGGTGTCCTGCATGTTCCTTAACCGACTCAAATGCCATTCCTTGATACCTTGGGCTGCCCTTAGGTGGTTTTTAGCTTGTAGGACACTTGTTGATGTTATGGTAACATTCCTAGACTTATGTGTTGATGATCCAAGTGTGTTTGAACACCATAAGAAGACCCACATTCTTTGCAACTTTGATCATTCATCTTGCATTCACTTCTGGTCATTTTGAGGAGCATTCAAGCAGATCCTAAGCATTCCAAATCATCCATTAAACAAGTGTAAGTACCCTTGATCTTCTCTAATTCAGTTATACTTAGTTTATAGCCTAGAAATCAAACCGTCGTAACTACGGTTTGACTTCGCGATAAAACACAATAGGTCCAGAGTTTTGTCGAATCGAAAGTTGTTATAAGTTGGTAATCATGTGGGCTTTAAACCCTTAAAAGGGCACCCACTGATTCCAATCCTAGCTAGGTCGTTTGTCGAGTCAAACGTTGTCCGAAAAAGTCAACAGAAATGGTATTTTCGATTTAATGCATGATTAATGATGTAAATGGTGTATAACCTATTTTATCATTCTTATAAACTGATAATAAGTATAAAAACTTGTCTACGCTAGTTTGATTCGACAACTTTCTGTTTAAGATCGATTCGGAGCCGAAATCGCATAGTTTGACTTTCTGCTTTGACCTTGATTCTGAACCGGTTTGGATAGGTTTAGACATGCCTTAAAGTTCCATTAGGACCTAGTTACATGTTGGTATAACCCTCTGCGTTTATACCACTTGAAACCTCGATTGTCCGACGGTTCCGTTAATTGCCTAAATAATGACCATAATACCCTTATAGCCATAAAACGAGATTTTTAGAAATATGAAAGTACAATAATCTTAGTTACTGATTATTGAACATGTCTGCAAAAGTTCACGTCAATCGGAAGTCTAGATTAGGAGTTATGCTTAATGACGTAATTATAAACACTTTTATTAATTAAACGACGTCATTAGCATAAAGCCTATCTAAACCAAATTTTTGACACCAAACCTTTTACCCACTGATGTTAAATAATATTTTAGGATTTTTGAATATTTTTAATTATTTTTAAACTGATCATAAGCTAGGTTTATCGCCTTAATTCGGTAAATACCGAATATGCCCTTTTCGGGTATAAAATGAGTTTTACAAGTTCTTTTGATACAAATCCAATTGCTACTGATTTTAAATAATAAATGAAGTGTTTTGAGCCTGTTTAAATGATCAGAAAACTCAGAATCCTATATTAAACCGTAAATCGCTTAAAACGACATTATACGCGTATTAAACGCATAGTTAGGGTTTAAAACTATTTTTGGCGTATAAGACTTATAACCAAATGTTATAACCTGTTAAAATAAGTTATTTTACTGATCTATTCAGACCCGGATCACAGAAGCTTAATTGATTCCTTTTATAATCTTTAAAATGACCAAAATACCCCTAAGGGGCTTAAATGAAATTAAACTCGTTTTGGGCATTATGGAAGGTATCCTACCGATATCACAACATATTTAAGGCATGTTAACTTAGGAAACTTGTTTAGGACTCTTATGGTTACCCGTTACGCTTCATACGCGTTCGGTTCGGTTTATGTAACTAGTTTACATAAATTAGCCGAAACGGGTCAAACCTTATCGGTTTTATCTCAAAATCCAGAATGTGTATAATATACCCATATTATACAAGTCTCCGAACTTGTCGGGTCTAAATCACATTCTAATCCGGTCTTCACCTTATCCTGCGTTTGAACCGTATTTTCCTTTTGAAAACTAATCGGTCTAAGTCAAGGCTTAATTCAAAGACCCGTTAGGATTCTAATAGGTTATTAAAAACCTTCGTTCCAGATTTAGGAGCCCAGTAAAAGCTATCTGTACTTGCTGATTTGATACGGCTGGGATTGAATTTATATTTAGCTCAGGTAAATACTTTTAACTTATTTTCCCTATACGGGCTTGGGGTACGGTATATAGAATACCGCTTGGTCCAGCATTGAATCTTTAATCGAATAGAGGTTAAATCATTGATATGCTCTGTTTTGAAATGTTTTGTTTACTTAAAGCCTTTGGGGGGTTAATGACCATGTCCCGGATATCCCTGGCATCATTTTACGAAATGGCCACGACCTTAGCACTCAGGTGTAGGCGTACACCTGTCAGTGTCTCATTATATAAAGTGGTGTGTCCATTGATCTTTAACCCGGTCTACGGATCGGGCTACTGAACGCATAAGAAACATGTAATTCGTTTACAAGTTTATATATTTACATAATTATCCCAAGTTATAAAATATTATTTGTGCCATGTGCATTCAAATCAATCATTTTCTTAAACCCTTTTCAAAATGAGTCGGTTGATTGTATTTACCAGTGTAAACTGACGTATTTTCCCAAAAAGGCTAAGTGCAGGTACTAATTGGAATTGGCTGGCTACTCCTAGCATCAATAAAGAGTCTCGCAAGCTTAGATGCCTAAAGTCTGTTGAACCATGTTATTTTATTTGCGATACGCCTGTGGATCCTTTACTTCCGTTGTAATACTTTGATGTTACACTATTACGGATTGTAATATATTTACCCTTTTGCTTCCGCTGTGCATTTATATATTGTGTTGTTTGACTATGATGTTGCCAACCACGTCACGTTACTCCCCTACCGGGCCCACCGGTAACACGTGGAAATTTGATGTTACACTATTTGGGGTGTGACAGGTTGGTATCAGAGCCAACATTGAGTGAATTAAACACTACCTTTTTGTGTTTAATCTCAATGACACATTTGCACATTCCTAAATCTTCTGAGTCTAGACTTAACATAGGAATATTCTAAATCCCTATCTGGAATTTCTGCTTCCAAAAAAAAAAAAAAAAAATTATGTATTTGGATACGTCGCCAAGCGAAGAAGCCGTAATAATAATTCTCCACACCAGGAGCCTTGATTTGCTGACCTTCGTACAACGGCTAGGACGAAACATGCAACCAAGGAGAAGGCATTCAGAAATAAATGAAGAAGAAACTCCTTTTGCTAAAAATCGTTTCCTTAATAGTCCTTATAAAGACATAATTACCTTTCAGTTCCTTCGAGGACAACATTATTCCTTTCAAGTCCCGTCTAGGGCACATCTGTATTTTTATTTTATAGTGGAATAATTAACTTTAAATTTTCATTCAGACATTCCTTTTATAAGATCTACCTTTATATAAAATGGCAAAATCTAAAAAGGACGAGACCTAGCCACGCATTATTTTGAGGCAGGGCAAAGATGGTAGTTCCATAATTAGATTCAGATCCATATTTAACACCTCAATTTAGGATTGTTCTGCGTTAATATTAATAAGAATCTTAAGAGTGAAACCTAGCCTTCGGGTCATTTTAAGGCCGGGCCATGATGGTAAGACCTGTTTAAAAAGATTCGAATCCCTGTTAACATCTGTAAATATGTTAACACTCCTGACAGACGTGATTCATTAAAAATCACACACGTCATTCTTATTAAAGGATTCTTCAAAAGATTCCTAACCCAAGGTAATGATCTCTGAATCATGGGTTTAGATCATCACTTGAGATGATCACATTTTGACCATACGTGGTAATATAGCGCCTACAGGCCCTGTTCATTTCTATATGAACCAAAAGACAGTAGTAGTGATGACTCCCTGTCAGATAAAGGTAATGAACTAGGTTCAAACCTTCATGCTTTGATTCTCTGAAATCATAGCTTATAATTTATAAATGTCCTTGTGACTAGGCCTGGTGTGCCAGCAATACCTTCATGCTTTGATTCTCTGAAATCATGGTTTATAAATTAAACTTGTCTACGCGACTAGGCCATTTATGCTATTATTAATTTATAAATTAGGATTATGATAAAAATCCTGAATAAAAATAAATATCACTCCTTTCCTGCCAGTATAATTATTAAAAGAGAATCTTAAATGGTTTGACCTAGCTTGAATGTCATTGAAGACCTAGCTAAGATGGAAAAATCTGTTTAAAAAGAGATTCAGATCCTTGTTAACACCTGGAAATGTGTTAACACTCTCGACAACCGTGATGCGATAAAATCACACTTGTCATCCTTATATTAGGAAGTTTCTAAATCCCTCATTTAGCGTAAATGATCAATAGGAATCATGGCTGGTAAACGTCGAACATGATGTACGCATCAAAACATCCATTCGAGATGTATACCTACGGGAAGAGATGAATACATGAAAAAGATAGTTTTATTTCATAACTTCTTGTCAAGACAATGAACTATGAAATTTTCCGACCCAAAGGAATCATCGATTATGTTTTAAAATTTCCCTAGTGACAAGGTCTCTGAGCCATCATAAGTCCTTTGGAACAAGCCCTTGTGCTATATATAA
Organism: Helianthus tuberosus; assembly: GCA_030545235.1. Classification (NCBI taxonomy): domain Eukaryota; kingdom Viridiplantae; phylum Streptophyta; class Magnoliopsida; order Asterales; family Asteraceae; genus Helianthus; species Helianthus tuberosus. The sequence continues at coordinate 72,280,380 of CM060403.1, forward strand.
AAGATGTCAGTATGACATTGGCAGTCGTGACTTATGTCCCCTGTCTGATAAATATGAAGGATTATATTCCGCTTAAATGCCAAAGATGGTTTATTTAAACTTAGGCAAAACATAATCAAATAAATTAAATTCTATCTATTGGCCTATATGGTTTAATTGCGCCATGGCTATTTATTCATCAAATTCGACAATTCACTATATGATTAAACAAATTGTTTCTACTTGGATAGTAGCCTTCAAAGCTTCACCATGGCTGACTCCTCTGAAGCTCACCATCATCCAGTTAATCAGAATGATGATGCAAGACTGAACTTAATAAGCACCGAGTTACAGACTATGATAAATACAGCCGTAAGCAACGCCGTGGACCGTGTGTTGAAGGATTATAAGCGAATGTGCGATGATACCCCAAATAAAGGTTACAAAAAGAGTAAGACCAGTTCAAGCAATAACCAGTCCAAACCAAAGGAGGCAAAACCCGAATGTAAAACCTGCAAAAGAAGACACTGGGGTCAGTGTCGATCAAATCAAAAGATAAAGCAATGTGGCATCTGTAAAAGAGCTGGCCACCAGTCCCACGAATGTAGGGATATAAAGAATGCAAACTGTCATGGCTGCAGCGAAAAGGGCCACATCAGTACTAATTGCCCTAAGGCTGCCAAGGAAGGAGCAGCTAAGTATGGCCAGTATTTAAAGGACAACTAGCAGTCAGTTGAAAAACCCAAATGCAAAACCTGCAAGAAACAGCACTTCGGGAAGTGCAGGTATGGATCGAACTCGCATACACAGTCGAGAACTTTTGCATGTGGGATCTGCAAATCCAAGGGGCATAAGACCTTGGACTGCAAGAAGATGGAGGAATCAACCTGCTATGGTTGCAATGAAAGAGGGCACATTAAGACCAACTGCCCTAAATATGCTAAAAATCTTGAGGAAGTTAAGAAAACCAAAACCGAAAACTCCCAAATGGATACTCAAGAGGCTATCCAAGATGACAAGGTCACAACAGGTACTTTCTATATCAATAACGCTCATGATAGAGTATTATTTAATTCAGGTTCAGATAAGTCTCTCATAGACAATAGATATTGTAAATCATTAAATCTGCCTGTTAAAAAAAAAAAAAAAAAAAAAAAAAAAAAAAAAACTCTAAGCGTTAAGTATGAAGTAAAATTGACCGATAATACCTCAGAGACTGCTCCAGAAAAATTAAATAGATATTTTATATCCATTAGGAATTACCCTTCTCTGCTGTCCTTGTTTCGTTAATAAGAGGACTCGATATAGTAATAAAAAAAAATCGATGGTTTGTCTTGAAAAATCAAGCCCATATTGTGGGTGATAAGAAGCAATTAATTATCAAGACTCCTTATGAGACAACCCTCATAATTACATGCATCCGTGCGATTAATTAATATTAAACATAAAAAAAATGGTGGAATTGGCCGTCCCCGGAATCGAACCTGGGTCTAGGCCGCACCCTTTCGCGCGCCTAGCCAACCGAGCTAGGTGCCTAGTTTGTGAAATTTCCATTCTTATTTAATATAAGCACATGTACAATAACTTCATTACTTATTACTACAATCACCTACTTATCCTTCTTAGGTTGACTAAGCACTTGGTGAATTCGGTATTTAATACCAAAACTTCGAGTATGGAAAAACTCAGAAAGAGATTTCAATAATAAAAAGGGGGCCATCGATTTCAAGAAAATTGATGGATGAAGTAGAAACCATTAGGTATATCAGCGGTTAGGCTGGAAAGAACCTGGTAAAGCATACATCACAGTCATTTGATGACAATACTCTAAATTAGTGAGGATATTAAGGAAATCCTCAAGAAAGATCATATTATACATTGTGGAATGGTCCAAGTTTTAAGGACCTTATTAGAATAACCTAGTATCCGTTTCGCGAAAAAGGAAAAGACAGAATAAAAATTTCTGACTCTCGCCATAAAAGTTCTAGACAGTCGACAGTATGTCGCAAATTTTAATTCATTGGCTAAGAAAGTACCCTATTCAGTATACCCAAAAATCTAAGCTTAAGGCACATAATTGTTAGTGATTAGCATTGGAAATAAGAGGGCACACTAAGGTTTCAAAAACCTACTCATTAAAAATCCATTATGGATCTACCTCAGCTATACACGTTATAATGATTAAGAAGTAATCAGTCAAAGCTGAGACTGCCTAAAATTATCTAAGATTTTACAGCTAAGTTTAGAAGGATTAATAGTGGAGGAGTTAAGCCCTCCTGTTGAATAATTAGAGACAGCTCACATTAGGAATCTCACATGATAAACCCTTATTGTGAATTTATTCCTATAAATTACATGTGGTTTCGGGTGCTGTTAAGTCTCTCACCAGACCATAAACTTAGCAAACTTTTAGAAATTTTTCCCTGTAAGAACCCCAGATGTTAAGTGTAAGGTAGAACCTTCAGGCAAATCATATGAACCATTTCTTCTGTTCTTGTCAGAAACCTTTAGGCATAAATTTTTAAAAGTATCCTCTCTCTAAAAGGAAGTGCGAAAGCATATATAGTTGATATCTCTTTAATCTCTACCGATTCCGAATACCAGATGGTATGATATAAGCGTCATATGAAGATTGGTGTATCTTAATAAGTTCCATAGATTGCTTCCATGCCTGATCAGTATGGAGGTTTAATGCATGGGACCACAAAGGTATTCCGAGAGGTCATATGGTACTAAATTCAACTAATGGTATTCAGAGGAGATATCCAGGATGGAATTGTCCAAGTAAATGTTCCATATCAAGAAATTCTTGGACTCATAACATAAATGTGTCACTTAATTGACACAAACAATGGTGGATGAATTGGAGCCTGAGATTTGTAAAAATCTCTGTAACCTCCTTGTACCCTGATTATTTCCTCCTAATATTAAATTTGTTGCCCCTGAGAGGCAGGAAGTGTTAAGGTTTAAATCCCGTTTAAGGAAGTGTTATTATGAAATCTACAAGACGGTTAGTACCATCATTGGAAGAATCAAAACCCTGATTAATTAAGTTTAAAATAGAGGGTTCATATAGTCTAACTCAATATCCTGGGAATCCGGTATAATTAAGTATGAAAGACGGTTCATTTTGCTTATGCATTATCACCGCCACCCTAATTAGGTAACGATTAAGAAATTGCCATCAACTGCCCAGGATCGTCGATCTATTCGACTAACGGCAAGGATTAGCTATTCCTTAATTTTAGTTTTGAGCAGTGGTTGGAATAACCATCTCACCTTAAAATAAGCTTTTCTTTAATAATTGATATGTAAGTATTAAGGCTACTCCTTTGGAGACTTTGTATAGATGGAATGTTAAATGTCTAGTGTTAGATAGAGAATTGGTAAGTCCAATTATCAAGATCTGAAAGTTACCTGGGGGACAACAAATAAGATTATACAAATCCATAATCGATTGTAGGTTGCCAGTATATGGCAAGAAATCGAGGAGTTATGAAAATAGCAAACTTCCTAAGTTCTTGTTAAGGAATGTGGGTTAACAAAAGATATCACCCAGGAAGGGTGTACCAAATTTGTGAAAATGTAAGGCTAGTTAAGCTCTGAATATATGGAAATCATTCGAAGGAAATCGAATGTATCAAGATCAAGTAGCTTGTAAGCTAAAACCTACTTAAGGAGTTTGACGGAGCTCGCAATACATTGCACACTAGTGACTGGAGGATGTGTTCCGCCAATAAGTCAAGAAGCACTATCACATAATGATATGCAGAATTATGATGTGATGAGCATCCTGTATCGATTGAGGATCGACAGGTCGAGAAGCTCCAAAAAGGATACATACGCCTAATATAAGAGCCACTTTGGGAGCTAGGAAAGACTCCAGATATGCTATAAAAAGTTAAGTCCCTTATGCGACAAAGAGTACTTCCAGCATCTTAACAAATCTCGAGGTCGAGATTTCTTTTAAGGGGGTGAGGATGTAACACCCTGAAAATTTACGTCCTATAAGGTGTTGACACGTGTCATAGGTTTGAACGTGTGAAAGAATGTTCCTGAAGGACTAAAGTTGACAAACAGTGAAACTGTGTAAATATAAGGGTTCAAAGTGTCAACAAAGAATAAATATACTTTACAATAACCCTACATGATGTTTATAACCTTAAACGAATGGATCATGGATCATACGAAGCGAATTGTGAAGGAAAGTGAGAGATTACAAACTACAGGGGTTAAATGTGTCAACATGTTAAGATGTACCTCTGAGTGACCTTTTAAGCAAACCCGAAGCCTTGTAACGATTAATTATGCTCACTAGAATCTACCATAAAAATTTCACTAAGTTTCGTTACCGTATGAGAAAGTTATGATAAAATCCGTGTGTGAGGGTTAGATTCGTCAACATTGAAATTTAGGGCTTTTCGGGTGATCACAAAGTTACCCGAGGACTTAACAAAGATGGTATAAGTCTTAAAGCCCCACATGTCAAATATAAAGTCTCAAAATGCAAGAAAACCAAGTGAAAACGACCTTTCGGGGGACCAGGGACTGAAATTGCAATTATTGAAACTTGCTGAACTGGTCACCTATACCCTCGCGTAGCGCGAGCGTGAAAGGCCTTGGCAGTCGCGCTACGCGACTGCCTTGTCTGATCAGAATGCATGTGCAGGTGTCCTGCATGTTCCTTAACCGACTCAAATGCCATTCCTTGATACCTTGGGCTGCCCTAAGGTGGTTTTTAGCTTGTAGGACACTTGTTGATGTTATGGTAACATTCCTAGACTTATGTGTTGATGATCCAAGTGTGTTTGAACACCATAAGAAGACCCACATTCTTTGCAACTTTGATCATTCATCTTGCATTCACTTCTGGTCATTTTGAGGAGCATTCAAGCAGATCCTAAGCATTCCAAATCATCCATTAGACAAGTGTAAGTACCCTTGATCTTCTCTAATTCAGTTATACTTAGTTTATAGCCTAGAAATCAAACCGTCGTAACTACGGTTTGACTTCGCGATAAAACACAATAGGTCCAGAGTTTTGTCGAATCGAAAGTTGTTATAAGTTGGTAATCATGTGGGCTTTAAACCCTTAAAAGGGCACCCACTGATTCCAATCCTAGCTAGGTCGTTTGTCGAGTCAAACGTTGTCCGAAAAAGTCAACAGAAATGGTATTTTCGATTTAATGCATGATTAACGATGTAAATGGTGTATAACCTATTTTATCATTCTTATAAACTGATAATAAGTATAAAAACTTGTCTACGCTAGTTTGATTCGACAACTTTCTGTTTAAGATCGATTCGGAGCCGAAAGTCGCATAGTTTGACTTTCTGCTTTGACCTCGATTCTGAACCGGTTTAGATAGGTTTAGACATGCCTTAAAGTTCCATTAGGACCTAGTTACATGTTGGTATAACCCTCTGCGTTTATACCACTTGAAACCTCGATTGTCCGACGGTTCCGTTAATTGCCTAAATAATGACCATAATACCCTTATAGCCATAAAACGAGATTTTTAGAAATATGAAAGTACAATAATCTTAGTTACTGATTATTGAACATGTCTGCAAAATTTCACGTCAATCGGAAGTCTAGATTAGGAGTTATGCTTAATGACGTAATTATAAACACTTTTATTAATTAAACGACGTCATTAGCATAAAGCCTATCTAAACCAAATTTTTGACACCAAACCTTTTACCCACTGATGTTAAATAATATTTTAGGATTTTTGAATATTTTTAATTATTTTTAAACTGATCATAAGCTAGGTTTATCGCCTTAATTCGGTAAATACCGAATATGCCCTTTTCGGGTATAAAATGAGTTTTACAAGTTCTTTTGATACAAATCCAACTGCTACTGATTTTAAATAATAAATGAAGTGTTTTGAGCCTGTTTAAATGATCAGAAAACTCAGAATCCTATATTAAACCGTAAATCGCTTAAAACGACAATATACGCATATTAAACGCATAGTTAGGGTTTAAAACTATTTTTGGCGTATAAGACTTATAACCAAATCTTATAACCTGTTAAAATAAGTTATTTTACTGATCTATTCAGACCCGGATCACAGAAGCTTAATTGATTCCTTTTATAATCTTTAAAATGACCAAAATACCCCTAAGGGGCTTAATGAAATTAAACTCGTTTTGGGCATTATGGAAGGTATCCTACCGATATCACAACATATTTAAGGCATGTTAACTTAGGAAACCTGTTTAGGACTCTTATGGTTACCCGTTACGCTTCATACGCGTTCGGTTCGGTTTATGTAACTAGTTTACATAAATTAGCCGAAACGGGTCAAACCTTATCGGTTTTATCTCAAAATCCAGAATGTGTATAATATACCCATATTATACAAGTCTCCGAACTTGTCGGGTCTAAATCACATTCTAATCCGGTCTTCGCCTCATCCTGCGTTTGAACCGTATTTTCCTTTTGAAAACTAATCGGTCTAAGTCAAGGCTTAATTCAAAGACCCGTTAGGATTCTAATAGGTTATTAAAAACCTTCGTTCCAGATTTAGGAGCCCAGTAAAAGCTATCTGTACTTGCTGATTTGATACGGCTGGGATTGAATTTATATTTAGCTCAGGTAAATACTTTTAACTTATTTTCCCTATACGGGCTTGGGGTACGGTATATAGAATACCGCTTGGTCCAGCATTGAATCTTTAATCGAATAGAGGTTAAATCATTGATATGCTCTGTTTTGAAATGTTTTGTTTACTTAAAGCCTTTGGGGGGTTAATGACCATGTCCCGGATATCCCTGGCATCATTTTACGAAATGGCCACGACCTTAGCACTCAGGTGTAGGCGTACACCTGTCAGTGTCTCATTATATAAAGTGGTGTGTCCATTGATCTTTAACCCGGTCTACGGATCGGGCTACTGAACGCATAAGAAACATGTAATTCGTTTACAAGTTTATATATTTACATAATTATCCCAAGTTATAAAATATTATTTGTGCCATGTGCATTCAAATCAATCATTTTCTTAAACCCTTTTCAAAATGAGTCGGTTGATTGTATTTACCAGTGTAAACTGACGTATTTTCCCAAAAAGGCTAAGTGCAGGTACTAATTGGAATTGGCTGGCTAAAGAGTCTCGCAAGCTTAGATGCCTAAAGTCTGTTGAACCATGTTATTTTATTTGCGATCCGCCTGTGGATCCTTTACTTCCGTTGTAATACTTTGATGTTACACTATTACGGATTGTAATATATTTACCCTTTTGCTTCCGCTGTGCATTTATATATTGTGTTGTTTGACTATGATGTTGCCAACCACGTCACGTTACTCCCCTACCGGGCCCACCGGTAACACGTGGAAATTTGATGTTACACTATTTGGGGTGTGACAAATTTAAACAAACATAAATGGGTTGTTAAGAAATCAGAGGTTGTTTATGGCAATGAATCTGATTCGTCAAAGTGAGAGGAGCCACCTGTTGTGCTAAATGATGAGAATTTCGTTCCGACAATGTATGATGAAAATTTTTCACCATTGTCAAATGGAAACTTGAAATCAAAAATTGGTAAGATTGAGATTTCAGATCAATTCTTCTCTGATAAGAAATTTGATGCTGAAAAAGCATTTAATGGTAAAGTGCTACATATTTTTGGTAAGATGGCTGATGGGAAGGTGAAGGGAGTGAAAGACTTTTATGAATCGAAAGTTGTTAAACCAAATGATGATGGTTCACCCATGATTGATCAGGCATGGGTGAGATTCTTTAAAAAGTAAAATCCTGACTTGCCGGAGCTCCCAAGTTGGTAATCGTGGAGCATGAATCGGCATCATTCTTGAAAAATATTTTTGTGAAAAACCTATAAGTGATAGTTTTTACAAGTGGTTGAAAGAACAAAGTGATGAATGAATCCCCATAATGTGTGAAATCAACAAAACTAATTTTCCAGAAAAACCATTTTGATTAAAACAAACTTAAGTATTTTGAAATCATAATGGGAAAATAGTTTGTTGTCAGGGGGAGTTCTGATTGTTTAAGCCAAGAGAATGGAGAATTGAAGCAATTCACATCAGTTTGTCATTTTATTTGTACAGATTATTGCTTTTACTTTCAAATTTTCCCGGAAAATCAAAAATTGAAACATATTTTTGATTTTAGGGGGAGTAAAAAAATAAAATTTTGAAAAATTGAAAAATCCAAAAACATGATAAAATAAAAAATACAAAAACATAAAAAATCAAAATGAGTTTTGTTGTGAAAAAGAGGAAATGATAGTACACCAGTAGACAATCACAGTACGCTAAAGAATTGGAAAGTTAAAATGTGATAAACGGTCTCACTGATGATATGCCAGTAGGTTTTTACACGCTTAGTAGATTGTTTTTGAGATATAAACCTAACTATCAAATACTTTCTTATCTCGTGAGGAACATCTCTCGGATATATAGGTAACCCCTGAAATCTTGTTTGAAGGGATTTCTATTTCTGACATACTAGGTCTTTGTGCGTGATGATATCTGGGGTATTATACCGGGACTTCTGATTTTGCGGGAGCAATAACCTAGTCCTCGTATAATACTCTGCACTGCTTTAATCATAAAGCCCACCCTCAGCATAAAAATGATGAAACATTGAAAAATGCTAATCATGTGTTGTTGAAGAAAAGATCCCCAAACGGGACACACCTAAAAGTAGAGCCAACATCTCTTTGTCTGAACGGAAGTTCTAACCTGAGCTCTCATGGCCTCGCATTACCCATTTACAGATATCATTAGTGTACATTCACCTGTAAGACTGAATATAGGAGTCTGGATACGGGAGTATATTCTGAGGTGGGACACTCGAATAAGTTTAGTTTTTTAAAACACTAATCCATATCTCGAAACAATTGAACTTTGTGTGAAAATTTAAGTGGATCAGTATACTGACAATCTAAGTGAATCATTTAGATCTTAAAGTGTTTAAAGCTCAACGGTACTAGTGATTTGTCATAAACTGATATGATCCTCTTACACAAACTCACAAAAAGATGTCTGTATATAGTTTATTTCCCAAAATCCAAAAAGTTTTTAAGTATGTTTTAGCATAAAATTTTGAAAATTCAAAAAGATTTTATTTCATCTTATTTTCGACAACTGATGTTGGAAAGCTGATTTTCAAAATTCCAAGTGCTAAACATGATGAACGACAGTGGGTTGGGAGAGTGTGTTTGAAATGAAAAATGAAATTAAAGTTTGAGATAATTTGAGAAAGGTTTTAAGATAATCTTACAAGTGATGTTTTGAGGCTGATTTTACTGTTAGTTAATCAAGGTTATTAATTTAAACTTGATATAACTATTGTTGATGTTGAATGATTACTACAAGTGGTTTCTAAATTTGTTAAATTTTAACAATTGTGAAATTTACTTTTGGATAGAGAATTGTGCAGGTTACCAGGTTCCTGATCCTGTTGCTACAAAGAGCCAGGAGATGTTCCTGAACCTGTGAAAGCCGTAAAGCCAGATCCCCGTGTCTAAGCCTGAGCAGAGTTTGAGCCAGGACACGATCTTAGAACGAGTGCTATGTCAGATTGCGATCCCGGAACAACTTAAAGGGGGAGTCTGTTAGCAAAGGGGAGTCTGTTAATTGGAAGATTTCAGAGTAAGAAGGAGTCTGAATGTTAGAGAGCCAGACTGCTATTCTGGAACAGTGCTCGAGATAGAAGCTGATAATGCTGATGAGTTTAAAGAATCGAGAGATCTGATTAAGAGAGAGATTGATAAAGATGCGTACATTGGAGAATACTTTAGTAAGAGCGAGAAGACCGATCAAGACTGAAGACTCAATACACTGAAGTCTCGTCATCATCCAAGGGGGAGTTTGTTAGTGCATATGTCTGTTGACTTCGTCTTGTATCGAGTCATGTAACTAGAATAAATAGACCAGGACACGTTGTACGAGAGAAACGGGAAACAGACCTGAACCAGCCACCTCGCACGAGGTGATCAAGTTCATGGGGTCTGGCCAGTTCGTGCGACCTGGGCCAGCTCGTGTGGACTGGTTCGTGGGGTCTGGCTCTCCTATAAATATGTGGTCTTGGGTCTTCATTTGTAACTTTGTGATTTCGGAGACGAAGTGCTGCCGAAGTGTCGAACGATCTGTAAACACTATCAAATCAATACAATCGACAGTTAAAGTGATTTTACGTGCAAATCTAGCTGTTATAACATCAATACGTCTGATTCCGCCATTCGTATTGATCGAGAACTCTTCTGAACGACTCGTTTGATCGAATCCCAATCCTACATAAAGTTTAAACGTAGCGAGTTATTATTACGTTAGTTTAGATTTTATTTAGTTAACGCGCACCGAGCTCGAACCGATACTTTAGTGACTTGTTACGTTTGGCATTTTGACAGAAATTTTATATATTGTGTTTATATTGTTGATTTTTGAAAAGATAACGACAACTTGAGTTGTCGGCTTATTCCAAAAACAGAGGAAACTATGTCCGTTTTCCGTAAAAACGTAAAACGTAAATAGTTTAACATAAAACGTAAAACGTAAAAACGTAAAATGTAAAAAGTTTAACGTAACACGTAAAAAGTTTAACGTAAAACGTAAAACATAAAAAGTTTAACGTAAAACGTAAAAAGTTTAACTTAAAACGTAAAAATTTTAACGTAAAACGTAAAAAGTTTTACGTAAAACGTAAACGTAAAAAGTTTTTCATAAAACATAAAAAGTTTAACGCAAAACGTAAAACGTTAAGAGTTTAAAGAGTTTAACGTAAAACGTAAAACGTAAACTTTTTAACGTAAAACGTAAACTTTTATGTAAAAACTATTTAGCGTAAAACGTAAAACTTTTTCTACGTAAATTGTAAAACGTAAAAAACCGTGTGATAAAACGGCGCCTAAACAAGGGGCGTGAATACGGGGCATAAAAACGTCGTGAAAAAAACGGGACGTAAAAAACGCCTTGTTAAAACGGGGCGTAAAAAACGCCGCGTTAAAACGGGACGTAAAAAACGGCGCGTTAAAAAAACTACGCTTGAAAAAGCCGAGCGTAAAAAACGGCGTGCAAAAACGCCGCGTTAAAAAACGATGCGTGAAAAAACCGGTTGTAAAAACGGCGTGCAAAGATCGGCGCGCAAAAAAAATTGTTTTGGTAGAAAAATTTGAATTTAAAAAATTCTTTTAATAAAAAAATTATATTTAAAAAATAAAAAGTATTATAATAAAACAAAAAAGTAATAAAAAATAATAAAGAAAAAAAGACAAAAAACAGTAATTTTATTAAACTAACCTTTTGGATTAAAATATTAAAGACATAATAAGACAAAATGTATTTAATATTAATTTTAGTTACTTTTAATCTTATCCATCCATCTTGTTGATCTAGTGGCTAAAAAGTGGTTTTCTCGGTTCTTACAACTGAAGGTGGTTTTAATTTTAGCGCTCCCCTGTATATATATATATATATAGGGAAAGGTTAAAATGAGAACCACCTCGAGTTGTAAGAACCAGTGAGAACCACCCCCGCGGGGCGCCGTTGACCACGAAATTTTTTTTACACCTAGATCCGTATATTTTAACACGGGGGGTAAATTTTGGGTTCAAACGGCGCGCCCGATGGGGTATTTTTTTACGCCCAAAGTTTGGTAAAAAAAAAAGAAAAATTAAAAAAATTAAAAAAACCCAAACTTTGGGCGTAAAAAACTACCCCCTCGGGCGCGCCGTTTGAACCCAAAATTTACCCCCCATGTTAAAATATACGGATCTAGGTGTAAAAAAAATTTCGTGGTCAACGGCCCCCCGCGGGGGTGGTTCTCACTGGTTCTTACAACTCGAGGTGGTTCTCATTTTAACCTTCCCCTATATATATATATATATATATATATATATATATATATATATATATATATATATAGGGTAGGGATCCTAAGAGAAGTTCACCCTATTTGAGAAACTTGAGAAGCAATCTGGACCACACATTTTCCCTAAGCAAAAAATGCAAAAAAGAGGTGAAAAAAATGCAAAATTTTTTATTTTTTTTTTTGGAAAAATCGCAGTTTTTTCTTTAAGGATTAAATTTTTTATTTATTTTTTTTTAATTTTTTTTATTTATACACATGTGTATATTGTTAATCTTTTAACTATACATATATGTATATTGTCAATTATACATATATGTATATGCATGTTTAAAATTGAAAAAATATGTGTTATAAATCCTAAACTTTAAACCATAAACACTAAAGCTAAACCTTAATGCTAAACAATAAACCCTAAACTCTAAAGCTAAACCCTAAAGCTAAACCCTAATGCTAAACCCTAAATAGGGCTGGCATATCGTGTATACCCGTACACGATAAGACACGATACACGAAATCCCATACACAAACACGAACACGACACGAAAACACAAAAATTACCTGTTAATACCTGTTAACGAACACTAGAATAAAATCATGTATTAACGGGTATCTAACAGGTAAACATGTATTAACATGTATTAACGGGTATCTAACTATCTAACAGGTATTAACATGTATTAACGGGTATCTAACAGGTAAACAGGTATCTTAACGGGTATCTAACAGGTAAACAGGTATCTTACCCACTCGATGTTAAGTGTTAACATGTATTAACGCTATACACGAACAGACACGATAAGACACGAAAACACGAAACGCTATACACGAACACGACACGAAAATTAACAGGTTGTTTCGTGTCTACCTGTTTAGTACACGATACCTGTTAAGGTCGTGTAGGTTCGTGTCGTGTATTCGTGTATCGTGTAAAATTGACAGCCCTAACCCTAAAGCTAAACACTAATTCTAAACCCTAAAGCTAAACCATAATGCTAAACCCTAATGTTAAACCCTAAAGCTAAACCCTTAATTCTAAACCCTAATGCAAATCCTAAAGATAAAGCTAAACCCAAAAGTTAAAGCTAAACCCTAATGCTAAACCCAAAAGCTAAACCCTAAATACTATTGCTAAACCCTAATGCTAAACCCTAAACCATAAAGCTAAACCCTAAACCCTAATGCTAAACCCTAAATACTAATGCTAAACCCTAAATAACACTTATTTTTCAATTTTAAACATGTATATACATATATGTATAATTGACAATATACATATATGTATGGTTAAAAGATTAACAATATACACATGTGTATAAATCCCAAAAAAAAAAAAAAAAAAAAATCCTTAAAGAAAAAGCTGCGATTTTTCTAAAAAAAAAAATGCATTTTTTAACCTTTTTTTTGCATTTTTTTGCTTAGGGAAAATGTGTGGTCCAGAATGCTTCTCAAGTTTCTCAATTAGCCTACTATTTCTCACATGATCCTTATCCTATATATATATATAGGGGAAGGTTAAAATGAGAACCACCACGAGTTGTAAGAACCACGAGAACCGCGACCCGCCGCGTGCCGTCGGCGACGAAATTTTTTTTACACCTAGATCCGTATATTTTAACACCGGGGGTAAATTTTGGGTTCAAACGGCGCGCCCGAGGGGGTAGTTTTTTACGCCCAAAGTTTGGTAAAAAAAAAAAGAAAAATTAAAAAATTTAAAAAAACCCAAACTTTGGGCGTAAAACTACCCCCTCGGGCGCGCCGTTTGAACCCAACTTTTACCCCCAGTGTTAAAATATACGGATCTAGGTGTAAAAAAAATTTCGTCGCCGACGGCACGCGGCGGGTCGCGGTTCTCATGGTTCTTACAACTCGTGGTGGTTCTCATTTTAGCCATCCCCTATATATATATATATATATGTATGTATGTATGTATTTGAGAATTGAGAAATAGTGATATTCCTTAATGCATTATGAATTAATATATAAGCAGTTGTAGAAGAAATATTAGAACACAAATCAAGAAGGGCCTAAACTGAAAAAGTTTGAAAATTTTTATTTTGTATATATTAATACATAACGAATAGTAACGCTTGGTCTTTTGAGAGTTGTTTATTTTTTTTACGTAGTATACTTTAGGATTTTTATTTGTGTAAGAAAACTTAGGTTATTCATAATTTGTCATAACAGTTAAATGAGATTAGTTTTTGTTTTGCGCTTTTCCCTGGATTTACTCGTCATTTGGTTCCTACTTAGCACGGTATTTGATGGTCATATTTGGTCCCTCATTTTTTTTACCCTCTCGACTTTCTAATACATGCCGGTATAAATTCGATTCCGTCTACATTTAACGTCACATGAGTCACTTGGTGTTAGAAATTTGTATTTTAGTTTAATGTTTTCGTTAAGTTTTGACCGTTGTTTGATTGCTACATAGCATGGTTTTATGTCCCTTGCCCGCAAAGCGGGGGCTTAACACTAGTTTATATTATTATTGTCCCAAACTGAACTATAATATAAAAGCTCCCATTTTCATATATGTCATAATACCAATCAAAATAACACTTCAATCAGTGATCAAAACATCAACTACAAGTTGGAAAGATCCTTAATACAAAAAAATAAAAAATAAAAACACAAAAAGAAATATTTCCCTAATCAACTAAAGCTTCAACTCTCTTCACCTCATTTCTTGCTTATCACCTTTAACCATCTCTGAAAACACTCTGCTCATTGAAACACCATCAAGATCACCCATACTTCCTTCAGTAAACACAGTGGTACTAACACCATTCTCCACATTACATTTTGCGGAATCGTTGACCGCTGTTTGACCCGTTTTTATTTCAACTCCTTCAAGCTGAAGAGCATACTCAAGATTCCACAACACATCTCCCATTGTAGGCCTGTCAATACCTTCATCTGCTAAACATTTATCAGCAATGTCCACAAACTTCTTCAAAGACTCCATTTTCATCTTTCCAACAAGATACGGGTCGATAATTTTCTCCAATTCACCTTGTTTCTGCGACTCTTTCACCCATTCGACCAAACTCACCATTCCTCGTGGACGAGATGGGTCAATGACCGGTCTCCCACACAAAATCTCGAACATAACAACCCCAAAAGAGTAAACATCGGATTTCTCAGTCAATTGTTGTCTAGTCATGTATTCGGGATCAAGATAACCGAAACTTCCTTTGACCGCGGTGCTAACATGAGACTGGTCAAATTCCGGCCCGTTCTTCGAAAGCCCAAAGTCAGCAACCTTAGCCATGAAATTTTCATCTAACAATATGTTAGCAGATTTAACGTCTCGATGAATGATCGCTTTTGCAGAACTCGTGTGTAGATAATGAAGTCCTTTCGCTGAACCTATGCAGATCTCGAGCCTCTGCCTCCAATTCAGTTTCGGAAGATCCGAACCATACAGATGGTTTTTCAAAGTCCCGTTTTCCATATACTCATATATGATTATCATTTCATTCCTTTCGTCACAGAAACCTATTAAAGACACTAAATGACGGTGACGAAACTGGGATAACATTTCTATTTCGGTTCGAAATTCAGCTAAACCTTGATTCGATTGCGGGGCCCCTCGTTTCACTGCGACTACAGTTCCATCGAACAACGTCCCTTTATAAACTTTGCCAAAACCGCCAATGCCAATTACCAAACTCTCACTGAATCTATCAGTAGCTTCTTGAATTGCTATTAATGGAAAACGGTATCCGACCTTTGACTTTGAGAAAATGGTACTGTCGTCTGGGCTCGAGTATTCTTGTTTAGCGTGGCCCGCATTTGATTTTCGTTTATTTCTTCTGCACAAGATGAAGATTAAACAGCCCAAAGCACCTATAATAAACAATGCTCCTGCAGCCGATGCGGCTATGACCCAAACTTTCTTCTTTGACAGTGAAGCGGTCTCATCAAGATTGCCTTTGGAATTGCTTATTTTCATAATCTCGAGCCCGTTAAGAAAACTTTCAGGTAATGCGTTGTATACATTGCTAGTTCCTATGCTTACATTTATCATGCCGTCCCGACTTACCCTAGTGACAGCATCCAAGAAGTACGGAGCACCATAAACATTCGACGTTTCTAGACCTATATTGAAATCCTTCTTGACGGACATTGAATTTAAATAAATATTAAGCCACAGGTCCGAAGGTGGGAGTTGGAATATATCACAGAAATGAAACCGGACAAAGTAGGAAAACCCCGGATCAACATTGAAAGACCAAGTGTTATTGAGGCGCGCACTAGGGTTCTGCCCGTTATCTAGTTTAGTGGCAGTACCGTAAACGGATAATGGAGCAATATCAACGGATGGACCGTTTTCCGTATAGTTTACAGCACTTAAATTTGTAACAAACCGAACGATATTGTTCATTTTTACAAACGGACCATCTGAATTCCAAGCGCGCCACAAGGTATCATTATCAGGCGACACCGATTGGTTCCCCATGTTAATCCTATCCACAGTTTCTAGTGCGTGTGTGGTCAAACCATTATGGTTTGGTGACCCCTCAACGGTTTGGGCAGAAACAGGAATAAGTTCATCCGGGTGAGACACAACTTCTAAGGCATTTACAAAGGCGAACGAATTGGCAGAAGGCGTAAAAGTGAGAACCAATTCATCCGAGGTAATGTTTATAGAGTATTCCTTAACACTAGGGGTAACATCAGGTTGGAAATCTTTCAACAGAGTAAAACCATGAGCAGACACAGAGAATTTAGAACCACTAAGGTTATAGGTTTGATGATCTGGAACAAAAGGGAAGAAGTAGAGGCGAACGAAGTGGCGCCCATGTTGATTGATCGAAAACGTAAAGTTGGAAGTTCTATTAAGAATCCTAGCAGTTCTATACAACAAAGATCCATAAATGGATGAACTTGGTTCAGAGTTTGTTGCATTTATGGATTCTTGTTCCGGGTTCGAAAGAAAACTATGAGAACTATCTGATACGAAGACCCTATCACCTACGGTGGTACGATTCGTAGGCGATCCACAATCAACCAGATAGTTATCCTTAGGGTCATACTCTAAGGAGCATTTCATCAAACACATGGTGGACATAACCAATACAAGCAACTCATATCTACCAAACCCCATAACCTAAACCAACAACAACAACAACAACAGCAAGTGTGAGAACCCAACAAACAAAAGAATGAAAGAACAACACACCTTCAAAATCCCAGAACAACAAGTGATCACTCCACAGAAAAGAACAACTAAGTATTCAGAAAAAGTGACAAGATAGTCAATGGTGGATACATCAAAATCA
Organism: Helianthus tuberosus; assembly: GCA_030545235.1. Lineage (NCBI taxonomy): Eukaryota > Viridiplantae > Streptophyta > Magnoliopsida > Asterales > Asteraceae > Helianthus > Helianthus tuberosus. The sequence continues at coordinate 72,297,490 of CM060403.1, forward strand.
AAAATTCGAAAAAGTAATAGGGATAAGATAGAGGAAGACAGCTATATAATTGACAATTGACAATAATAATAACAATAATTCATGTGAAACAACCAGCAGACAAGTGGTTGATGCGAAGGTTCCTCTGAATTTTGGAAAATTATGAGAAAAATCAATTTCCCATTAGAGGATTTTGGAAGGTTGTGTGAGAGTAGGAAGAAGAGTTGGCTAAAACGCGTTTATGGAGCTAACAACCGGACCATAGTGGGTGAATAGATAGACAATATATGGTATATTTTATTGGAAGATTTTGGTTGTTAAAGTTATCATTTAGAGGACAAAAAAATCTTTGCTTGATACTATTGTCTTCTTTTATCATAATTTTAGGATTAGGATTTTAGGAAGAGAGTATAATGTATAATGATTGATGAATTGTTATCTTTATCTATATATTATTGAAAAAGTTTGAGTATGATAATGTAAGTATTGTAATGGTTTAGTATTTATGTATTTATTATGAGAAAGTATAATGTACAAAATGGCTTAACCTACATTAACATACGCGACAGAATTTATAACGTGCGTAATTATTTTTTTCACCATTATAACGTGCGTGATTATCACCTCCATGCGTGATTATCACCTCCCATGCGTGATTATCACCCAAAAACTGCTCCCATGCGTTATTAGGGCTCCCATGCGTGATTATTGTCCAGATCTGATGGTTGAGCGCGTCGCGTACGTGAAGTAGGATAAGGACTTTTGTATGTTAACCTTTCCCTATTTATTATTGTTGTAGTTTAGAAAAGCTAATTTTTTAAACTTAATATATGGTGATAATAATAATAATAATAATGAGACAATGTAAATCAAGGGTTTGATCATTGAAGAAATGATTGGTGTTTGGTGGTTTTGGTAGCACCTAACATATGGGTAAAAAACAAAGATTATCATGACCTAAGATTTTTAAGCACCTAATATTACGACTTTTCATTCATCGTTACTACATTATAAAGTAATTTTGTTATCTTACTAACACATCATCACAACATTTTTATTTATTTTTTACTACCTTTTCTATGATTTCACTAGTTTTCACCTCACCCCATTTATTAAAATATTTAATTTTAACACTAACTAATTTAGATAAATAAATAAATTAATTAAACTTAATTAATTAAATTAAAAAAATTTAAATACCTTAAAACAGAAAAATTGAAATTAAAACAAACTAAAAGTTAAATTATAAAATTGAAATTAAAACGTTAATATTACAAACATATACTATTAAACAAACTAAAATTTAAATTATACATACCAAAGCCCTAATTAAACATAATAACACCCTATTTAAAATGACATTGTAATTAAATATAACAAACTCCTACTTAAAACCTTAACCACTAAAAGATTGACTTAAATAAGCAGGAATCAGTGTTATGTTCGTCCTTTCAAGGGTCATGAAAATACCACTCATTATCGCCCTAAAAATCCTCTTCATAAGGAGGTTCATACTCTTCTCCTGGGTCCGTGGGATACTCTTCTTCTTTGTTGGTGACTCAATCCTCCCGAATGCTCAGTTGTCTAAATGCCTCTAAGTTAGGTGTTGCATCCCATCCATTCCCAGTTGATTAATTATCTGGTAACTGGGGGTATGCCCCTCCCTAATGTATCCACTTTGCTCCTAATGGGTTGCTCATCCAGGAGCTCACGTATTTGTTTTTGGTTGCTCTGATAGAGACTTCCCAGAAGGTAACCCATTCTGATACTGCTCCCATCTAAGCACGCTTAACTGTGGAGGTTTCATATGCTCCACAACAAACTAATCCCAAAACGCGTTGGTGATTTAAGAGGCGGGCATGTCTTATGAACCAAAAATCTCTCCTAGCCACGTCTGATGTGAGATTTGCCTAGGGTGTCCTAACGGTCCATGTTAATCTTTTCGGTATCGGTGTCATTACAATCACCTCATCCCCTTAAGGACTCATCGTCCTCGATAAGCTTTGCCCTACCATCCTGAACATCACAAGAGTCACTCTGATACCATTTGTAATAGCCATCGTGCCAAGATATTGTCCACTTTGCCCCCGATGAGTTGCCCATCTAGGAACTTATGGTATTGTTTTTACCCGACGAGTTGCTCGCCTTGGCAAAACGTGTCTTGGTAGAGAAGGTTTCCACCCCCTTATAAGGAAGGTTAAGTTCTTCTCCTCAACCGATATGGGACTTACATCCCCACCCCCTTAGGGAGCCCAGCATTCTCGCTGGCACATGATGTGCGTGTGGTGTTATAGAATTTTTTTTTTTTGTATATTTTAAGTCCTTTAACACTTTTTAGCCAAGTTTTAAATTTATAAAACACGATATTTACTAACACTAAACACACATATGGGCAAGTGCACCCATCGTGAGCGTAGTATAGTGTTGGTAAGATACCGAGGTCGTCCAAGGACACAAGAGCTTTTAGTACCGGTTTATCCTCAACGTCTAATCAAATCAAAAGTTTAGAAAAAGGTTTTTAAACAAGAAAAATAAAACTAACTAAAATGCTAAAAAATAAAATAAAATAAAAACAGATAGACAAGATGAATCACTTGGATCCGACTCGTATTTAGTGTAACCTTTGATTAATTCCGCACTTTTGCACTTTTTAAGAGATTATCTTAGTTATTGTAGTAGCCCCCTCTTCTGAAGGTGACGTTACCCTCAACCCAGTAGTTTGAGTCAGCAAGGATACAATCCTAAAGGGTTGGATTATTGAAAGATAATTAATTAAGTTATTAATGCATATTATGGTAGACCCCTCTTCTGAAGGTGACGTTACCCTCGGCTAAGTAGTCTGAGTCAGCAAGGATACAGTCCTAAGTAGTCGGGTTAAAGTATTAATAGTAGTTTACATATGAGGGGATCAAGGAGTTCGGACCCCCGCCATCCAATACCAGTGGGTATTGAAGGAGGTCCTACTAAAGTTGACCCAGGTCCTTGCAGGATCTATACACTTAACAAGTCAAGACTCTGACCAAACCGTTCCCTTAACCCCCGACCAGGTAGCCAACATATCTCCATATAGACCGTGGAGATATGAATGGTGAAAAACTTTTATTTTATATAGACAGTAAAATAATGCCAAGACACCACGGACAAACGATAAGGAAGACTCACATTCAACATAAGAAACTAGTTATTAAAGTCATTAATACAGAACCAAATAAAAAGTGCGAAAAGATTAAAAATAAAAAGTATTACATTAAACACTTGTCTTCACCAAGTGATGTAAGAGACTTAGGCAAACATGGCCTTTGATTGTCAAGAACTCTTACGATCAATCTTGGATCCCGAGACTACTCACACACTCTATGATGGATGATGGATGATGGTGGTGGATGTGGGTTGTGATGGTGGTGGTGGGTGGGTGAAGTGTGAGAGAGGTGGTTTGCCAAGGGATGGTTTGCATGTGAGCCAAGCACCCCTATTTATAGCCTGTACAAAAGCCCGGACACGGTCCCGTGTCCATTGGGCACGGCCCCGTGTCCACCCATCTTCTCTTTCTTCATTAAATGCAGTTTGTCTGCATTAGTTGACCACGCCCCCGTTCCGCTGGGCACGACCCTGTGTGCAGAAGCGTATCTGTACTATCAAGATTTTCCTAGATTCTGCGAATCTTAGAGTTGACCACGGCCCCGTGTCCGCTGGACACGCCCCCGTGGTGGGTGATAGAAGCTTCTACAACTTTGTCTTTTCTGCAGACACTTGGGCACGCCCCCGTGCTCAGTGAGCACGGGGCGTGTTCAGTCTTCTGTTCTCTTGTTTTTGCTTGGGAGATGCTGTCGAGGGGTCGGGCATGCCACGTTTATTCCTTTTCTTGTATTATTGCTGGATTTAGCTGCATTTTTGCTTCTTTTGTTCATTTAAGCTCTTTTAACCCTGAAAATACAAAAGGAAGACAAAAGCACACTTTTTCCAACATTAGTACTAAAAAAGGGTTAGTTTTATGCCTCAATTGATGTAATTTATATGTTGCATTTTGCACACATCAAATACCCCCACACTTGAATCTTTGCTTGTCCTCAAGCAAAACTCTTTATTTTGTGGCTTACACATCCAAATGGAATGGGTAGAAGAGAAGGTTTTGGGCTTGTCATAGAGTGTCGGGATTTCCAAGATTCTTTATTAGGTTTTATTTTTATTTATTTACAATCCTATTCGTCATGATTTATTTAAAACTTTTCATAAGAGAAATTATTTATTAGGGCATGTCACGGCCCCCGACCCGGTTTGACCCGGTTCAGGAGCCGTGGGACAGAAAAATCCCGTGGTATTTATTTAATTAATTTGACAGCGGAAGACTTTTTGCAGGATCTTTTTAAAACTTAAATTTCCCGATTATTTTATTTCACAACTCAGGATAAAACCCTGGGAATTTACAATCATGTGATTTCACTGAGAAATCTTTATTTTACAAAACATGTTTATTTTATATTGAGCCACTTCCTTAAGCTTGTAGTGCTTCACGGCACTTTTCTTGGATCATAACAGATCACCTGAAACATGTTTGAAAAACGTTTTGTCAGCGGGAAATACTGGTGAATCATTCTTTTTACTAAAATGACCCGTTATTATAATTTACAGTATTAAGAGCGATTACAATGTTTATATATCAACCAATTACCCATCGGTATTTGTCACTCGACTCATTTCTGTGACTATGGTCATATCACCCATTGGCCCCCCGTTGTCCAATGGTGACGATTATCAAGTAATGTATACAAAACCCCACATACCGGCTGTAATTTGATGATTACAAAGACTTAATCCCTGTAATTATAACTTTGAAAGTAAACATGCTTTTGAAATCAAATTTGATAAAAAGAGAATGACTCACATTGCAGATTTATATGAGCAGAGCTTAGCCTACTGATTAGCCTTTTAACCTAAATTTAATACATGCACACGAACTCGGTTGGTAACTAATACAACATTTACGATAACTCACGAGATTAAAACCTTCACAACGAATGACAAAGTGCGATACTTAAACATCCATTGAATTAACAACGAATGACAAAGCATAAACCCTAATGTGGGCAGCACTTAAACATCCATTGGATAGTTTAATCGATCGGACATTGAATCGTATCAGCGATCCAGTTAATACCTGGTATCGGAGCAGCGCCTCACTAATTATATATGAAATTTCGACTTCAGAGTATTGTAACTTAGTTTTTACGAAAAGATTTCGACACCAACAGACTGTGCATGCAACAAGCTATTTATAGCTAAAATTAAGGATTCACGCGGCCCGCGTAAACCTAAGGTTAACACTTACGCGGCCCACGTGGCCGCCCAGTCTACGAGTAGCTTTGACCAGTCACGAGTAGGTTAGCCAGCTGGACACCACGTGGATCCGGAACACTTATCCGGTCAAACATGAGTTGACGCGGCCCGCGTAAGACATCTCTTATCTTTTACGCGGCCCGCCTGAGACCCAGAATTTTGTTTTTCTTGATTTTTAATATGGTTTAGGGTTTCAGGGGTCCGGGTTTATAATTACGAGTATTTTTAGGATAATTTTGAGAGTCCTTACATTCTACCCACCTTATTTAAAATCTCGTCCTCGAGATTTATCGGAATAAGTGAGGATACTTTCGCTTCATCTCTTATTCCAGCTCCCAAGTGTATTCAGGTCCTTTCTTTGAATCCCACTTGATCTTGACAAGTACTAACCGTTTGTGTTTGAGAAACTTCACTTTTCTATCTTCTATTTGTAGTGGCTTCTCAACAAATTTTAGCTTTTCATTTACCTCTATATCTTGGAGAGGTACTACCAAAGATTCATCTGATAGACATTTCTTGAGGTTGGATACATGAAATACGTCATGTACTCCAGCTAACTCTTCTGGTAGTTGTAAACGATAAGCAACTGGTCCTATACGTTGAATCACCGGAAATGGTCCTATGTATCTTGGACTCAGCTTTCCTTTCTTACCGAATCGAACTATTCCTTTCCAAGGAGAAACTTTCAAAAGTACTTTGTCTCCTACTTGGAATTCCAACGGCTTCCGTCTTCTATTATCTGCATAACTCTTCTGGCGATCTCGAGCCGTCTTCAGTCTTTCCATGATTTGAGAAATTTTGTCGGTCGTCTCTTGCACTATTTCAGGTCCTGAAAATTGACTTTCTCCTATTTCTGCCCAACAAACTGGAGTTCTATACTTTCATCCATAAAGTGCTTCGAATGGGGCAGTTTCGATGCTTGAATGATAACTATTGTTATAGGAGAATTCAATTAAAGGTAAGTGATCGTCCCAATTTCCACCAAAATCTATCACATATGCTCTGAGCATGTCTTCCAGAGTTTGGATTGTCCTTTCACTTTGTTCGTCTGTCTGAGGATGATATGCAGTGCTTAAATTTAATCGTGTTCCCATTGCTTCTTGGAAACTAGTCCAGAAATGAGAAGTAAACCGACTATCCCTATCTGAAACAATGGAGAGTGGAACTCCATGTAAGGATACTACTTCATCTACATACAACTTTGCCAACTTTTCCATGCTAAAGGTTTCTTTCAAAGGTAGAAAGTGAGCTGATTTGGTTAATCGATCCACAATTACCCAAATCGCATCATTACCTTTTCTGGTTTTGGGTAACTTAGTAACAAAATCCATTGTTATGAGTTCCCATTTCCATACAGGCATCTCTAGTTGTTGTAGTAGACCTGAAGGTTTCTGATGTTCTGCCTTAACTTGTGAACAAGTAAGACACTTAGAAACATATCGAGCTATGTCCTTTTTCATTCCTATCCACCAAAAGTTATTTCTTAAATCTTGGTACATTTTATTGTTTCCTGGATGCATAGTATATCTAGATTTATGAGCTTCATCTAGTATCTTATGCCTTAAATCTCCTTGCTTAGGTACCCAAATCCTTTTCTTATGGAATCTCCAAATTCCATCATTTCCTTGCTCTAATTCTTTTATTCTTCCTTTCATTCCTTCAGCATCATCCTTAATTGTTGTATCTTGAACATTCTTCAATTGTTCCATTAAATCTAATTGTAGATTTAATCTGAGAGCACGAACTTGCTTATGCTTTTCATGATATTTACGACTTAAGGCATCTGCAACTACATTGGCCTTTCCTTCGTGATACTGAATATCACAGTCGTAGTCACTTAGGATTTCCATCCATCTCCTTTGCCTCATGTTTAACTCTTTTTGCCCAAATATATACCTTAAACTTTTGTGATCAGTATAGACAGTAAATTTACTTCCGTATAGATAATGTCTCCAGATCTTAAGGGCAAAAATTACGGCTCCTAATTCTAAATCATGAGTCGTATAGTTCTCCTCGTGCTTTTTCAATTGCCTTGATGCATACGCAATTACCTTTTTGCGTTGCATAAGCACACATCCTAATCCTAGCTTTGAAGCATCACAGTAAACTTCAAAATCTTCTGTTCCATCTGGTAAGGCTAGGATTGGAGCATTTGTTAATTTCTGCTTCAAGATCCTAAAGGCTTCTTCTTGTTTAGGTCCCCATTCAAACTTAACTGCTTTACAGGTTAGCTTAGTTAATGGTACAGCTATCTTGGAAAAATTCTTAATAAACCGTCTATAATATCCGGCTAAACCTATAAAACTTCTAATTTCCATTGCGGATTGCGGAACCTTCCATTTGGTAATTGCCTCTATCTTAGCAGGATCTACATGAATGCCTTCGTGATTCACCATGTGACCTAGGAATTGCACTTCTTGTAGCCAAAATTCACACTTCGAGAATTTGGCATAAAGCTTTTCTTTTCTTAACAAAGTTAAGAGTGCATGCAAGTGCTGACAATGTTCGTCCTGACTTTTGGAATAAATAAGTATATCGTCGATAAAAACAATTACAAATTTATCCAAGTACGGTTTACAGATCCTATTCATCATGTCCATGAATACTGCAGGTGCATTCGTTAATCCAAAGGGCATGACTGTAAACTCGTAATGACCATACCTAGTTCTGAAAGCAGTTTTAGGTATGTCTTCTTCTTGTACTTTCAATTGATGATATCCGGAGCGTAAATCAATCTTAGAAAAATATCTAGCTCCTTGAAGTTGATCGAAAAGATCATCAATCCTAGGTAATGGGTATCGATTCTTAATTGTAACCTTATTCAATTCTCTATAATCAATACACATTCTCATCGAACCATCCTTTTTCTTTACAAACAACACTGGTGCTCCCCACGGGGATGAACTAGGTTGTATGAAACCTTTACTTAGTAATTCATCTAATTGCTTTTTCAGTTCTAACATTTCTGTGGGTGCTAACCGATAAGGTGCCTTAGCTATCGGTGTAGTTCCTGGAATTAGATGAATTCTAAATTCTACTTCCCTATCTGGTGGTAATCCCGGGAGTTCTTCTGGGAATACATCTGGGTATTCTAAGACTACGGGAATTTCCTTAAGTTCTTTACCCTTAGTGTTAATGACTACCGAAATCATATACACTATTCCTTGTTTTCGTTCATAACTAGCAACTTTCATTACTGAAATGAACTTCATGGGTTTTCGTGGCCTGTCCCCTGTAACCATGATTACTTTTTCGGTAGGTGCACGAATTTCTATAGAGTTCTGGTCACAAAGGATTCGAGCATGGTTGGCTACTAACCAATCCATTCCTAACACAACATCGAATCTGGCTAAATTCATTGGTAATAGTTTTGCATGAAATTTATGGCCTGAAAGTTCTATATTTTCTTTTTGCAAAACCTTATCTATTTTAACAGAATTTCCATCTGCTGTTTCGACTGTAAAAATTTGCATAAGGTTGGTTAAGGGTAAATTAAGAGCTTGGCAGAATGAAGTATTGATAAAACTTTGGTTTGCACCAGAGTCAAATAATACTTTTGCATACACGTTGTGAACTAAGAACGTACCAGCTATCACATCCGGAATTAGCTCGGCCTCCTGAGTTGTCAACTGGAAGGCTCGAACATTCTTCTTGGTAGCTCCATCAGCTGGCTTGGCTTTATTGTCTGCTAGTTTAATTAGTTTAGGACATTCTGTTTTGAAATGCCCAGCTTCTCCACAGTTATAGCAGATCTTGGTTTTCTTTCTGCAATCTTCTTCACGATGTCCTACCATTTTGCAAAAATTGCAGGTTACATTACATCTTCCATAATGTTTCTTTTTGCAATTCCTGCAGATCGGCGGAGTTGAGTATTGCCCTGTTCCTCTTTTCTTGAAGTTGCTATTATTACCCACATGAAATCCTTGGGTAATTTTCTGAGCCAGTTCCTTTTTCCTGTTTTCATCTCTTGTGCGTACCAGTTCGTCAGTTAGGGTGTTAGCTAATTCTACCGCATCGTCAATAGTACGAGGTCTTGCAGCTTTAACGATATTACGGATTTCGCTAATCAATCCCCAAATATAGCGAGAAATGAGTACCGGTTCTGGCGAAGCCAGTGTTGGTACTACTCTAGCATATTCAAAGAATGTCGAAGTATATCCTCGACAATCTACACCCGTCATTCGATGATTTAGGAACTTATTTGCCATTTGATCTTTTTCATATTCGGGACAGAATTTTCTTTCTACAAGACTCTTAAATTCTTCCCAGTTCATAGCATACGTCATCATCCTTCCTTTTGCTTGTAACACCGTGTTCCACCATTCTAGTGCCCCTTCTTTAAAAAGATTTGACGCATACATGACCTGGTCGTCCTTGGCACATTTACTTATTGTAATTACTGCCTCAGTTTTCTCTAACCAACGCAGTGCCGTAGTCGCTCCTTCATTGCCTGCAAATTCAGCGGGTTTACAAGCAAGAAATTCTTTGTAAGTGCAACCAGGCGTTGCAACTTTCATTTTCTTAGGGAGCGGAGCTTGCCGTGAATTATTATCGTGATTGGTATGATTACCGCCTCCGTTTACACTATTACTGAAATTATCTTCAGAAATACGTTTGCTAGGAATGATTTGTTGAGGTTCGATTGGATTTCTAACAGCAGCAACTATTGCTGGAATAGCATTGGCTATTCCCTGAGCAACGATATTTTCGATATCTTGCCTATTTAGAAATTGATCCACCGGATGTTGCTCAGATTGATTAACCTCATTAACTGGTTCGTTATTAGCGTTTTCCATCTGATAATTAATATATATAATTTATTAGTATCGAATAAATAACAATTATACACAAAACAGTCATATAAATTTCAAATACACACATATAGCCAAAACTATCGATTTCTCTATTTCCATTTTTATATTTTATAGTATGCATCAATACACACCATTATCTTACAAAGTTTTATTTGTAGTTATTTTACAAGATTATATTTTTTTCTATTTATTATACAACCACAGTTTCATAACCCACTATCCTTCGTCAATTGGTATTTCAGTAACGACGTTCCCTTTCGTCGTATTTCCAAGAAATTTGTTCTCCTACTTCCCTGATCCTATTTCCTGCATCCACCAGCTCCTCACCAAAGTGGCGGAGTTCAGCTAAATTTTCATTGCTCATTGGTGGGTTTGGTATAGGTTCTGGGTCAAATTGAGGGAGAAAGGAATAAGGATTGTTGAGCAGGTTTTGGAATTGCCAATCATTTGTCCACCACTCATCCATTCCTAGAGGTAGGGTGTGGATTATAGGTTCTGGGATTGCTGGTTCCAAGTTCATAGGTAATTGAGTTTCAGCAGGAAAAGGGTAGAGATTATTATTAATAGGCCTGACGACATTACAACTTGCCAATGCACGATCCAATTCTTCCTGAAATGGTAACTCCTCAATTTGTCTAGAGCTTTCCCCAATTTCCCTCTTGGTTTGTCTAGAACCTTCCCCATACTCCATTTCCATTTGCCTAGAATATTCTCCAAACTGTATTTCCATTTGCCTAGAATCTTCCCTGACTTCAATCCCCTTCCCTTTATCTAAGGAATTTTCTATTTTGGGAATCTTCCTAGTGACGGGTTTCCTTCGGCGCACACGCCTCCATCCCACGAATCTTCTCCTTTTCTTAGGCTTGGGTTTTTCTGGAGGTTGAGCATTGAATTCCATAGGTTCTTCTATATCAGGTATATACCTATTAAAATCTCTGGAAACCTCTATTTTCACCGGATAGAGATTTAAATTCTGAAGGGCTTCAGACAAGTCATTCATGCTGTTTAGCATATATGCAAAATACACAAAAATTGCTAAGTTAAAAATTTTATAACAAAATTTCATAAATAACCTTTAAATATTATTTCATACCGTGTAACTAATTTAATATCAAGAACAACTGACAATTAAAACATATTTTTATTGTAAACTTATTTATTTACTGAGTAAAGCTTCTAGCTTGTAGGTGATAAGGGTGCTAAAACTTGAATCAGAATATTTAAAGGTTTGCATTTACTGCTACAGTAGCTAGCATATAGAGATCTGCCCATTTTTCATCTAACTTGTCTTCCCATGGTGGTTTACTTCCTAGTTCTTGGGTTTTCTTTTCTTTTGGTTGTGATTTCTTTAATTTCTCTTGACTTTTCCTAATAATCAAACTTCTTTTATTAGGAGAAAGTGGTTCCTCATATTGTGTCTTTCGAACAAATATTCCTTCTTCAGGATTTGCATAAGGTTTTGAGGAATTTGTTTGGGATGAACTTCCCTTCTCGTTTGATGACCTATCTAATTTAAGATAGATGTTTGAAAGCTTTTGCTTACCCATACTGTACACAAATATTCAATTTAATAAATCACAAAATGACAATCAATAAAATTAAGTATTTTCTAAATACTTAATTGGCTTAAAATCAGTGGCCCTGATACCACCTTTTTCTGTCACGGCCCCCGACCCGGTTTGACCCGGTTCAGGAGCCGTGGGACAGAAAAATCCCGTGGTATTTATTTAATTAACTTGACAGCGGAAGACTTTTTGCAGGATCTTTTTAAAACTTAAATTTCCCGATTATTTTATTTCACAACTCGGGATAAAACCCTAGGAATTTACAATCATGTGATTTCACTGAGAAATCTTTATTTTACAAAACATGTTTATTTTATATTGAGCCACTTCCTTAAGCTTGTAGTGCTTCACGGCACTTTTCTTGGATCATAACAGATCACCTGAAACATGTTTGAAAAAGGTTTTGTCAGCGGGAAATACTGGTGAATCATTCTTTTTACTAAAATGACCCGTTATTATAATTTACAGTATTAAGAGCGATTACAATGTTTATATATCAACCAATTACCCATCGGTATTTGTCACTCGACTCATTTCTGTGACTATGGTCATATCACCCATTGGCCCCCCGTTGTCCAATGGTGACGATTATCAAGTAATGTATACAAAACCCCACATACCGGCTGTAATTTGATGATTACAAAGACTTAATCCCTGTAATTATAACTTTGAAAGTAAACATGCTTTTGAAATCAAATTTGATAAAAAGAGAATGACTCACATTGCAGATTTATATGAGCAGAGCTTAGCCTACTGATTAGCCTTTTAACCTAAATTTAATACATGCACACGAACTCGGTTAGTAACTAATACAGCATTTACGATAACTCACGAGATTAAAACCTTCACAACGAATGACAAAGTGCGATACTTAAATATCCATTGAATTAACAACGAATGACAAAGCATAAACCCTAATGTGGGCAGCACTTAAACATCCATTGGATAGTTTAATCGATCGGACATTGAATCGTATCAGCGATCGAGTTAATACCCGGTATCGGAGCAGCGCCTCGCTAATTATATATGAAATTTCGACTTCAGAGTATTGTAACTTCGTTTTTACGAAAAGATTTCGACACCAACAGACTGTGCATGCAACAAGCTATTTATAGCTAAAATTAAGGATTCACGCGGCCCGCGTAAACCTAAGGTTAACACTTACACGGCCCGCGTGGCCGCCCAGTCTACGAGTAGCTTTGACCAGTCACGAGTAGGTTAGCCAGCTGGACACCACGTGGATCCGGAACACTTATCCGGTCAAACATGAGTTGACGCGGCCCGCGTAAGACATCTCTTGTCTTTTACGCGGCCCGCCTGAGACCCAGAATTTTGTTTTTCTTGATTTTTAATATGGTTTAGGGTTTCAGGGGTCCGGGTTTATAATTACGGGTATTTTTAGGATAATTTTGAGAGTCCTTACAGGGCATAACATGCCTCTTTAAAATTCCATTTATATACAAGTTCACATACCTCACGGGGGATCACTCAACCATCGGCCGAAGATGTATTTTTGTGAAACACTCGAGAGCGGCATGGAACTTACTCCTACCATAAGCTTGCCAACTAATCAATCCTCCTCCTTTTTAACTAAAAACCTTTGTAAATATCAAGAGGACTTTTGGGGGAAGGGTTAGGCTTGGGTTAAAGGTAGGTGGTTGGGTTAGTTTTTAGTAGAAAAGGGCGAAAGGCGTAAAAAACTTCGGTTTTCGTAAGACTTTTTATTTTTGTAACTATTTATTTTGATGAAGCAAATCTTCAAACAAAGTTCTTTTTGATAAACTTGTTTGTTTATTTCTTTTGGCTTCATCATCAAATTTTTTTTTTTTTTGATAAGGAAGTTATAAGAAAAACCGAGCTTTGTTACTAAAATAAAGGGTTTAAAATGAAAAATGGTTTTGGTGGGTAAAAAGGGTGTTTGATTTGGGTTAAGAAATGAAAGGTTTAGGCTCAAAGCGGTTAACTAGGGGGATTTTGGGTATGTGGTAAAAAAAAGAAAAATAATGGTGTTGAAATAAAAAGGGTTAGTCCTAATGCCTCCATCATTTACTTACTTGGGTTTAAGTTGGTAAGGACCGGGAATGTATTGTCGTGGCAAGTTCTAGAGTTGTAAGAACCAGGCGGCTATTCACACAAGAAACGAAAAATGAGCATTTAGTTTAAAGATGTGTATTTGTATGCTCAATAAAGGCTCAAAACTCACTTTTTGTGGGAATGGGTTTTTATGTGATCAAGTATATATAATCAAATTTTAACTAGATTTGTCATGTCGTTTCATAATTTTCTTATGTTGGTTCTTTTTATCACGACGCTATCAGTTGTAAATTTGTAAAAATATAACCTTTTTAGAACTTGAAATTCCCAAATTAAACCTAGACAAGTAAAAAATGAAAAAAAATTTGAAAAAAAATTGGGGTGTTTAGCGGTTCCAATAGAGTTTTGTGTAAGGCTTGTAATTAGGACTTGCAAAATTCAAAGTTTTAGCATCCCCCCCCCCCCCACTAAAATTACACATTGTCCTCAATGTGCCCCAAAAATAAGTTTTTAGGTTGATTGAACGTGTAAAAAGATGTGAAATAGCAAAATTTTATGTTACTGGGCGTCTGGACACGGTCCCGTGGTGTCCGGGCACGGCCCCGTGTTCAGATTGCCAGTAACAGAAAATAAAACAAAGTAACAGAAGGTTGGACACGGGGGCGTGCTCAGTGAGCACGCCCCGTGTCCAGGTACCTGAACTGGGCATTTTTCTGCAGATGGTTGAGCACGGGGCGTGTTGGATGAGCACGGCCCCGTGCTGGACTTGCTGTAATGAAGAAAAATCTGCGGGTGGCCCTGTTTTTGTGCATGGGGTGCTGGTGCAAGTTTCCCCTTGGTATCCTTCACCATCCCGAGTGTGTTTTACCCATTACATCATCATCCAAACACCAAATTAATTAAAACCATCATTCATTCAAATAGAGAAAGTTACATAATATTCCTAATAAATTAAAATTCTAGATAAATAGGTCAAAAGAAACACAAGGAGTCTAAACCAAGAAGTTCTAGCCTAAAGATTATTCTATTAGCAAAATTTTCGAAAAGATAATTCTCTCGGTTGGATGCGGCTCGAAGAACTTCATCCTCCGGAAATGGGTTCCTCATACGTCGGCGAGCCATTACTCTATCTCCCTTGGGAGAAGAAAGGCGGGCTCATTTGCATCAGTTTGAGGGGGTGCAACTTCCTCTGGGACTTCTTGCAGATTGTCAAGATGGGGTTCCGCTGGAATGTCATCCCATCCGGTGGGATTGTTGACTCCAAGTGCTAGGTTCCAATCCTCTTGAGAGAGGATTGGTTCCATGGGAGGCGTCACGAGAATGTTCAACCTCTGGTGCAAGAGGTTGATTTCTTGAAAACTGTTTTCCAACCCTACCGTAAGATAATTTATACGGTCTATCAGGACCTCCTCTACTGACGTCATCTCATCAAGAGCTTCACGTAATGCCATCACGTAGCGTACGAGAGTTACTTCGATTGAGGATCTTCGTTCTCTTCGACTGTTTCTGGAATGTGCCGACGAAGTTCCACTGTTTTGGCTTGACATTCTATGAAAACAAACTGAAAAGAGTTCATTTTAATGAAACAGTAACCTCGGACACGGCCCCGTGCTCAACGAGTGCGGCCCCGTGTTCACCTTTCTGCAGATTTTTGGCACAAGGAATCTTGGAGTTTTAAATTATTTTACCAACTTAAGAAGCGTTTTTGACCAGAAATAACTTAAAACAATGTTGTAAAACTTATTTTTAACAAGATTCCTTGAACAAAAACCTAACAAACATCACAATAAAGCTTGGAGTCATGGTGATCTCAAGCTCTAATGGAGGTGTTGAGGTAAAAAAAATGAAGAAGAAGGGAATGGACAAGAGAGGAAAGGACAAGATAGTTGTTGGGAACCTTCTTTAGAATATACCTAGGATGGTATGTGTGAAGATCCCACCAAATCTCTGTCCCTGGAATGGTCCAAATGTGTAGGATTCTTGGCTGCATTTATAGAAAACGACAGCACGCTGCACACGGCCCCGTGTTGGCTGGACACGGCCTCGTGTGCAGACAAGATCCTGACACATTCTGTCCGTATTCTGACAAAAAGTCAGAAAGGAATCTTTCGGTGGACAGGGGGCGTGCTGACCTGGACACGGCCCCGTGTCTAGAGGCTGATTATGAAGTTTCGTCTATTTTTAAGGAACTTATCCTGATCGGGCGGTTCCTTACTGGATGGAACAACCCCAAAGTGCCTGAGATACCTTAGTTGCTCTAGATTAAGACAAGAACGCAAGAGGTTGTCGGTGAGGGTGATTCCTATGCTATATGTAGGTGGACAAGTCCAACCCTTTCCCGGGCTCTCGTTAAAGAAGGTGTATGCCGAATCGCTCAGGTCTATGTATGCACCGAACGAAGTCGATGGGGAGTCCTTCACGGCACAATCGACACAAGGACGACTATCGCTCAAGTCTTCGCTAGAGTTAGAGGTGATTTCGGGAACAACGAAGTTGTTTTTATTCGAATGCGATCTCAATAATTCTTCTTGGGCTTCGTCTTGAGGTGAATTAATGATATCCATCTCAAGTTCTTTCACCCAAGTAAGAATTAGATCTTCCATTTGAAATAATTCATCGAGAAGCATTTCTCCTAGAAGGGTTGATTGAGAGCATTCGAGGGAGAGATATGGATTATTTTTACTTCCGCCCCTCTTAAGGCTACAGGAAAACAATGGGTCTATATAATGGGGCTTATAATTTAGAAAATAACATTCTAAATCTTTATGAGGGCCACCACATATTTGACACCACGTACCATAAGAGTGCCGAAAGTAAAAAATATCAGGATCACTCATGTTTGTGTCAGAAATTACCAACCGTCGGGATCTTACGGTTCTGTTTTCAGTAACTGAAACTTGGGCACGGGGCGTGTTGAGTGGGCACGACCCCGTGTTCAGCTTACTGTCTGAATTAAAACAGGATTGCCAATACCAAAGATTGGACACGGGGGCGTGTTCAGCGGGCACGGCCCGTGCTGAGTTTTGCAGAAGCTGAAAAATTAAGAAAAATCCTAAAAAAATAGAAAAATAAAAAAATTGATTAGGCTGTTGATTCCTAACTTTCTTAAAATCCATGTGTCCCCGGCAGCGGCGCCAAAAACTTGATGTGCGTGTGGTCTTATAGATTTTTTTTGTATATTTTAAGCCCTTTAACACTTTTTAGCCAAGTTTTAAATTTATAAAACACGATATTTACTAACACTAAACACACATATGGGCAAGTGCACCCATTGTGAGCGTAGTATAGTGTTGGTAAGATACCGAGGTCGTCCAAGGACACAAGAGCTTTTAGTACCGGTTTATCCTCAACGTCTAATCAAATCAAAAGTTTAGAAAAAGGTTTTTAAACAAGAAAAATAAAACTAACTAAAATGCTGAAAAATAAAATAAAATAAAAACAGATAGACAAGATGAATCACTTGGATCCGACTCGTATTTAGTGTAACCTTTGATTATTTCCGCACTTTTGCACTTTTTAAGAGATTATCTTAGTTATTGTAGTAGGCCCCTCTTCTGAAGGTGACGTTACCCTCAACCCAGTAGTTTGAGTCAGCAAGGATACAATCCTAAAGGGTTGGATTATTGAAAGATAATTAATTAAGTTATTAATGCATATTATGGTAGGCCCCTCTTCTGAAGGTGACGTTACCATCGGCTAAGTAGTCTGAGTCAGCAAGGATACAGTCCTAAGTAGCCGGGTTAAAGTATTAATAGTAGTTTACATATGAGGGGATCAAGGAGTTCGGACCCCCGCCATCCAATACCAGTGGGTATTGAAGGAGGTCCTACTAAAGTTGACCCATGTCCTTGCAGGATCTATACACTAAACAAGGCAAGACTCTTACCAAATCGTTCCCTTAACCCCCGACCAGGTAGCCAATACACCACGGACAAACGATAAGGAAGACTCACCTTCAACATAAGACCGTGAAAAACTTAAGAAACTAGTTATTAAAGTCATTAATACTTTTATTTTATATAGACAGTAAAATAATGCCAAGACACCATGGACAAACGATAAGGAAGACTCACCTTCAACATAAGAAACTAGTTATTAAAGTCATTAATACAGAACCAAATAAAAAGCGTGAAAAGATTAAAAATAAAAAGTATTACACTAAACACTTGTTTTCACCAAGTGATGTAAGAGACTTAGGCAAACATGGCCTTTGATTGTCAAGAACTCTTACGATCAATCTTGGATCCCGAGACTACTCACACACTCTATGATGGATGATGGATGATGGATGATGGTGGTGGATGTGGGTTGTGATGGTGGTGGTGGGTGGGTGAAGTGTGAGAGAGGTGGTTTTCCAAGGGATGGTTTGCAAGTGAGCCAAGCACCCCTATTTATAGCCTGTACAGAAGTCTGGACACGGTCCCGTGTCCATTGGGCACGGCCCCGTGTCCACCCATCTTCTCTTTCTTCATTAAATGCAGTTTGTCTGCATTAGTTGACCACGCCCTCGTGTCCGCTGGGCACGACCCCGTGTGCAGAAGCGTATCTGTACTATCAAGATTTTTCTAGATTCTGCGAATCTTAGAGTTGACCACGGCCCCGTGTCCGCTGGACACGCCCCCGTGGTGGGTGATAGAAGCTTCTACAACTTTGTCTTTTCTGCAGACACTTGGGCACGCCCCCGTGCTCAGTGAGCATGGGGCGTGTTCAGTCTTCTGTTCTCTTGTTTTTGCTTGGGAGATGCTGTCGAGGGGTCGGGCATGCCACATTTATTCCTTTTCTTGTATTATTGCTGGATTTGGCTGCATTTTTGCTTCTTTTGTTCATTTAAGCTCTTTTAACCCTGAAAATACAAAAGGAAGACAAAAGCACACTTTTTCCAACATTAGTACTAAAAAAGGGTTAGTTTTATGCCTCAATTGATGTAATTTATATGTTGCATTTTGCACACATCAGCACATTTGTCAGGTCCCTGGCCCGGATGTCATTTGTAACATCAGGCCTCTTTTTACCACTAATATTGTCTGTTTTGCCCCTGATGGGTTGCATATCCAGGAGCTCACGTATTTGTTTTTGGTTGCTATGGTGGAGACTTCCTAGGAGGTCACCCATCCTGATACTGCTCCCACATGAGCATGTTTAATTGTTGAGTTTTCATGTTTTCTACAACAAACTAAGCCCAAAACGCGTTGGTGATTTAAGAGGCGGGGCATGTCTTATGAACCAACAATCTCTCCTAGCCACAACCTATGTGGGATTTGCCTAGGGTGTCACAATGGTCCATGTAATCTTTTCGGTGTTGGTGTTATTACAATCACCTCCCCCCTGGTGTGCGTTAAGCGTGATATGATTTTTATTAATATTTTAAGTTCGTTTTACGCATTAGTAAAGTTTTAAATTTATAAAAACATGATTTTATATTAACATTAAACACACACTTGGGCAAGTGCACCCATCACGAGCATAGTATAGTGTTGGTAAGATACCGAGGTCGTCCAATAACACAAGAGCTTTTAATACCGGTTATCGTCAACGTCTAATCGATCTAATTTTTTTGAGAAAAGAGTTTTTAAACATGAAAAGTAAATCTAAAAATTAAAAAGATAAATAAAATGAAAAACAATTAGACAATATAGAATCACTTGGATCCAACTCATCTTTAATGTACCCTTTGATGATTTTCGCACTTTCGGACTTTTTAAGAGATTATCTTAGTTATAGTAGTAGGCCCCTCTTTTGAAGGTGACGTTACCCTCAACCCAGTGGTTTAAGTCAGTAGGGATACAATCCCAAAGGGTCGGAATATTGAAAGATAATTAAATAAGTTATTAATGCGAAAAGTGGTAGGCCCCTCTTTTGAAGGTGACGTTACCCTCAGCTAAGTGGTTTGAGTCAGCAAGGATACAATCCCAAGAAGCCGGTTTAATGTTTTAATAGTAGTTTACATATGAGGGGTTCAAGCTATTCAACCTCCCCCCCCCCCCCCCCCCGCCATCCAATACCTTTGGGGCATTAAAGGATGTCCTAGTAAGCTTGAACCAAGTCCTCGCAGGATCTATACACTGAACGAGACAAGAACTTTACCAAACCACCCTCCTAACCCCCTTCCAGGTAGTTAACGTGCTTTATATAGACCGTAAAGACACGAATGAGCAAACCAATAACATCAGGAATAAATGGTAAAGAAAATTCACTTTCAACATAAGAAACTAGTAAATAAAGTCATTAATACAAACCCAATTAAAAAGTGCCGAAAGATTAAAAATCAAAAGTAATACATTAAAGAATTGTCTTCACCAAGTGATGTAAGAGATTAGCCAAGCATGGCCTTTGATTGACAAGAACTCTTACGATCAATCTTGGATCCCGAGACTACTACACACTCTAAAGATGAAAGATGGATGATGGTGGTGGGTGTTGGTGTTGTAGTGGTGGTGGAGTGGTGGCAAAGTGAGAGAGAAGTGGTTTGCAAAGGGATGCCTTTGAAGAGAACCAAGCACCCCTATTTATAGTCAAAACAGAGCCCCGGCCACGACCCCGTGTCCACTGGGCACGGCCCGTGGCCAACTTCTTCTCTTCCTTCATTAATTGCAGCTGCCAGCAGGGGGCCCCACACGACCCCGTGGCCTCTGGACACGGCCCCGTGGTCAACTCTTTGTTGTCCTATCAAGATTCTACAAATCTAAGAGTTGACCATGCCCCATGGTGAGCTGGGCACGGCCCCGTGGTAGGCATAGAAGCTTCTGCAGGCTTTGTCTTGTTGTGTCAGGGCTGACCACACCCCATGCCTGGCTGGGCACGGCCCCGTGGTTAGTTTCTGTCTTCTTGTTTTTGTCTTGGGAGATGCTGCCGAGGGGTCAGGCATGTCACGTTATTCATTCTTCTTGTAATTATGTTGGTTTTGGCTGCTTATTTGTTCCTTTTGTTCTCTTAAGCTCATTTGGTCCTGTAAATTCAAAAGGAAGAAAGAAACGCGCTTTTTCCAACATTAGTACTAAAAAATGGTTAGTTTTATGCCTCTATTGATGTAATTTATATGTTTCATTTTGTACACATCAAATACCCCCACACTTGAATCTTTGCTTGTCCTCAAGCAAAACACTTTAAATGTGGCTTACACACCCAAATGGAATAGGTAGGGAAGAAGTTTTGCATGGTTTTTTTTTAACTTATTAACTTGATGTTTTGTTGATATGTATGGCTAACATGATAAAACACTTTTATTAGCCCTTTGTGTTTTAAATATAGATGATATCATGTTTTTTTTTTTTTGCTAATAGTAACTGCAATTAGTAGAAACTTGGTTTATTAATTACAAATGTGACATTCTTCTGCATTTATTGGTTTATGAATTCATAATAATGGATGGATATATATGACTGTATTTGGCATGATAATGTTGTGTTTCATGTTGTAAAAACCAGGGAATTGTCAGATAACAGATTGCTTTGCCCGGTTAGATTGGGTGTTAAATTATAGTTCTTTAAGTCATTGTTTCGTTTTCTTGAATTCTATGTAATTTTGTAAAGAAGTACAATAACAAACAGTGGTTTGAACATCTGTTTGCCTTTTGGTCAACAATTGATGGAAACCCATGTTAGGTTGAACAGTGTTTTGAAGAGGAAAACATTGTGAGAAGATAGTAGATCTGATTAAGTTAAACATCTGTTCAGGCTTAAACATATATTTGGCCTTCTATATCAGATGTTTGGACTTAAACAGTTGTTTGACCTTAAACAGATGTTTGGCCATAAACAGATGTTTGACCTTAAACAAATGTTTTGCCTTAAACAAATGTTTGGCC
The DNA here is from genome assembly GCA_030545235.1 of Helianthus tuberosus. Lineage (NCBI taxonomy): Eukaryota > Viridiplantae > Streptophyta > Magnoliopsida > Asterales > Asteraceae > Helianthus > Helianthus tuberosus. The sequence continues at coordinate 72,319,020 of CM060403.1, forward strand.
TTTTATATCAGATATTTGGACTTAAACAGATGTTTGACCTTAAACAGATGTTTGGCTATAAACAGATGTTTGGCCTTAAACCAAACATCTGTTTAAGGTCAACATCTGTTTTACTATTGGTCAACATCTGATTGACTTTCGGTCAATATCTGTTTGAATTTTGGTCAACATCTCATTTAGTATTCAACTGAATTTTGAATAACTCAACATATGTTTAATTCGTTGTTTTGTTTTCTTGAATTCTATGTAATTTTGTAAAGAAGTACAGGAACAAACATTTTTACAAAATCCCAAATCACCCGATCATGTAAGTGCATTGAAGTAAAAGTGGAAATGATGTTATTCATGTGGTCCTGTTGTGCTTTTGTTTGACCTCTAATATGGGTTCATGATCTAATCCAGTGATTTGAAGACATTGTTGTTGAATCCAATGAGATGCTTGATGTAATGATGTCGTATTAATAACAATTAATAATTAATATAACTAAGTTTCCCGAGCCCGGAAAGCAATCCCAGGTACTAATAACCTAGTTCATATATATATATATATATATATATATATATATATATATATATATATACCCATTCTACGTGACACTTTTGTAGAGGGTCATCCTCCAAAAATTAACCTCTCCATGTATCCTTGTGTGTAGTAAGAAAATGGGACCTTGTTTTAATACACCAATGATTTGATTTGGAATTTATACACTAGTTGACTAGGTAATGTAACAGTTTATCATATAGTAAATTTAGTTTACTTTTATTGGAAACATGCAAATCTATTTAAAGTAAACTTCAGTTTACTCTTTTTTCACCAACAATATTTGCTTGTTTTGTTTTGTTTTTTTTTTTGAACGGCAAACATAAAAAAGATTTTATTAAAGAAACTAAGACAAGAGGACACCTACCCACAAATTAGGAAACCACACAATCCATCAAAAATACATACAGTACACCACAATGCAGAACAACTTATTAATTAGTTAAATAAAGGTAAAAAAATTATCGAAACTACATAATACTCATTCTAATGATTTTTTTTTACTTTGTCAAAATAATTTATATTTGTTTTTTTTTTTGTAATATCTTTTCTGAAAATACTGTATAATAGGTTTTAAATCAATAAATAATATGAGGCGCTTCAATATTTATTATCGAAATAACTAGACACGAAGATTAAGTCTAAAAAAATAGCTTATGGGAAGTTTTATTTATTTAGTTAAACTACAGTTTACTATATTTAAGTACAATTTACTTTGTCCATGCAAAAACCAATAAAATAGTATAAACTACAGTTTATGTTTTTTTTTTTTTTTTTGACCGGCAAATTTGGATCAATGACTGACCGCTGGAGTATTATCGTGCCACCAGCGGAACCACCCGATCATATCCATCTTCACTAGGTATAATGCATGCACACTAATTCAGGAGGAAACCCAATAAATATGGGAAAAACCCCCTTGTGGGAATCGAACTCAGGACCTATTGGTTCCAAATTCTTATCTCACCCTTAAAATGCCACTAGACTATAAAGACATGGGAACAGTTTATGTGTTTGTAAACTACAGTTTACTTATGTCTATGCAATAATTAGAAAAGGACTGTAAACTATGGTTTAGATTTTAGTAAATTGAAGTTTGCACCAAGTGGTGTAAACTCCCTAAAGTACATGAAACACGATTCCCAAAGGGTAAGAAAATAAGACTGATTAAATGACAGAGATTATTTTAGAGTGTAAATTCTCTACCCACCTAATCACATCTTGTCATGTTAATCCCCTCTCTAAGGTGGTGTTTGTTTTTTCAGATGCAAAAGGTCTGCAGTCTGCGGACCACATCTGCAGGAGAAGAGGTAGACCAAAGGTCTGCAGTCTGCAAGGAGAAGAGGGTTTGTTTTTTTACTTCTACAAAAACACTTCACAACACACACAAACAGAACTCCTCTCTCTCTGCCTTCATCTACCACCACAACCATCCGCCACCACCTCCTCCACCGTCCACCTGCCACCACCACAACCAACAACCACCGTCAAGCACCACCACCCCCTGTCTCCTGCCGCGAAGCGAAGCACCACCGCAAACCCTAGCCCCCACTCCAAGCACCCACCCCCGTCGCAACCACCACCACCACCACCACCTTCGTCGTTCCACCACCGCCAAGAACATCAAAACCCACAACCGTCGTCGTCGTTCGATTTGGGGGTTTTGTTCGATTTGAGGGTTTTCTTTCCCTCTTATGCAGGTCTGTGGAGAGTGGTGGTAGTGGTAGAGATGTAGTGGTGGAGGTGGAGGTGGTGGCGGAGATGTGGGGGTGGAGGTGGTGGCGGAGATGTGGTGGTGGAGGTGGTGGCGGAGATGTGGTGGTGGAGGTGGAGGTGGTGGCGGAGATGTGGGGGTGGAGGTGGTGGCGGAGATGTGGTGGTGGAGGTGGTGGCGGAGATGCAGAGAGTGGCGGTGGAGAGTGGTGATGCAGAGATGTGGAGAGTGTCTGTGTTTTGAAAGAGAGAGGAGGTGAGAAGAGGTGAGAAGAGGTGTGCTTATGTCTGCGTGTGGAAGAGGTGAGGAAGAGGTAAAATGTAAGAAGTTCTTCTGGAAAACAAACAAGTTGCAGGACTCAAAGGTCTGCGCGTGTCTGCGGGACGCAGACATAAGTGGCCAGAAGTGCTTCTGGCCAAAAAACAAACAGCACCTAAGTCTCCTCTTGCACTAAAACATTTAAGAGGTGGTCACATCTCTTGTAGAGATGTAAACATTTTTTTTAAATATAAAGAACAAAAAAATTGTCAATCGGTTGAAAAAAGTGAGTCCCACCATTATCCAACTTTCTCTCTCTCTTCTTCACCTATGCGGTGATTATACACCGAAATCAAGTCCCTTCACGTGGTAAACTTTGATATGCGGTGATTATACACCGAAATCAAATCCCCTCAAGAGGTAAACTTTGATGGCGACAGTGTTCTCCGTGAGGTAAACTAGTTTACCCCAGAATTTGCCGTACCCATCCCGTACACCCTTCGAAACATGATTTTGAATTTTAGCAACATGCATACCAAACTAATTATAAAATAAGTCAATAGAGTAACAATAAAACATCAATCATGGTGAATAAGACTTTATAATCATTTTATAAAACGGCAGGACTAGACGATTAGTCTTAGAAAGGTGTCTTCAGATAATCATTTTTAATCATGTAAAATAGTCAGCTGATTTTAGTAGTTGAATAAATAAATTTTGCTGAAGTTTATTTTGTCATTTGAATAAAAAAAATTTGAATAGTCTGTTTTTATTAGCTGTAGTACGACAAAAGGTGTCCTCGGAAAATCATTTTTAATTATGTTAAGTAATTAGCTGATTTTAATACTTTAATAAATAAACTTTGCTTGAATTTATTTATTATTTAAAACTCAAACAATATTTTTTTAATAGTCTGCTTTTATTAGCTGTAGTACGACAGCCGATTTAGAAAATTAGAAGATTTATTTCCAGATTTTTAACATGATTTGATACACTTTTTCATTTAGGAAATATTGTCTATCTACTTTAGTACCAAAATGATATACTTTTAAGAAACGTCATAGGTTGTGAAGTACTAGACATCTCACAATTAGACCATACGGTGTGGGACAACATTCTCAGCTACCTCAGCTGGATGACGCTCCCAACATCAGCCACCCTCTGCCATTAGAGGGCGTTATGGATGCCCCAACCAAGCTCTTGGCGAGTGCTAAAGGGGTTAAAGGGAACGAAGACCAATTAGATTTGTTTAGTTTTTTAAATTGTTTTTTTTAATATAGCTAATGAGGGCTTTAAAGGGGGCTTTATCTCTCATTGTGCAAGTTAACGATAAAGCTCTTCGCTTAAGTGGCATGATAAAGCTCATAAGGGCTTTATCCCACATCACCTAACCTTACGATTCTTAACAAGTGGCGTAAAATGATTCGTAAATGTAGGTTGATGTACATAATTTGTCTTGAACCAGAAAACTAGCATGACACCAAGTTGAAAAATCGTGTAGATTCGTGAACCTAAATACGACATGAATTTACGCAGGTTAAACGAACAAGCCCATTTAAATTGAAAATGTTATTTCATTTTTTTTTTTGCAAAATAATACTCTAAAATTACAAATATACAACAAAAAAATACAGGCAAATATAAAATAGTTATGTGTTCTCGTTTCTCTTTCGTCTTTTGAAAGTCGACATAAAATACTCAATCAGATTATAATTTGAAAAACAGATATTACATTTTAAGTTATAAATAGAAACATATTAGATGGATTACTTGTGAACCCGTCAGGTGTCGAACCAAAACGACCCGTATAATTGAACCAGTATGTGAGTTCGACCTAAAAACATTTAAACTCAGCTTAGACACACAAATTTCATGCGGGGCAGTTACATATATCCCCCTATAAACATCATAAATTACATATATACCCGGACCAAAATTTAATTTACACATTTCCCCTTCCAAAACACCTAAAATATCAAATATACCCATTTCATTAAAAATAGATTCAGAAATGACTATTTTACCCCTGTTTTTTACTAAACCATAAAAATATTAAATTTACCCATTTTAGCTAGTAATTCTTTTTTTTTTTTTGCTTTTCGTTATCGGTTTAATTTCTTTTTTTCAGTATTCATCCAAGGGTATCACATATCAACACTCGTATGTAAATTATGTCCAATCCAATCGTCTTTGTTCTTTAAATTGATCAGTTGTGTTAATTAATCAACTAAAAACAACATTAAAAATCTTTGTTTCTACAATTATGAAAATATGAAGACATTATTTTATCAGGAATAGTTACAACCAGCTCTCCCAACGCTCGACTGTATCGTTGGAGGATTGGAAGAGATGATCTTATTCTCTTTGTTTCTGATGTACTGGTCATCTCGGTGGCTTGCTGAGTTCGGCTCCTTCGTTCAGATGGCTTAGTATAGTGATTACCTTGCCTTCTTCAAAAAAACATTCTTTTTTATCTCTTACAGTAAATATTGTAAATAAAAGAAAGAAGAAAGAGTCAACAAGAACTAATTAATCAAACCCATTTTTTACATTGAATGTCAACTGCGATTGCCGATTGGGACACCCTATGGCGGCGGGACAATCTACACCACCGTGACGCTAGGAATTTATCTGCCACAGATCCGCCCAAAATGGCCGTAAACGCGTTAAAACTAATGACGTCGTCACCGTTAGAATCGACTACGCATCATTTCTGTGGTTCTTTGTACGACAACGGCTGACCCAATTTAGCCATATCCGTTTGAGTCCACACCGACTAGCAAGTGATGGATTTGGTCACGGTGGTGCTTCGCCGGTTAGGATTTAGCAGCTATCGTCGTCTCCAGGGAGGTGGGGAGTGGTATGGAGGACTGGAGGAGGAGGGGGGATGAAAGGTTGTAGGCTTTTTTAAGTTGGAAATGGTATCTTTGTCTTTTTGCTCTATTGAGGAGAAATATGTAATTAAATATTTAAGTTGGATAAATATGTAATTAGAGTTTGAAATAGGGGGATATATGTAATAATAATTCAAAAAGTTATTTTTCTATGTTAAGGATTATCTATCTATTCATAACTTTAAATATTATGTAATCGATCACCTTCTTAATAAATGTTCAAAACTTCTAAGTGGTTGAAAGTCGTTATTAAATATCACTTCTGTGTAGCAAATTTAGTAGTTTGCATAAGTGTGTTGTTAAAAGTCCGTAACTCCATGTGTAACGCTCTAGAAGACGTGGCTTTGATAAAGGAAAAATGGTCAAACTTTGATGTTATATATACTATTCAAATTTGGACTTTTCGGGTTTTAAATAAAATTGAATATTTCTTTAAACACAATTTTCTTCGGTGAATAATATATAAGGTTGTGGGAAGGGGGTCCGGGGTCGGGGAGGTGATAGTGGTGTCCGCACCGATCGGGAGCACCCCCCCCCCCTCCCTCTTGACAACCACGGCAAAACCAGGTAAACCCTAATTGTGCCTCAAACCCTAATTGAGCGTAAAAGTCTAATTGTACATTCAACTTACACGATTCACGAAACGATAACAAACATGACTCAGATGAATCCGAGGATACGTTATGAGTAGTATATGATCAATAATGACAAACAGTGTGATCAGGATGTCTCAGTGTGTTAAAAACAGGTTAAACAGAAGCTTGCCGTTTAATAGTGCACAAACCGAATAATATCGAATTATATACAAACGATAGTGCCGTAGACAATCTAAGGGCACGGAAATACTTGAACATGATATTTAGACCATAACGTAAGATTTGAGGCCCCATTAGGTAGTTGGCACGCTAAGCGAAGCAGATTCCGGTTAGCGGAACGTCTTTGATTTTAACGCAATCGGGACAAAACACGCAACGAATAGTCAGTCAAGCCTAAAAACACGTATTTAACGTAAATATAAGTTGTTCTAAGTCAAATATCAAAGAATTCGGGTTTCGTTGTTGGTGGGTGTGATTTTCTAAACCGTTAAAATGACATGAAAAACGCACGAAAAGGAGTCCGTTTGGCGCACGGAGAACGCTTTTAAGTCCTAAAAACGAATCTAAACGTGAAAAATACCAAAGCCTATCAAGTGGGGCCCCCTGAAACCCACCTTTGACCAGTCAAAGGGGCCTAGAAGGCCCTAGTTTGTTCCGTACGGCCTTTTAGACCATGTGTAGTGGTAGAAGGTTATAATGCCCCCACCATGGGGCATTATACGACACATGGCGTCCTAGTCAGCAAGGGGGCATTATAGCAAAAGTGGTGTAGTGGGTATAATGCCCCATAATGCCCCATTCAATCATCTCTTGGCTTGTCTTGATTAAAAAAAAGAAAAAAGAAAATAAAAGTAAACTATATGTCAGAGTATGTTATTAGTCAAACTTACTTGTCTTGATCCCATTGGCCACATGCAAACAACATGCAAACCACTTCAGCCCACTTCAGCGTTTTAATTTAAACGCCCGGATGCAATTTTTTCAATTATAACGCCCCATAACGCCTAGTGTAATGGGGTGGGGGGCGTTATGGGGCGTTTTTTTTTTCAATTTTTTTTAAAAATCACGCCCCACTACGTATGGTCTTATGGCTTAAAAAGTCAACATTTATCTTTTTTTATTTCAAGATACCTTCTAATACACACACACTAAAATCTGCTGGTATTGTCAAGGGTAGGGCTGTAAACGAACCGAACGTTCAACGAACAGTTCGTAAACCGTTTGGCGGGAAGTTCGTTTATGTTCGTTCGTTTAATAAACGAACGAACATGAACAAAAAATTTCGTTCGATTAGTTAAATGAACGAACATGAACAGAGGTCTCGTTCGTTCGATTGTGTTCGTGAACGTTCGGTAAGGTGTTCGTGAACGTGTTCGTGAACATTCGTTGATTTGCATTCGTTTATATTCGTATGTTTGTATTTTAATTGAAGATCGTTGTACTTTCTTATATTTTATTTGTACTTTTTATATTATTAAACTTTTATTTATTTTATTACCCTAACAATTAAAATAGGAAACCCACTTTCACCTTGTTTATGCATTATTTCCCTTTCATTTCTCATTATTTACATCAGCGAATACGATCGACCTCCGTTCCACAATAAGGGATTCAAGTTCGAGTGCTACTCTCTGGGCCATCTATCTTTATCATTCGTCGCATTTGCCAAATTTATTTGTGTTCGTGAACCGTTCGCGAACACGCTCATTTCCTTAATGAACGAACACGAACATAAAATCTCGTTCGGTAAGTGTTCATGAACACATTTATTTCCTTAACGAACGAACACGAACAAGGCCTTGTTCATGTTCGTTCGGTTCGTTTACAGCCCTAGTCAAGGGTAATTAAAATTATAAAGGTATAACCATTTTTATCATACTTTATTAGTTTCTTATGCTTAAAAACATGATTATGACAAAAAAAAAATATTTTAATCTATAAAAACATAAGTTCTTGATCATTTAAAGGATGCTCTAAATTGATTTTTAGGTATCAAGAACATATATGGTCGTTGGTTGGTTCAAAACATGGTTTATGATACCAAACCCAAGACTATTCGACCAGAAACGAACATAACAAACCATAATCGAAAAATCATGAATCTAAGGCTTGGTTGACATGGGTTTTTGCATATTTGTGTTTTTCATGGTGTATAGGTCCTGAAAATAAGCTTATCTCGCTTCTGGACACACAAGGGTTGCGTAAAAATGCGAGTTTCGCTAGGTATAACTTCCGAAAATCGAAATTAGGGCGTAGAGATTTATATATAGCATAACATTGTCCCTGAGTGTTATTTGAACTTGAAATTTAGCAGGCTGATCATACATGGTGAAAATAAGACGCGATTAAAATTTTAGAATTTTATGAGTTGTTGGTGATTTTTGGTGAATTTTTAACTTTTTTAAAGGAATAAATACGCATAAAATACTAAACGAGCTCAATAAATAACCAAAAATTACAGGGATGTTGAGTTTAATATGGAAAACATTCTGGAAAATTTTGGGGACCATTGACTGATTTTGAGGTTGGTTTCCAAAATCGTGTTGTCGCGAAGTTTCGGGAGCCGGAAACGCGGTATAACGAATTCGGAAAAATCTCATTTTTTTCTAGAAAGTTCCCGGATATATCGGGACAATTCTGTAAATTTTTTGGAATTTTGGGAAGTCGGATCAATTTGGGCGGCAAATTGTTCGGTTAAAATACAATTTTTCACGAATTTATTAAAGTTAATAAACTGATTTTATAAATTATGAAATTATTTCTCTATAATTCTATATATTTTTTCCAATTTATATAAAAATTTTCAGAATTTAACAAAATATATACATTGAGTAATGATTTTTAGAATTAAAAATCTTATTATTTTATATACAAAACCGGCAATTGTAAACGCATAACGAACCTGCCGGAACCACAAACTGACCAACGACCAAATTTGAAATAAGTGGAACACTAGACTCATTCTGGACTGTTCCGGGGCAAAATGAGACTTGGGGTTACATTACACGCTAGTTCCGGAGATTCCCTAACGACGAAAACGGAAACTTAAAATTGGACCACTGGGATCCCCAAACAACTGAACTCCCTTAATATAAAGTTAATCATTTCTAATGGACAACTCATTAGTACATTCCGTATGATTATACCACTTTTCGAACATCTAATACAAACAACTTTGATCGACACTCAAAACGGTGCCCGAAAGCCAAACTGAAATCTGACACTAAGATAATACCCATAGCTCTACTGTTATGCTATAGGTCAATTCTCAGATGATTATTCTCATCTGAACCCGATTTATTACAATTACCAATTTGAAAACTGTATTCGGTAATTCACCAAACACGAGCTGATATCATGACTTAAAGGATAGAGCCTTAATACTCACACATCTTGTGATTGTTGTGCTATATACTCCGTGAGTTTTCACTACCCCGCTTTCAAATTGTTTTATTGTTTTACTTGGGGTGAAATGCATGTTACATACATACATACTTGCATGTACATTCATGTTGTGATGTGAATTATCTGAGTTATACTAACACACGAAAAATCCCCACAAACAAGAGTGATCAACAAAAGCCGATGGATGTGTGAATAGTACTATTGGTCTGACGAACCCAATTGATCTGGCACGAATGCCATGGGTTCTACTGCAATTGCACATATCCATGCAATTTTGTGAACAAGCTATATGGTGTTAGACATAGCTGCTTGGGGTGGTAAAGTACGGTACCGGTATCGGTACCGGTTTTTCGGTACATTACCACATTGGTACAGCTTTGGTGTCATCCATTGTTTTACCTAAAAAAATATCATATACAACACATCCATCCATCATTAACTAAACTAAAGTAATATATAGAGGAATGTAAACAAAAGGTAAACATATTAATTCCACTCTACATGAAATTCCATCCTTATTCTAATTCCATTGGCTTCATTTGAGACATCGTCATTACCCTAAACCTTCAGAATAGTATAAACTGAACGAGAAGAAACTGTATATTAGAATAAGACTTTGACAAGGTCACAATGGAACATGAGTATGAAAGCATATAAATGATATTACACAGTTACACTCCAAAGAAATAATTCAAAATTCAAGTTATGTAACGTATGTTCGTATTTTTGGATAGTCTTTTAATAGGTTTATTGTAGCTGATTTGTAGTGATAGGATTCCAGATTTTTCAGCTCTTATTTTTTCTCTATATATTTGTCGGTATGTCAATGAATAAATCAAGTTTATATACTAGGCACAAAACTTTTAGCATGTATATAGAAAGCTAAATCTATATTAACGTGAATGCATAATGATAAATCTTGATACATTAAGTCATTATTAAATTCGGTATTAATACTGGCATTTACCGAAAAATACCGGTACCGATACCGAATTTCGAAAAATCTATTACCGATACCGGTACCGTTTATGATTGGTACGGTACGGCATTGGTACGATAACAGTATTTCGGTAAAAAATCTCATCTCTAAAGTCAAGCGGTTGTCATTTTCCTTAACTAATTTTGTTCTACTGATTTTCTTAGTAAGGTTTTAAATCATGATGAATCGAGATAACATTATCCAATTATAGTGTGTAAAAAATGTTAATATAGGAGTGCAATAAATCATAAGCTTAATACAGACATTATACGCATTCATTAGAAGGATTACACACTATATTTATTATATCATGGCTTACAATAAGCATTCTTGTACATATGGGCTATCTAATTTTAAATGAATATAAGAATTCGAAGCCTAAAGAAATAAATTCCCGTTGTATAACGCACAAAGGTTGGGGGGTAGTTCTAGTTAATATAGTCTTGACACAAAAAAAAATACCATCATTGATCAACAAAACATGAAAAGAAACACCTCCAGGCACTAAAAGCAAAAATCCAAGCGTTCATATAACCATTCAAATCCAACAAAACTTGACGAAATCATACACAAAGCTTAAATTCAAATTCAAATTTGAACCTAAAACCACCTAAGCCTTGATTGCATACTTCCTCAACGGAAAATACTTCTCTTTCTTCTTTTCACGCTCCGTCTTCAATGAAGCCTAAATTTTGGTAACACAACATTAAAGACTCGGGAAACAAAAGCATGATTTCTATTAAAATAATAGTACTTGGTAACCAAGTGCTTTATAAGATTGTATAAATAAATACATTCATCGTTACCTGATGTTTGGTAAGACGCCTGCGAATGGCTCTGGTTTTCTTGGGACGAAGATCCAAAGGAAGGTACTTCTTATTCTTGTAAGCCTCCCTAAGCGCGGCTTTCTGGGTCTGTGAAATCACTGTCAGGACCTGTGCGATCGAGGTTCTTACAACTTTTCTGCAAACACAACAAAAGAACCAATGTAACTTGAAATACGCTAAACTGTAAATTGAATTTTTTTATTAATAAGTCATTGCAGCCTAAAATAACTAGTTTATAAGACATAATCAAACAACTTTTATCAGGCTAACCATTTACAAAACAACAAATAGATTATTTGCTTAACCATATCTGGTTACCTTGTCTTAAACAAACTTTCAAAATGTTTTTCCAGTGTTATTGTCCAAAATGCAAACTATAACCGGTTAGCATTTTAGAAAATAAATCATCCACAGACTCCAAACACGTGATAAAAGGAAGCCTAAAAGAACTATTTGGAAGCTCAACAATATTCAAAACTATCAAGATTCAAAAGCCAAGCTCATCACCACTTTTGTGGCCACATGTCAGGTGCAAGTTGGGTTTTAGCTATATTCACCAGGTAGTGTTTTAGCTAAATTCATTACGTAGTGATGGTGTCCATTGGGTTTACCAGCAACAGGTTCTCACAGCCAACACAAAATATACGTTTGTGGCACCTCAATCTTCAGGTCCTTCTAAAATCTCATTATTATTTTCACAACATAATATCTTTTTAGAGTAAAAACAAATTCTTTAACATTAATTTAAATGTTAAAACTTTCATAAAGAAAATTATACATGTGTGTCTTAATCTCTTCAAACTTTTGTGGCCACATGCGCAGCGTAAACTGATCCCATCGGTTACCAAGATGATCAAAAGTCCGCGTAAGTTCACCAGTAACAAGTTCGCACAATCAACACAACAAAAGTTCTGTAAAACCTCAAATCTAAACTTAAATCCGGTCCAGCCAACAACATGAGCTAAAACTAACCTATTTCACAGGTAAAACTAAACTAGCAAAGCAAAACTAGATCTCACTAAGATGTTTTTTTTTTCTGGCTCAACCGCAGAGTATCTTTAGATAACAGCAAAATGAGGCAGTGTCAAAATATTGTAACTGTTTAATATGTCATCAACAGTACAGCCTTTATGGACTCTAATCCTAATACCACAATGTAAACATTAAAGAAAACTATAGATCAAGGCCCCTGCTGCTAACAAATGTCTATAGCTTCTGCAGATATATCTCCAATGTATCAACAGTAAACAAAACTTCACGTTTTCATGTAAGTATGTAACAAGACCTAATTCAATAAAAAAAAACAAAATACCTATAAAATTCTAACTGTACTGTAAAGTTCTTGCAGGTAAAAAAAAAAACCTAAAATTCTAAAAAACAGCAATCAAATAACAACTAACAATAAACATAAAAAAAACTAAACAATTCATTCATATACATACGCATCTACGTGTATATATATACGAAGAGAGACGAAAGAGATTACATCTTAGAGAGCTTGTTCGGAGCACCACCGGTGACTTTTGCGACACGAAGAAGAGCAAGTTCGGCTTTCAAATCCTTCAATTGAGCGAACAAATCGACCTTCGATTTGCCTCTAAGTTCGTGAACTTTGATCCGAGCTGCAATTCAAGTAACAAACGGCAACAAATCAGACAACAAAATCGAAAGCATAATATGTATCATCGATCTGAATGCAAAGCAAACCCATTGATTGATTGTGATCGGAGAAAAATGAGCTGCAATGGAGGCTGCCGCAGAACCCTAGTTCGTAAAAGGGGGAGAAATTAGGGTTTGTGTTTGGTTACCTGTTTTATATATTATGCAGGAAAAAGGGTATTTAGTGTGAAATGGGCTTAACCATGTGAATAACAGGCCCAAGTTGGCCCGTAATGATTTAAGTTTTCGTAAGGTCCATACACAACAGTGAGAGTTAATTTTAAGACTTTTGGCTTAGTGGCTTTTTTTTTAGAAGCTAATAAATTGTACTTAACATTATCATAAAAAAATAGAAATTACACGAGAAAGCGGATAATGTTGTTGTGAAACTAACCTAATAGCAAAACAATATGGCAGAGATGAAGGGAGAAAGGGATTGTTATTTCATTACTAAGTATGATTTACAATGAGATACAATAGTGATATATATAGGTGTACAAAACTTGGAGAGAAAGCTAATCTATTTTTGGTGTTGATAACCACATTAATAATAAATATATTCATAACACTCTTCCTCGGTTATCAACATAATATGTTTGATGCTACCTCGTTAAAAACCTTGCTAGGAAAACCCGGTGGGACAAAACCATAGCTAAGGGAAAAAGAGTGCAGCGTGAAAGACGCATTAGTCCCCCCTGATACTTCTAGATCAGGTATGTTACCTCATTAAAAACCTTACTAAGAAAAACCCAATAGGACAAAACTTAGTCAAGGGAAAAAGAGTGCAATTATAAGTCTCCCCCTCATTTTAACATGTATCCTTTAAGTGACGTGTGTCCATCTTCCTTGAAAGTTGATCAAAGCTTTTGTAGTCAATGATTTGTCGCTCGATCCCTTAATGTGCAATCCTTTATGTTGAGCAATGTTGTATAATCTTCTAACAAGACTTTAGGTGCCTCCTTCCAAAAAATATCATATGTCCAAGACTGTGTTTAGTTGCATTCCTGCATCTACGAGACTAACCAAACTTGTTTTGATGGGTTAGTAAAATATAATCAAATATCGTTTATACCTGAAATATTTTGTTGAACTCATTTCAATGTCTCTTCGCTTGACAAATGTTATATCATGACAATAAGCTCAAGTGAAAGATAGTATAACCATACATAGCTAGCAAAACATTTTAGTGCACACATGCATCTAACGATTGTACTTCTAGAATGAGAATTTCTACTTTGGTAGGAGATGATAATAGGCATTTCTTATAACAAATGACTTAACAACCTTTAACATAGTTTAAGGTTCAACTATGTCTATACTAAAATATCCCAACATCATCTTCTAGATGTACTTGAGGGATTGATAAAATATAATTACATATATACTCGAACTGCAGTTCGAGTAATAATTAGATCGTGCCAAGGTTATTAAAAAGTTCTCCCTCCAAAAGCTCGACAGTTTCTCTCGATGATGCCTAAACATCATCACTGTAATTGCGATTATAATGAACTTTTAAAAGTAGAATGTTGATAAAACATGGCTAATTTAATCAAACTTATATCCCTCTTATGCGAATATCTCGAGTTGTACAACACTCGACTCGACTATTTTAGTCCATACATATTTTGTCAACTTCATATAGTATGTTCTTGAGGTTTTGACATCAATGCTTCTAGCATTATCAATCCATTAGGGAATTTGTTCCATCTTATCCAAATATGCACGTGCTTTCACTCTTTAGAAGTTTTGCTACATAAAAATTTACCCATTTAACACATAGATATCTATATCATATGCAAAAATGTCATGAACACTTGCTTTTATCTCCGAAATGTAACACCCTAGTTTCTATTTAACGGTTTTACATGTAAATACCAACAATTAGATGTGTAGTTAAGGCTACACATATTATAAATATACGGGTTTATTAAAACTTTTACAAATCATAAGTTATTCTACATAGCGTGATCAAATTCGTTGTTTAAAATTTACAACGTGGCAAAGTGCGGAAGCGTGTATCTTTATCGTGTTCGGTTCTTCGCTGAGCTTGATCGTCTTCCGGCGTCCAAAATGTACCTACATTTCATAAAAACATGAAATGCTTTAGTCATACGGGGTTTAAATCATGTCCGAACGATGTCCGGGAAACAATTGATTTTTCCAATGAAAAACAAAATTTATAAAAAATCTCCACCGTAAATTACGGTGGGACCGTAATTTACGGTGGACCCCTGGGTTCATGCTTTTCTACCGTAAATCAGTGGGCCACCACCGTAAAAAATCATCTCCACCGTAAATTACGGTGGGACCGTAAATTACGGTGGACCCTGGGTTCAGCCTTTCCATTTTGCCGTAATTTGACACGAAATCTTTCGTATCTTTCAAACCGCTTATCCGTTTGACCTACCGTTTCTTCCTACATGTTTGTAATTTGATTCTCCATCATATGGAGTTAAAATCCGACATCCGGCTTGATAAAATTCAAGACTTCTAAGTCTTCGGCTTATTACCCTTTATACCAAATTTTGACCCGTTTATGCATTTTATCAAACAAACGTATTTATTTGATCCCTATAGTTCATACACTTCATCAAATAATTGTGATATACCATATTAGGTTCTAATCATAGGTTTATTACACAAATTAAACCCGTTTTCACTAGTATGCTTATTTTGACCCGTTAAGGATATTTTAAGCACTTTTAAGCTCAATTTCGCTTTCATTCTAATCTAGCGTTGTAACCTATGTCTCTTATCTAGTACTCTTCCATCACAACTAAATGTGTGTTGGATTTAAAGTAGATATCTATGTGTTCCGAATTTATACTTCTTGAAATATCATTTTACGGCAAAGACTCATATGGAGTCTTTTGGCCCAAGAATTACATCTTTCACTACCCGTACTCGTTCTAAACTTTTGTTTAATCATAAGACTCCTTTCCAAACAACCTCTAAGAGTTGTTTGTTCAATTTAGCCTACAAGGGCGTTTTGGTCGATTTTGGTCCTTCTTTTACAATGAAGGGCTATCACCAATTATTCGACCAAATTAGCACTTTTACATACATCATAAATAAGCGTACCTGGCTCGGATCAACAAATAGACCCGATTTTAATACCTTGCTTTATATTCGCTGATTAAGAACGATGCGAATATCCATTGGATATCTATTCCTGTAAGCATATGACTCGACAAAAGAATCATTAGTCTATATAGTCAAAAGGTGTTGTCTATACCTTTTGACCCGTTTGGCCGAAATGACCATTTATCTTTGCGAAATGATATTTATTATCATCTCCTCTACATGACTCTTCCCATTTAACACCGTACGGAAATTTTAAATATAAACCGTGTATTTCTTTCGACATAATATGACCAATTTATCGATTTACTTCTTTTTAACCATTATTATGGTTTCTATCATCTTTGATTTTCTTGTTCCGTTCGACTACACGACGGAACATCATATTTCAATTGTTTAGATATCTCATTCATAATTTATATGATAAGAAAACATTCCACAATTTAAGACTAGTGTAAGCTATACTTACCTTGCATCCGAATTATGCTTTTCCGCCATTCTTGCTTCGTTTGACCCGCTTCCTTTCCAAGCCTCCACCTAGCTTGTCAAGCGTCAAACTATCATCATAATTCGTAAGACGGTTATATTAGTCATCATTAATTATGACTATTCCATCTTACATATTTTCTATCACAATTACCATTCGATCTTATTAATGGTCGGTTTGACTATTTAAAAGTCAAATCACCAATTAACACATATGATTGCACTATCAAGTTCACAAGACTCAATTAGGCACATTATCAACACTTAGTTATCATTTAGGCATTTTAACAAACACCTAATGGGCATGATTCTACACATTTGCTAACTAGTTCATAATTAGTCATTTTTACCAAGATTAACATCAAGATTCAACCATTATCATGTATGATCAAATACTCAAACTTGCAATTTGTTCAAGTATCTTGCATCTACTATCACTTATGATGATTTCTAACACAACTATATTATCATCTTTTCTACATAAGCAAAACCCACTTGACACATGAGTGTATGATTATGAATCCACAACAATGAACATCAATTCAACAAATACATGGCTAGGGTTTACTACTAGACATAGTTTCATCCCTGATTTCATCTAAACAACATACATGCAAGCTTAGATTCGAATTCTCTAGGTTTGCTCAGAATTTCAACTAGAGATTTACTAAGAAATTTACATACCTCGTGACTCCTTTTTCAATGGAGATCACTAATTCATACTCGGATTTTGATTTGGACTTGATTTGCTCCTTCAATTTGATGAATTTCTGTGTTTTAGGGTTTGAGCTTGAGAGCTCTTCCTGGCTCCTGTGTTTGTACGACCAGAACACACACACAAGGTGTGTGTTTTGGTGTTTTTAACTTTAACTAATAAAAACCATTTTCTCACTTTAACCATTTTAGTCCCTCAACTTTACCCAAGTTTATAAAGGTTACTACAATCAAGTTCCTCACTATTTTAAAACACTAGACTAACTAGATTGATATTCCTAGTTATTTAGTGGGTCCCGGGAGCTATAACCCGTTTTATTTTAAGTCCCGTTAACTCGGGCTCTTATAGACTCAGTTTCCTTAAAACTTTGATTTGTTTGTATTTATTATTAGGATTTCTTATTTAAATCCAAATATTCGCCTGGCCACTTTTACTACTAACGGTACTTTACCCGTCTTTTAGTATTAATGGAGTTTGATTACCAAACCCATTTTCGGGGTGTTACACGAAATCCATATTGTACCATGCGGGTACACTATTTATTGAGATATCACAATCATCGGGTACAAGTTTTCTATGTATGTTTCTTGGTGCACAAGTATTACATCGTTAAGATGTTTCAATTAACCTTTTAAGCACTCAATTGCTTTAGAAACTCATCAGGAGTTCCAGTTATATCCAACATGTAAAATAATCATAACCTGTTCAAATCCGGATATGTATAAATGATCACATTGTTCTCGAGAACTTACTTATCAATTCTCTCTTTATTACCAGACTAATAAAATATTGGAAAGTCAATGCATCCACCACTGGAGAATACGTCTCTTCATAATCAATCATAGGTATTTGCGAAAATTCTTGTGCCACCAATTTTTTCTTATATCGCTCAATTTGATTTTCACATAATTCACATAAAAGACACGTTTATATCCAACATATTTTACAACTTTAGTTGTATGGACTGTTGGTCCAGATACTTTCCATGTCATTAGAGAATTCAACTTTACCTTATTTGCGTCTTTCCATTTTGGCCAATCATTTCTATGTTTACGTTCATAGGTAAATCTTAAATCTTGATCCTCATCATTTAATCATTTCAAGCGCTAGATTATATACAAAAGTATAACGACGTCGATTTTTATTTCGATTGCATACATATCTTAGACATGATACACCTTATCGAGATCTCATTATTTTCAGGTACTTGAGGTTCTTCTTGAACCATCATGTCTATTATCTCTTCAGGAGACCTTTTTAATATAACCTCGACTTGACCATCTTAATTAGTTGCTCCAACTTTCGAGGAATTTTATTATTGGAATCGACTGGTCTACCACGCTTCAGACGTGCAATAAACTCATTACAAAAATGTGGTGATTGTCCTTCTGGGACACTCATCTTAATTGGAGCATTAGCAGTTGGTATATGTGACATAGTCACCTTTTTAAGGTCAGTGAATGCGTCTAGTATATATTCTCTAATATTTGTAAATGAGTTACTCTTTGAACTTCTGGTTCACACTTTTATTTTTGAGGATCAATGATAATTCATACCAACTCATTTATTTTCCAACTGCTTTTTATCTCCCCCTGATGTTGGGAATGTTAATCCATTTAGATGGATATCACTTAATTGAGCCATAAATAAATATCTCGTGAAAGGCTCTATTTGTTATCATATATTCCCAACCACCTTTTAATGTCTCATTTTTGTGCGCAGTGGTGGATCAATTTCAATATATACCGCACAACCAAAATCTTAGAAAGGACATCTTTGGTTCCTGACCAAAAACCAACTATAATTGGGGAGAAACTATTACAACATATTGGCTTGATGTGAATTAATTTTATTTCATGTAAAATTACATGTACTCATATATAAACATGAATTTTCTCTCATGATTATTAGCTTTGCTATCAATCGTAGACGTTCAGTGATCGTCTTAAGCAAAGCAATTCGTGTAGAACATAATCTACAGGAAGTTCAACACTTATTCCGTCGATTATTAATAGTTAGGGAAATAAACTTATCGTCACTACTAATAAATACATGCAATCTGGAATATTGTGCTTGCTATCTTATTAGCTAAGCCATAAATTACACAAACATCAAGTTGTGAATTTGATGACATTTAGACGATGCATCGATTTAAAACACTAAATGGTATCATGTTGGGATATGCATTCTAGAATGATTAGGGATGCACACCCTTAATTGGCAAATACATAATTTCCTTTAGGAGCAAACAATGCATGCTATCGGCTAGAAGAATCTTCAAGTTCTTCATTATGTTTCACATCATCATTGACTCGGTGTGGTCTAACCGGTCATGCCAATAAAGTAAATAATCATGATATATAAACTTCTGGTTTATGATTATATATGTATTAGTTGCATTATGCGAGAGAACAACGCATTATCATTGCGAACTGTCATGTTATTCAACTTTTATCCTTTACACATTTTGTTCTCATATAATCACTCTCATCATTTGACACTTCTTGTGGTAAATCTCATTATGACCATTATTATGATTATGATAGTTGATCTCATTTTTAACTTAGCTATCATAACAATTCCGATGGCCAATCTCATTATTAACATGATCATTACAAATTTCTCAATTATGTCCATGATCATGACGATCAATACCAAATAGGTTTCATGATTTTCACTATTTTCTTTGACATACGAATATAAAGTCACTTCAAAACTTTCATACTCCTTTAACAATATTGCTATTTAAGAGCATATTTGAGGTGTGACAAACCAAAATTGTTTTATCTGACTTCCCTTGTAAATAAACTTCTCTTTGCAATTTTTTTATAACACTGGTAGAGAAGTAACTAGATGTTCAAGTTATATTAGATTTATTGGTCTAGCTTTTTACGACCTTGACACTTCGGGTGTAATGTCTAAGCATGTCTATACTCTATAATAAACTACAACTTTGATAATAAACCTCAAATTTGGTGTTATTGTTGTATTTAGTACTGTCTATATAAACAAATGATAGTATGGAAAATACAAGGCATACCACAAAATCAAATTATACAACCCATGGCATAGTAATATGTCTTCATATAAAACGATTTGTAATAAAACTTTCTGAAATACGATATTTTTATCACTTGCAAACAAATATATATAATTTTAATATTAACCTAGATATCATGATGCATCAAGTCCCCTTAATGTTTTACCTAACATGTGATCCTTTGTTACATGTAAATATCCTCTTCTTTTTTTTAATAATAAATTTTATTACGAGATCATCCACAAATATTAAGGTAAATAAACAATTTCTAAAATCAATAAAATATAGAACTACTTTAGTGATAATCAAATTGTACTTAGTTTCATTCATAACATAATCGGTTATACTTAGAACCATGATAATGATTTTATTTCATATTTTATAAATTTAAAACAAGATGATTTAAACATATTCTATAAAAAAATAGCATAGAAATACAATACAAAACAAAACATCAAAATTCATATAAATTGCTTAAAGGATACGTCCTAACAAACCAACAAAGTGATTTTTAGATGCTCTAAGGTCTTGAGATAAATGGTCCATCTAAGTATTTCATATTGCAATACTAAAATTATCTCTAAAATAAATCCATATGATAAAATATTATTTCCAAGGACTTCAAATACATCCTAAATATAACATGAACCGAAGCAACCATACAAGAGAATATATTAATCTTCTAGATAACACATAATTTTTGATAATATGCATGCTTGTTGAATATAAATTAAATTAATGTAAATTTAATTATAATCACAAATCTATATCTAACCCTGTAATATACACGATCGATAAGCACAATAATTTACAATCATAAAAACTCATGGAAAGGATCATCTAATTTTGGTAGAGCATCAATTATTATTATTTTAACCAAGGATACCAAATTTACTTATCATTTACTCAAACTTCATGTAATACTTGAAGTATGAATAGGTAAAATTGTCATTTTCAAATCAACTGAGAAGATAAATTTAAAATTTAAATATATCTAATACATATGTGTCACCGATAATATATCTATATATATAATAAACAAAACCATTGGGGGACACATGTCACCCATTGGTTTAAGCCAAATCAGCAGCCATGTCAGCACACATGTGGCATAGCTTTAAATTGAGGATTGAATCTAGCTTCTTTGGTAAGTTTCTTAATCTCTCTCTCTCATCAATCATTCGCCTCACACTATACGAAAACCCTAACGGCGATTTCTGTCTCACGTCTTCAACCGATCTTCTTCCCCGGTGATTCTTCTTATCACGGTTTCAATCGATCTTCTTCCACAGCCTTTATCAAACTATTCACCTTCATCAGTGATAATCGACGGTATGTATTCTGATATTCTCTTCTTTTCCGATTGATTTTAAGAATAAGGTTTGTTTCGATATTTATTGATTCAGGCACTGAATGTTAGTTAAAGAATCATGTTTGATTGTCTGTTTGGTATTGTTTTTTGGCAAAAGTTTTTGCTTTGGTTTGATTGTATGATTTTGCTTCGATCTTTTGATGAACAAAGTCCTTGTTTGTAGTTATTGTTTAGAATAAACCTCGATTGATGTTTTTTTTGTTTACTGTTTGAGTTTTTTTTGGATGATTGATTGATGATGATTATAGTTAGGGTTTTAATCGGCGATATTAGGGTTAAATATTGAGTTAGTGAGTGAATGTTAGTTAAATATTGAATTTATGTTGCCTGTTTGGTATTGTTTTTTTGCACAAGATTTCGTTTGGTTTGATTGTATGATTTTGGTTCCATCTTTTGATGAACACATCCCCTGTTTGTAGTTATTGTTGAGGATTAAACCGTGATTGATGTTTTTTTAACAGTTTGAATGTTATTTGAAAAGTCTCTTCATATGGACTGTTTGTTTTTTGTTTTAGATGAACACATTGATTGTTGATATTCAATAAACAATCTTGATACGCAGAGTTTTGTTGTTTATTTTTTTACTAATCAGTCTGTATATCGTTTGAAGGAGAGATGGTGTACGAATTCGCTGCCCGTGTGTGGAAGAGCGACAAAAAATCGCTGGTTAGTATAGATATTATAAGCATTTATAAATTCACTGATATTATAATTGCCATTAACAAGTTTGCCTTTTCCTTTTACAGAAACTTCCTGCTGATTATGGTGAATGGATTAAGAAGTTTGCTTATCCAGAGAAGAATGCAGTCATTCGGACACTCAATGGGAAGATCTTTGAAGTCAAAGTGTTCAACCTTGCAGGCGACTATTTTCTTTACAATGACTGGTTGGATGTGGTCACATCATTGAAATTACCAGATAATTCGTGGGTTGTTTTCCAGTACGAAGAAGCTTTGACTTCGTTCCGCGTGTTCCACTTTTATCAAGATATTTCGCTTGCGCCTTCTAACTACTTCTACTACAAAGCTGGACATGTCAAAGACCGAAACGACTCCATGGTAATTGATCATATAAAGTTGAAAAATTATTTTATCGTTGCATTCATACATTGTTTTGTATTTCATGTATAGCTTCGATACTGATATATGGTTATGTACTGTGTGTAGTATGTGAACAGGTTGTTTGTTCATCATTCCCTCCTGAATACCTATCCATCATATCCTGTCGTTGTGCGGGGGGCTGGAAATCGCAAATGGTTTGTTCGGATGGATGTGTTAGACCATGAGCTTTACATTACTACAGGTTGGAGTCGAATCAAGAAGGAGATGTCGATAACGGATGATCATTTGTTGGTTTTTGAAATGGTTGATTTCAATACGTTTGATTTGAGTGTTTTTAGCTGTAAGCCTGCCCTTCTAACATTCCCACCAGAACTCTGTTTGATAAAAAAGAACCAACTGATGATTTAATTGAAGTGTCTGATGATGATGTGCCTAATCCGATTGCTGAACCTGTTATTGAACAGAGTGACGATGACGAAGTACCGGTTACTTTTGTTGTTGACAATCATTTTGTAAGTTTCTATTCTTTACTTATTTTTACTTTTAATGTAAAATTTGTGGTTATATTACTATTATTTATTTGCATACCAGTGTTTAAGGAATTTTATTATAAAAATTTGTATTTTTATTTGTAGCGTCTGAAGAAGAAGTGGGCACAAACGCATGGCTTGGATCGGAAGATGGATTTGACCATCAAGGACGGTGCAGGTCGAACTTGGGACGTGGCTGTTGGTAAGGAGTTCTCCCAAGGCTGTCCGCGCTACAATGTCACCGGTATGCGAGAGTTAGTTAGAGACAAACAGTTGGTATATGGTTCCCACTTTCAGATGATATATGTTAAAAGTCAAGGTATGTTGCTTTACAATTGAGCTGGTGAAGGTATGTGGTAGATGTTGGTAGTATATGTTAAACAAACAGGTTGTGGTTAGACAATGATTAGTAGTATTTTTTTGGTGCGGTCATTATAATGATCGTTATGACTTGATATATGTTGGTGATACACTGATACTTTTTTGTGGCCATATTTATGTGTGGCTATTATCATCTGTAGAATTAGGATGTCTGTGTCCTGACATTGTTAATGTTTTTTGCTACATTTTGGTGTTTATATTAACTTCCCTACGACTTGATGACTTGTGCATTTTAAAATGAAATGATACAGGATTGAAATTGGGTGTTTGTTATAGTATGGTACAATTAAAGCATTGAAAATGTTCAACAAAAGTTTTGGATTATGTTTGGTTAATTTCAATTGTTTAAATCAAGGAATGACATTGGTAAATGATTTTTTTAATTGTGAAGTTTCTGTTTTCAATTGTATAATTTTTTAAAACTTTTAAATTTATCCTCTAATCAAATATTTCTTTTGTAAATTTTAATTTAGTAACAGTTTTGACTTTCAATATGTAGATTAGTAATTGAATATCCTCTCCATCTTTTTCTTAATTGTGAAGTTTCTGTTTTCGAATTAAAAAAAGAAAGTTTTATAATCAAAATTCTTAATGTTGTTTTATTTATTTTTGGAAGGAAAAAACAGATTTTAAAAGTTTAATATGGAAGTTTTTTATGATCCGGCGGTTGATCGGTTATGTTTTTTTTTGTAAACAATGATTTATAAAATTCATTAAAATCATTCCACATTTAATTAATCCATTAACTTTATTTAAAAAAATCAACTTAAACCAAAAGATTACATTTATATACTACCAAATCATATCATAATTATAAGTAAATCTTAAAATTATTAAATTTTAATTATTATCATATCCACCTTAATTCACAACTATTATTAACTTTAAAAAAAGTTAGGGAAAAGTTGGAAAGTAAAAATTCGAATATAGATATAGAATATAGTTTTATTATTATTTTAAATAAATGTTGTGTATGTATTTCGGTAGTTTTATGATTATTTTAAATAAATGTATTTTTTAATAAATTTAGTTTTCTATTAATAATAGTATATAATTACGGTAAGTATTTTTTAATTTTCAAGTTTACTGAAATTTTTAGAAATTATACTAAAGTCAATCCATTTCTATAAATAACTCATTATAATTACGGTAATTATTTATTTTATTAATAACTTTAATTTTTAAGTTTACATAAATAATTTAACTGATTTCTTATATATATTTACTTACTAATTACAATTTCTTTCAACCTCAAAACATTTTCATCATATTCTGGTGCTATTTCATCGAAATGGATGAAAATAATGTCAGTATGTTAAACAATCTTGATTGGAGATCAAAGTTGTTTACCATAGAGGTCAAAGTTTTAAGACTTTGGATGCGTGTGAATCCAAAGAGAGAAGGCGAAATACTTGCTATTGAAATGGTGGTGATGGATGAGCAGGTTAGAGTTTGAATATCATTTTAATTTTAAAAATTTACTTTACTTTATTTCTTGATATTTATGTTAACGAATTTTATTTATTTTTTTTGCTTAGGGGACGAAGATGCAGGCTACTGTTTGGAACAAGTTTATGAAAAAACATGAAATTTTGCTTAAAGAAAATGAGTCTTATTATATTTATAAATCTCAACTTTCTGTGATTAAGTCTAATTTCAAACACTTTGACAAGCAACATGCTATTAGCTTAAACTTTGATACATCTGTTAAAAAAGTGTGAGAACTTTGATGGAAGTGTGCACGGTATCTGTTTAGCATCGTTTCAGTCCATTAAAGCCGGTGAAGTCGATGTCAACTATCGAGTTGGTTTGTACTTCATCATATATAACAACCACATCGGAAATTAACATAAAATATAAATATATATATTTTTAAAATGTTGGCTTTTGTGCTGAGTATATTTGGTTTTGATAAATTATTTTTTTATAGATTTTATTGGATATGTAGATGAATGGTCTGAACCAGAGGCGACGAAAACAAAGATGGGAAAAGATAGCAAATACATGAACTTGCAATTGCTGGATGAAGAGTCTGTTTATTAATTTACCTAATTTTAATTCATTGAAAGTTTAGTATTATATATTTATTTTGTTATGATATCCTCTGATTTTTTTTTAAATTTCTATTCATGTAGGGGTATCAAGTTAAACTGCACCTTATGGGACGAGTATTGTGATGAGATGTTTGACTACATTCAGAGCCATAAAGAGGAAGTCCATGTTGTTATTCTTGTGCAGTTTGGTAGTTTCAACAAGTATAAAGGTATTTTGCTGTTTATAATCTTGGTTAATTTTACATAATTTTTTCTATGCTTTTTAAAATTCAATATCCATTAATTTATATTAACTTTTTTACTCAGGGAAGACAACGCTCTCTAATGCTTTCCATATAACAAGACTGTTTATCAATGCGGACATAGAGGAGATTCGGTCATTCAAAACCAAGTAAATATGGTTTTAAATAATATGAACTACTTATTGATGTTGTTAAAATTTTAATTTTTTATTTTATTGTAAACAGGTTTGTGGAGAAGATATGTAAAACATCCTCTAATGGTTAGAAATCAATTGGTTCATCAGGAAGCATCAGTGTTGCGGACGACTTTTTAGTTAAGCATCCGTTTTCCAATTTCCGTGATATTACTCTGTTTGAACAGGTATGTATCCAATTTTAAATATTTTAAATAAATACATTGAAGACACTATTTTTTATCAATTTATACTTACAATCTCTATTTTCCTATATTTAATTTCAGCCATGTGAGGTCATCGTTGTTGGTACCGTCTTGGGTATTGATGATAAAGACGACTGGTATTACCTTGGTTGCGAAGAGTGCAACCGAAAGGTGGAAACAACTTTGGTCATAGATGAGGTTGAAGACGGTGCTGAGGAACCCAAGTTTAAGCAGGTTTTGGTTTGCTCAAATCCTGAATGTCCTAAGGAAGTTGTCGATGCGACACCAGTGTAAGTTAATTTTATTTGTTGTTAATTTATAATCGCTTTGCTTATATTACTAGTTTTTACCAATGTTAATTGAATATATTTTGTGAACTACTTTTTGTCCATTTAGTTTTAGGATTCCGATCAGAGTACAGGATTCTGCAGCCATTGCGTCATTGACTTTGTTTGACCGTGAAGCCAGAAAAATGTTTGGCATGACTGCAATTCAGCTGCTTGAGAAGTCAAAAGTGGAACAGGTCAATTATTTTACATTAGTTTTATTTTAAGTTGTTATATATGGTACATATTAGTAATGTCGATATATGATATTTATGTTTTCAATAAATTTTAATTCACGTATTATAGGCATCTTCGGAAGAGAAAACCATTCCCTATCAGTTTAAAATTTTGAATGATAAAAAGTATGCTTTCAAGATTCAGGTTAGTCAATTCAATATTGACAACCACACTGATGGGTATGCTGTTCATAAGCTGGTGAATGATCCAGCCATTATTGAATCTTTGGAGAGCCGAATTCCAGCTGATCAGGTTAAATCATACCAACCTTTTAATTAAAGACATCTTAGAAAATTTATTATTTTTGTTGTCTCTAATTTATTATTTTATGAATTTCAGGGCGTGGACGAGCCGGATGCTGATGTTTCACTTAGCGATTTATCAACTCAAAATCCTTTTGCTCTAAAGGTATGTAATAAATCTTAATTTCATAAAATAGCAAATTTTTTAAAGATTTTTTTTTAGTTTCTAATGTTGAATATATCATACAGGAGGCTGTGGATTCTATTGGGGATAGCTTCACACCCGATTGCACATCTAAAGATTGTTCAAAGACTTCGTCTGCGGAACTGAAGCGTAACCTTGTGGACGTTTATGAAGTTGAAGAAACCACGTCTCTATCATCAACGAAGGTTAAAAAGACTGGTGACGCAGATGTCGCAATTAATGGTGTGGAAACCATCATGTTGGTTCCAAAGATTGAAAACTAGTTCATGTTTGAAGTATGTGCTGCAAAAACAATTTGGCTGTTTTCCATATTTTGATTGTTTGGTTTGGTTTGGATGTTTGATTGGTTTGGACAATTTTTGTTATGGTTGGTTGTTTTGTTGGTTGGTTTTTGGACAAAGTATTTGTTTTTTGAATATTACATATGAGTTATAATCATTTAACGTCTATTTTTTGGTTAAGTTATGTTTGTTTTATTGTTTTGCAAATTTGTCAAGTTTTATTATATAGACAAAAAATGATTATCCATGTATAAATTTTGTGTTTTACAAAGTATTATTGTTAAAAGTGTTATTGCTTTGGTTTTATTTTTAAATAGCAATTACACATTTCATATGAACTAATTTAAATACTGTATTAATTTTATAAATAGTAAAACTATATTTTTAAAAATCCTCAATATTTTCAAACTTATAATATGAGATTATAAAAAAACGCCGATTTTTAAATAATTTACCAACAAATAAAATTGGTAAGAATTTGTTTCCTTTTTTAAATTATATAACCGAAAATCTTCAATTTTCCAGAATAAAATCAGCGAAATATTTATAGATTTACCTCCAAATTTTTTTGATTTAAATTGTTTCCTTTTTAAAACTTATAACCGTTTTTTTTTAAACTTTAAACTTTCCTTTTTTACAATACACTCCAACACTATAAGAAGCTCTCTTCTTATTTCATACTACACACACTCAATGTTTTAGTCTAAAACAAAACACCCTATCACAACATTCATGCATTTTTGAAGTTTGAGGTTTCGTAATTTCTCATACACATAAGTGTTGTCTTTCTGTATTATACTTATACATTTAAGTTATTCGAATACCTATCTTAATTCATTTGCATGTTCTATATGATACAATATTAGGAAATGCCTAAACGTGCAAAGCCTCAAACGTTACCTTCATTTCCACTTCCTACTGCTGCCCAACCTTCGAATAGTACGTATTTTATTCTTATTTCTGTTTACGAATATAATAAAAATTCGTATAATATCTAAATATGTTACGTACCGTTAATTTTACTTAAATTGTTTTAGTTAATGTTGGTAGAAGTCCTTTGTTTAACATTACGAATGGTAATGTTTCCAATTTTGTAGACATGAACTAATTTTGTTTTTATAAATTGTCTTATTTTTTATATGTATTTTATTTTTCAGTTTATCCTAATCAAGTTGAGCGTCAAGACTATGTTGAACGCAGAAAATTAAGAAAACTATATTTGGATAATAAAAGACTTAAAGCAAATAATAAATCTTCGAGTTCGCAAAACGTCATTCGGTCATCCAACATTTCAGTATCCGATACAAATGATTGTCGTGTCATAACACCAATTCGATCATCCTCTTATATCAATACCATGGATAGACGGATTTTGCCAACCACACCGTTAACAAGTCCGTACGAGGCGTAGACATCAGGTTGGTCTTATTTAATTACATATATAAATTGTGTTTATTATTAATATGTCTTTCTTTTGCTTAAAATAACCAATTATATAAACCATATACATCTTTCATACCGTCATTTTATCTTTTTTTGTTGCAGTTGAATATAGAAGAAGTCCATTATCTAATATTACAAATGGTAAATTCTATTATTTTTTACGAATGAATACAATTGTTCATTTATAGTTTGATATTTGATTGACATGCCTCTTTTTTTTTTTTCAGTTTCTCATAATCATGTTGAGCATCAAGAATGTGTTGAACGAAAAAAAATTAGGAAAGTATATTCGGATAACAAAAGTCGTGATGCCAATAATAAATCTTCCACTTCAGAGAACATTATTCGGTCAACCAACGTTTCAATATCCAATACTAATGAATGTCGTGTCGTAACACCAATTCGTTCATCTTCCACTTCATAGAACGTCATTCGGTCAACCAACGTTGCAGTTGAATCTGAAGGAATTCCTTTGTCTGACATTACAAATGGTAAACTCTTTAGTTTTTTAGATAGGTTTAAAATTTTAAATGTATTATTTTGATTTTTTATGGATATCCATATTTTTTTTCAGTTGCTCCTAATGATGTTGATCGTCAACAATCAGCTGAACGAAGAAAATTTAGGAAGTCACATTTAGATAATAAAAGAAGTCATGTGAATAACAAATCTTCCACTTCAAAAAATGTTACTCGGTCATCCAATGTTTCAACCTCCACTACAATTGGATGCCCGATCGTAACACCAATTCGTTCATCGTCTTATATGAATACCATCGATCGACGTTTTTGGCCAACCACACCTTTAACAAGTCCGTATGAAGCATCTACTTCAGGTTGGTGGTATTTTTTAACGGATTTCAGATTTTTTTTATTATGATTTTGACTTTTTTATTTTATTTCCTTGATATCAATGTATAGGTGTCAAAGACAATGTGAATATTTATATGAGTCCATGTTTTACATTCCAAATAAATACAACTTCATCAACTCCACATTCAATAAATCAACCTTCGCTCTCAAGTGAAAGATCAAATTTTAAGACAATACGTAGAGGTAAAGAAAGGTTGTCTAATAAAGGTCGCTGCGTACATCCTATTCCAATGGTTGACTTATCTTCCGACGATCCTATTATTCCTCAACAATTAGCTGAAGATCCACAGAAAGAAGTTTCTAATAGTAAGTAGCATTTGATATTTATATTTTTGTATAATAGATTATTTGGATCATGGAGATCAAGTAGTTGTATGTGGCGTATGTAACGCTAAGCTGTGGAAATTTGAAGCCTAAAAAGGAAGGGTTTACTTAGGAAGAACAAGTTACACGCTTTGTTGTGGTTATGGAAAAGTACATCTTCCAGATTTTAAAGAGACGTGTGAGGAATATCAAAATCTTTTCAAGAGTTTAGACGACAAGAGCAAGCATTTCTTACTGAATATTCGTCGTTTTAATTCTATGTTTGTTTTCACTTCAATGGGTGGTAAAGTTGATTCAAAAATAAATAGAGGAAATGCTCCGTATGTATACCGAATTAGTGGCGAGAATTATCATTCATTGGGAAGTCTTCTTCCTAAAGAAGGTGCTGAACCAAAATTTGCGCAACTTTACATTTACGACCCAGATAATGAAGTGTGTAATCGGAAAACCGTACTTAGGTATCCTTTCAAACCATTTCATTATTTCTTTGTTTGATTTATTATTGGTTTTATGTTATATAAACACTTACTGATACATGTAGCGTTTGTATTACAATTGCATTACAGTAACTCAAAGAAAGCAGCTTCCGCAACTTCTGATTTGCTTGACACTGAACTCATACAGTATCTTAAGGTGGTTTTAGATTCAAATAATCAGCTGGTGAAAACTTATAGGCGTGTACGAGATCGGTTGGTTGATAATCCTCATGTTGACCTAAAACTACGGCTTAAGGCAAATAGGTCTAAAGATGGTCGTACATACAACCTACTGACGTCGTCCGAAGTTGCTGCGCTTATAGTTGGAGACATTGAGGAAGTTCTTGATAATCGTGATGTAGTTGTTGAGTCAAAGAAAGATGGTCTACAGCGTATTAGCGAGCTTCATCCATCGTATCTCGCTCTTCAGTATCCACTGCTTTTCCTTTTTGGTGAAGATGGTTACCGAATTGATATTCTTCATAGAGAAGGAAGGGCATCAACGAAGAAGAAAGAGTCAAAATGTACAATGAGAGAGTATTTTGCTTACCATGTTCAAGATAGAGTCAATCATTTCTCTTTGATTTTCAATGCTCGAAGACTTTTGCAACAGTTCTCGGTTGACGTTTATACGATGATTGAAAGTGAACGATTACTATTCATACGTCTACAGCAAAGGAACCCCAAATCTGAGACATATGAGAACCTTAAGAAACTTGGACAAAATGGTAATCCAGATATGTCAAATGTTGGAACACGCGTACTACTACCGTCTTCGTTTACCGGAGGATCGCGTTATATGAGGGAGAATTATTATGACGCGATGGCCATTTGTAAATGGTTTGGTTACCCCGATTTCTTCATTACGATAACTTGTAATCCAAAATGGCCAGAGATTAAACGATTTCTGAAGGACAAGAACATTAATCCGGAGGATAGACCGGACATTCTATGTCGATTGTTCAAAATTAAGCTTGACGCAATAATAAAAGACTTGCGAGAGAAATCTTTATTCGGCAAAGCATCGGCAGGTAGCATCCATTTAATTGAATTACTTTAATATAATATTAATAAAAATTAATATTTTAATATTAATTATCCTATTGCAGTTGTGTATACGATAGAGTTTCAGAAACGAGGTCTACCTCATGCCCATATCTGTCTGTTCTTAAATGACGAAAGCAAGCTTCCTTCGGTTGACCATGTTGACAACTTTATTTCTGCCGAGATACCTGACAAAAACTTAGATCCAGATCTGTATAATCTTGTCAGCGACTACATGATTCACGGTCCTTGTGGTGTTGCAAAACCAAATTGTCCGTGTATGGTAGAAGGTACCTGTTCGAAGAAATTTCCAAAGAAGTTCTCTGAGCAGACTACTCTAGATTCGAATGGTTATCCGGTATATAGACGGGCAGATTCAGGATTTTTTGTTGAGAAATCTGGTATTCAGCTTGATAACAGAAGCGTGGTTCCGTATAGCAAAACCCTTTTGAGACGTTATCAGGCACACATTAACGTCGAATGGTGTAACCAGGCTGCGTCCATAAAGTATTTGTTTAAATACATTAACAAAGGACCAGATAGGGCAGAATTTGGTTTTGTACAAAATGCCGATGAAGGTCAGCTTGAAGATAGTAAAGATGAAATCAAAGAGTATTACGATTGCTGATATCTATCGGCTTGCGAAGCTACATGGCGCATCTTTGCATTTGATGTTCATTACCGGTATCTATCCGTAATGAGGCTTCCGTTTCATCTACCAGATAAACAAAACGTTGTATACGGCCCTGATGACCATCTTGATAGTGTTCTTCATAAATCATCTGTTGCTTCTACGATGTTTTTGGGGTGGATGGAAAAGAACAAAAAAGATCCGTTGGCGCGCAGTCTTACTTACGTTGAGTTCCCTACTAAATTTGTTTGGAAGCAGCAGGAAAGGGTATGGGATAAGCGGATAATAGGCAAAAGCATTGGTCGAATTCACTGTGTTAATCCTTCTATGGGCGAGGCTTACTTTTTAAGAATCCTTCTTAATAAGGTAAAAGGGCCTAAGTCTTTTGAAGAGATTCGTACTGTGAATGGAGAAGTCTTCCCAACATTTAGAGATGTGTGCTACGCTAGAGGCCTTTTAGACGACAAGGAGTATATAGAAGCTATCAAAGAGGCATACTACACAGGTTCAGGATACTATCTTCGTAATCTGTTTGCTACAATGTTGGCGTCTAATACATTATCAAGGCCGGAACATGTTTGGGAAAACACATGGGAGTACCTTTCGGATGGTATTTTATACAATCGTAAAAAAAATTTGAGGATCGAAGGTACGCAAATTGCTATTTAATATTTTCACATTTATGTCTTATATATAAGTGTTTATGAAATTCATTTATTATTTATAAGAATTTTAATAATTAAATAAAATTTTCATATAATTGTAATAGGTTTGTCTCTTCCAGAAGAACAAATAAGGAACCTAACGTTGCTGGAAATTGAGCGCTAGTTATTACGTAACAACTCAAGTTTAAGTCGGTTTCCGTCTATGCCTCAACCCGACAGTGAGTCAATATATTCAGCAGACAACCGTTTAATTGCTGACGAGCTTCGGTACGATGTAAGCGCTACTGCCATCGAGTTTGATAATAATTTAAGAAGCCTAACCGATGAGCAGCGTTTAGTGTTTGATGAGATAATTGCAGAAATTAATAGGAATGCTGGTGGTGTGTTCTTCGTCTATGGCTACGGAGGGACTGGAAAGACGTTTCTGTGGAAGACATTATCTGCATCTATTAGATGTAAAGGAGATATCGTACTTAATGTTGCATCAAGTGGTATCGCATCTCTTTTGTTACCTGGTGGACGTACTGCACATTCAAGATTTCATATACCTTTGAATTTAACAGAAAGCTCGATGTGTTTTATTAAACCGGACGATGACGTTGCTGATTTATTAAGGAAAACGAAATTGATAATTTGGGATGAAGCACCGATGAATCATAAACATGCGTTTGAAGCACTTGACCGAACAATGAAAGATATCTTCAAATGTGAGATGACCTTTGGTCGTAAAGTTATGGTGTTCGGTGGTGACTTTAGACAGATACTTCCGGTTGTACCAAATGGCAGTAGGCGAGAAATTGTTAATGCTTCAATCACTTCGTCGTATATTTGGAGTAGTTGCAAGGTCCTTACGTTAACCAAAAACATGTGGTTAACCGTAGGAGCGAACGCATCTGATATAAAAGAGATTAAAGCTTTTGCGAATTGGTTGCTCGAGTTGGGGGAGGGAAAAATTAGTGGCAGTGACGATTGTGAGGTGGTTATAGATATTCCTGAAGATTTGTTAATCAAGTGCTCTGAGGATCCTATGTCAGATCTGATCGACTTTGTATATCCTTCACTTCTCCAACTGTACAAAGATAAAGATTATTTTGCTGAAAGAGCTATACTAGCACCAACAAACGAGGTTGTTCAAGAAATTAATGAAAGATTGCTTGCTTCGTTTCCTGGCGATGAAGTCGAGTATCTGAGTTCTGATAGTATTTGTCAAACTGATCAAGCAAAGAACGAAGCACATGCGAGACTATATTCTCCCGATGTTCTGAATGGTCTTAAAATTTCTGGTCTGCCTAATCATCAATTAGTCCTTAAAGTTGGTGTACCTGTAATGTTGCTTCGTAATATTGATCAACAAAATGGTTTATGCAACGGTACGAGACTACGGATTACTAAACTTTATAAACGTGTTATAGAGGCTGAGATTATATCCGGCGGAAACATAGGGACCAGAACGTTTATTCCACGAATCAGTTTGACACCGTCGGATAAAAGAATTCCTATCAAGTTTCAACGACGACAATTCCCCTGAAATGTATGTTTTGCAATGACTATAAATAAAAGTCAAGGACAGTCTCTATCAAGGGTTGGATTGTATTTGAAATATCCAGTTTTCTCACATGGTCAGCTTTATGTTGCGTTATCAAGAGTTAAAAGCAGAGCCGGTGTGAAGTTGCTTATACTAGACAAAGATGGGAATGTAACGAGTAAAACAACAAATGTAGTCTACAAGGAAGTTTTTTTCGGCATTTGAATAATTTTCTGTTTTTTTCTTCCAATGTATGTATTTGTACACAACATTTCATTTCAAAGTAAATAATATGGTTTTGATTGAAGCCCGCGTATTACGCGGACATTAACCTAGTTTAAGATATATCTATCCATACCATGAACACAAACCCTCACTTTTTGAATAAGCATATGAAGGGTAGTTAAATGCATTATGTGCGTTTATAAACAATTAATATTGTCAATCACTATTACATTATTTAACATAACCCTTCACCGCAAAGATCCCAATATACTAAAAGATAAAATAAAATAAATGTTAGCATCTACAAATAAAATACAAAATAACTTTTATGATTATTGTATATATTGCCATCTCACCTATTAACCAAGGTTTTTTTGTTATGAAATTGTATAAACATGTTGGTCAATAATTTTGACAATAAGATAATGACATAGATATTTATAATTGATAGGAATATTATGGATCAAACTAAAACTTACTTGTAAGTTGGTTAGATTGGTCATACTTTGATGAAGCGAAAATAAATACACAACTCGATTCGACTTTATGATGATACAATCCAACTCTAAAAGTGACTCGTGCTGATAACGTGTTGTGAAACTAACCTAATAGCAAAACAATATAGCAAAGATGGAGGGAGAAAGGGATTGCTATTTCATTAATATGTATGATTTACAATGAGATACAATAGTGGTATATATAGGTGTACAAAACTTGGAGAGAAACCTAATCTATTTTTGGTGTTGATAACAACATTAATAATAAATATATTCATAACAAATGTAACTTTTTTTTGAACGGCAAGGAACGAAGTGCCAATCACCGAGATACCGGACGCTGTGGCCAAGGTCGACTACTCGACTGCCGCCAGCCCCTTGACTCTCCCAGATGCACGGAAACCCGACCTCCACCCGCCCGAAGGCACGACAGTGGAATAATCAGTAAAACCTCGCCTCCCATCCAAGATGATCCGACGCCACCCGTATTCGCCCTTCACCTGGATGCCGCAGAAAATAATGGGGAGAGTGAGAGTCGAACCTGGGTCACAAGGAACAACAAGTTTTTCCCCAACCACTCTACCACTGTCTCATTGCCACTCGATAATGTAACTTAAATAGCATGGTTTGGATCCCAACTTACATCAATGATGTTATTAGCTACAGACAATATCGTTTAGAAGTATTCGGATTTAAAAATAACATGTTGTAGGAAATGTCTTGTTGGCATCTCTAGGGATATAGTGATTTACCTTTGACATATGAGTGGGAGCCATTAAGTGCGGGTGCCTTGAAGGTAAAAAACGCCTTTAATAAACCTATTAAATTGCCTTGTAAAATTTCTAGATGAGGGTGCCTTGAAGGTAAAAAAAAAACCCTTTAATAACATATTAAATTGCCTAAGAAAAATACCTAGACGAGAGAAGTGGGGGCGACTTAACTATTTTTTTTTAATATACTAAAACGTTTATAGTTGACAAATTTGTTGGTAAACAAATGCAAATATCAAAGATAGTAGGCAATTAACAAAATATATCTTATAGGTGTATATCAAAAACAGCTAGCAATCAGCAATTTATATATAAGATGCATATATAGAACTTGAAGATTGAAGATAGGATCCTACCAAAAAATTATACATCAATGATCAATCGATTAAGGTAAAGGGTGTGGAGGTCATGATTGGTACATGATTCGTCACATAGGAACATTAATGGAAGGCTATACCACCCCTTGTCTAATCTACCATGGTTTGCATGGATTAAACAATGCCAACCATGGTTCTCCTTTCTATTTTTCAAGAAATCGTTTCCTTTTTCTTTAGACAAAGATAAATTAAAATAATAAACGAGATAGTGGTTTGGGTCATGACTATACCTTTAGGGTAATGGTTTTGGATTATGATTAGAGAAGAGTAATATGACGATGACATGGAGTGTCATAGGAATAAAAGCCTAACAACTAGGAAATAAAAGCAGGTAGCAACTAACATTTGAAAACCAATCACAATCATTTACCATATTTACAATGTCATATACAAATCGAGGAACAAAAGGGAAAAACAATAACAACCAAATTAGTCAAGTATTCAAATTATGGAATAAGTTTGATGTTTAATACTTGTAATCAAAGAAGCTAGAACTAAAATCGCATAAGTAATTGAGTATTTTAATTGTCGACTGTCGACCAGGTGACCAAGAAGCCAAGAACATTTTCAACCATAAAAAAATGAAAGTTTGAAACCAACACAACACTAGTAAACGAAACTCGAAAGTCAGTAGTGCAAATCAACAAAAAATTAATTCGACTATTGCAAAACGTTGGGACGGGATGGGATGTTGCTAATTGGGAAAAAATCTGCTCTTCCGCTGGACAATTTTCATTCTATAAACGATTGCTCTTCCATTCCATTGATTTTGTGATACTCTAGTTATTTGTCGGAAGCGACAAAGCTTATGTTACTCCTCTCTAATTTCCAAAGTTGCATAATAGTATTTTCAAGACACTTGGATGTTGGATACATACTAGGCTCCAATCTCCTAATACATACATTTTTTTTTTATAAATTGGCCCCCCTATAACTTGGGTTCCCTAGGTCCTTGCTTGACCCAAACTTACTAAGGGTGTATGGGGCGCTCCACTCAAGTGGAGTAGTCCCATCTCCACCCCGGTCAATCATACTCTATCATGTCAACTCTTCTCTCCACTCCCCATTTTGCACTCAAACGTAAGGGGTGTTCCACTCGTTGCATTATAGGCACTGAAACTCGCCAGTGGTAAAAAAAAGGGACACAAACAATGTGTTTACT
Source organism: Helianthus tuberosus (assembly GCA_030545235.1). NCBI lineage: Eukaryota > Viridiplantae > Streptophyta > Magnoliopsida > Asterales > Asteraceae > Helianthus > Helianthus tuberosus. Next base: position 72,356,536 of record CM060403.1, read on the forward strand.
CTTCCCCGACCATTTCGGTTTGATGTATCATTTATGGGGTTGGTGGCGGTGTTACCTCGCAGTGAACGGTCACTGCCCGCCTGTCACAACCCAACCGATGGCGGAAACATCGGGGTGAGGTACTAAGCGTTCAGATTGCTCATGAGTTTCCATAACACTAGATTTTTCAATATAAATTAGATTGATTCAAACATTGTCTAATAGCATCCACAACCAAACACAAATATCAAGTACAACCTATAAAAATAGTTTCAAAGTTTCTAGATTTAACTAAGATGTGTTTCTAAGCATCATCATAGCATATTCTTGATTCACTGCATCTTATCAGCCTGCAACATGTATTAAAATAAAGTCAGTACAAAACGTACCAGCGAGTATACAAGTTTGAGTATATAGCATAATAGATTAAAAGACTCATATCCACATGTAAATGACAAAAAATAGTTTCAGCCATGCTAGTGTTCGCAGTCCAAGTGATAGCCCAAGTGTCCCGATGCTTTGGTGTTTTCCCAAGACTAAAGGAAAACTAGAATCCTCCTAATAATACCCCCGAGAATAATGGGGAGGTGCATCTTCCTATAGCGCTACTATTGTTAAGGCGGAACTACACACTCTGGATTAAACGTTCACATAGCATAAAGAATCAAGAATCAAGAATCACAAGTTTCACATACACATAGGATAGAGTTTAGATTCCAAAAGTATCAAGTTTCATAGTTTAATAGAATACATGTTGCATCCCAAAGTTTAAAACAAAAAGGGATTGAGTATACTCACAGTGATTGCTTAACAGATTAACTGTTATTGGATCAAAGGGAGCTCTTTAGGTTTAGCCTGATTAGATTACAACAGATAAGTGTCGGACAAAACAACGAGATTGCTCAAAGTGTCGGATCAGTCATCTTAATCGGATGGCTGTTCGATCGGGCGGCAGTCCGATCGGATTGCCATTTGATTGAGGTGACTATAGTGAGTGAGGGACGGATTGCCATCCGATCGGATGGTCATCCGTACGGATGGCCATTCGATCGAATGGTCATTCGATCCAAGTGTGAGATTCCAAAAAGTTAAGTCAAGTGTTCAACTCAGGTCGCTCCGATCGGATGGTCATCCGATCGGACGACAGTTCGATCGGATTGCCATTCTATCATGAAGGTTTCCAAAGTTTCAAGTTTCTGAAAAAGTTTCTATGTGTTGAAAGGTTTCAAGGCACATGTCACTTCGATCGGATGGACGTTCGATCGGACGACAGTCCAATCGGATTGCCATTCGATCCTCATGACTTGTTCCATTTTGCAATTTGTAAAGTTTCTAAGTTTCTGGTTTGACGGTGACGACACAGTACGTCTTGAGACAACGGTAAACACATCGATGTTCATCCGGTCTGATCGGATGGGAATCACCCCGTCGATCAGGTGCCTGTTCATGATGGTGTTCATGTCGGAATCCGTACTTCGGTCATCTTCTTCGGTATCAAGCCGATTCCAGACTAATCATCAAGTCTACAATCCGTTTGGGTCCGGATTCCACCGTTTGAAGTAAAGGTTTAAAAACAAGATGAAGAAAACATAAGTTTTAGCATGAAAAGTCTAGATTTAGTAAAGATTCAGTGTAGAACGCGTGAAATTCTTTAGATCTGAGCTGGATCTTGACTAGGATGACATCACCCAACAGTTTGTACTAACCGCCATGAAGACGTCACCCTCAAGAGCTCAAATCTCAGGGATTTCATGGTGAAAAGTGTGATTTCAAAAGAGAATTACGTAGAGAATAGTGTGTAGATCAAAGATGTACAAGAATCTAGTGTAAAACGTACCGAAATCGCCGAGAAATGGGAGAAAAGTGGGAGTGCGTGCGTCTTGGTCGAAGGAGGCTGTCACATCAGTGAAGAATGATGTGACAGGTCCTATTTATAGTGTGAGAGTGAGATAAGGGCGGTGTGCAGCGGATCGGATGGCACTTCGATCGAGTGGCCCTCCGATTGGATGGTCATCTGATCGGATTGCCATTCGGTCAATCCCATCCTTTCCGCGTTCCCGTCTTTGTTTCATTTTGCGAGTTAGATTAAGCGTTGCGTTGCGTATTATTGGGTAATAGTATCACATAACTAGATTATATCATTAACGCATTAGTTTCCAAGTTTCATAGTTTTCGCCAGTGACAAGCCTCCAGTCTCTCGTTCAACCAAGTCTCAAGTTGCACGAGTCTCAAGAGTCAAGCACCAAAGTATCAAGAATCATAGTTCCATAAGAATCAAGTATCAAGAATCTAACTTCCAAGAATCAAGTATCAAGAATCATAGTTTCCAAGTATTAAGAATCAAGAATCTAGTTTCCAAGTATCAAGTATCAAGAATCAAGAATCAAGAATCAAGTCTCATAGTGTTAAATATCAAGAATCAAGTTTCTAGAATCAAGAATCAAGCATCATAGTATTAAAAATAAATAATATAGATTTAAGCATCACAAGTACCAAAAGTGTCAAGTATCACATAGTTTAGGGACTAAAATTGCCAATAGCTAGAAGTCTAGGGAAGCAGGTGTTACAGTCTTCCCTCCTTTAGGAGATTTCTTCCCCGAAATCTAGGAAGAAGACTGTTCGAAGAGCTGTGGATACTTGGCCTTCATCTCACTTTTAAGTTCCCAAGTGAATTCAGCGCCGCGCTTTCCCTCCCATCGAACCTTAACTATGGGAATTTTGCTGCGCCTCAGTCGCTTGACACCTTGATCCATGATTTCGACCGGTTTCTCCACAAAGTGCACAGCTTCGTTTATTTGCACGTCTTCAAGGGGAACCTGCAGTTCCTCATCGGCTAGGCATTTACGTAGGTTAGACATGTGGAACACTGGATATACGTTGTTTAGTTCTTTTGGAAGGTCGAGTCTGTACGCCACCTTGCCAATCCTTTCGAGTATCGTGAAAGGACCCACATAGCGAGGAGCGAGCTTTCCCTTCTTACCAAAGTGAACCACTCCCTTCCAGGGAGATACCTTGAGAAGAACTCGGTCACCAATATCAGCATAGCTCTTTTGTCTGCTCCTAGCCTTGATCAAGTTATCACGGATCTGAAGAATCTTATCCGTTGTCTCTTGAATGATTTCAGGGCCAGTAAACTGCTTGTCACCAACCTCATGTCAGCTGAGAGGAGATCGGAAATTGCGACCATACAAAGCTTCAAAAGGAGCCATCTGAATTGTCACACCCCAACCGATGACGGAAACATCGGGGCGCGGCACTGAGCGAAAAAGATTGTCCAGGAGAAATCCATAACAACTAAATTACCAGATATTTAAATATTATGTCCCTTACCATAACATACGAAAGCAATTAGTTATTACAGACCAAATATCTCAAAGACAAATATCATGTTCCGGCAACTCAGATTCAAATTTTTTGTTTGTTTCTAGACTCATCCTACTTGATTCCACAAAGCAAGCATCCTAGCATCTCAAACACCTGTCACATACGTAAAAATAGAGGTCAATACACATAGTGTAAAGGTGAGCATACAAGTTTAATAGTAATAGTAGAGTTCGAAAGCGTTTACGCATAACCAGCATGTAACATGTATAATGTAAAGCTAGTAGGTTATCGACAATGAAATATACACAGACATGACTGTGAGTTGTAGAATGCGCAACACATATCACCACTGTGACACGTGAAGAAATAACCTTAACAACCCCTGTCCACGACAGGTGCTGAGTCCAAACTATAGTACTACCGTTGCTAAGGCGACAAGCAACAATCACTGTGTTAACATAACATACAAGCATTCATCGAGTAACACGTATAACATGCAGTAACGATCAGCGTATAAAAGTGTTTGCATTGTGTGTTCGATGTGATTTGATATAAGTAACGTATGTAACACCCAAAAGTGCTTAAAGCAAAAAGGGATCGAGTATACTCACAGCGATGGTAGCTAATGGATTGAAGGGAGCGCTAGAGTGATTAGCCTGAACAGTTTATGATAGCATAAGCGAATGAATGGTGCGTTAAACGGTGAAAAGTGAACAAGTGACGAATGGTCATCCGATCGGATGACAATCCGAACGGATGGTCATTCGATCGAATGACAATCCGTTCGGATGGTCATCCGTTCGGATTGACATTCGTTTGGGATGGATGTGTTTGTGTATGATGGCTTTGAAGTTTTCGTTGTAGCATTTTCAAAACAGAGAAGTATCTCTACCTTTCATGTCGTTCGATCGAACGACAGTTTGATCGGATGGCGATCCGATCGGCGGGACACTTTGTGAGAAGAAGTTCACAGCAGGATTGTCTTTCGATCGGATGGTAAGTGAACAAGTGACGAATGGTCATCCGATCGGATTGACCATTCGATCGGATGACAATCCGAACGGATGGTCATTCGATCGAATGACAATCCGTTCGGATGGCCATTCGATAGGATTGACATTCATTTGGGATGGATGTGTTTGTGTATGATGGCTTTGAAGTTTTCGTTGTAGCATTTTGAAAACAGAGATGTATCTCTACCTTTCAGGCCGTTCGATCGAACTGTCGTTCGATCGGATGGCGATCCGATCGGCGGGACACTTTGTGAAAACAAGTTCACAGCAGGATTGTCATTCGATCTTATGGTCTTCCGATCGGATGGTAATCCGTTAGAACTGATGATCTTTGAAAATTGTGAAAAATGTTAAGTGTTGAAGTCCAAGTGCAATCCGATCGGATTGTCGTTCGATCGGATGGCAATCTAATCGGACGACAATCCGTTCCAATGATCTGATTGTTTTGAACTTGATGATTTTGATAAGTTTTTACGGTTAGCTTGAGACGGGAAGACAACGTACTAAACAACGGAACCTCGTCAAGTCCCAAGTCGTTCGATCGAACAGGAATCACCCTAATCCGACCAGTCAACTGTTCTTTGACGGTTGTTCATGTTCAACCCGAAGTCGGTTGTCTCGTTGATAGGAATCAGATCTGAGACCGACACTTCACTAGAGAACGAGTAGAAGGCCTGAACTAGCTTTGATTCTATCGGTTTTGAGTGCATTGAGTGTAAAGGAGTTGAAAGAAAGTTAGAAACCATCTTTCAATCCTTTTAATCATCAAAAAGTTTAGATCTAGATGAAAATAGTGTTAACATGTGGAAATCATGTAGATTTGAGTTGTTCTTGGTGGAATGAGGCCAAAACTTGAAGTTTATAACAACTCTATGATGACATCACCCTAAAACACCTCAAATCCGTTGATTTCAAGGTTAAAAGTTGAGATTCAAAGGTGAAAATGATGAAGAAGTGTGCATAGATCATAGAAATACAAGATTTGAGTTGAAAACTTACAAGAATCGCGAGAAATCGAGAGAAAAGTGGGCTGGAACGCTGGTCGAACGAGAGGGAGTTGTCACATCACTTTGGTGATGTGACAGGGGGGGTATTTATAGGTTGCCAAAAGAGGAAAGTGGCACTTGGATCGGATTGGACGACACATCGATCGGATGCCCATCCGATCGGATGGTCATCAGTTCGGATGACCATTCGATCGAATGGTCATTCGATCTAGTGGTCCAGTCGAGTTGGATTTTGGCGTTTCGTTTTGCGTGTTGAGCGTTGCGATGCGTTTCGAGTGAGCGATGCGATAATATTACTCATTAGTCACACAAATAACCTAACTACTATATCTAACATACAATCACTATAAATAACTTGCGTTTAGCGTTTGCAATTAGATTTGCGTTGCGATAGAGTTGCGATTGCGATTAAACACCTCAACATAAACATAACATGCACAAGTAACACAAAATAGCACACTGATGTGCGTGTGGTGTTATAGATTTTTTAATGTATATTTAAGCCCTTTAACACTTTTTAGCCAAGTTTTAAATTTATAAAACACGATATTTACTAACACAAAACACACATATGGGCAAGTGCACCCATCGTGAGCGTAGTATAGTGTTGGTAAGATACCGAGGTCGTCCAAGGACACAAGAGCTTTTAGTACCGGTTTATCCACAACGTCTAATCAAATCAAAAGTTTAGAAAAAGGTTTTTAAACAAGAAAAATAAAACTAACTAAAATGCTGAAAAATAAAATAAAACAGATAGACAAGATGAATCACTTGGATCCGACTCGTATTTAGTGTAACCTTTGATTATTTTCTCACTTTTGCACTTTTTAAGAGATTATCTTAGTTATTGTAGTAGGCCCCTCTTCTGAAGGTGACGTTACCCTCAACCCAGTCGTTTGAGTCAGCAAGGATACAATCCTAAAGGGTTGGATTATTGAAAGATAATTAATTAAGTTATTAATGCATATTATGGTAGGCCCCTCTTCTCAAGGTGACGTTACCCTCGGCTAAGTAGTCTGAGTCAGCAAGGATACCGTCCTAAGTAGCCGGGTTAAAGTATTAATAGTAGTTTACATATGAGGGGATCAAGGAGTTCGGACCCCCGCCATCCAATACCAGTGGGTATTGAAGGAGGTCCTACTAAAGTTGACCCAGGTCCTTACAGGATCTATACACTGAACAAGGCACAACTCTTACCAAACCGTTCCCTTAACCCCCGACCAGGTAGCCAACATACCTCCATATAGACCGTGGAGATATGAATGGTGAAAATCTTTTATTTTATATAGACAGTAAAATAATGCCAAGACACCACGGACAAACGATAAGGAAGACTCACCTTCAACATAAGAAACTAGTTATTAAAGTCATTAATACAGAACCAAATAAAAAGTGCGAAAAGATTAAAAATAAAAAGTATTACACTAAACACTTGTCTTCACCAAGTGATGTAAGAGACTTAGGCAAACATGGCCATTGATTGTCAAGAACTCTTACGATCAATCTTGGATCCCGAGACTACTCACACACTCTATGATGGATGATGGATGATGGTGGTGGATGTGGGTTGTGATGGTGGTGGTGGGTGGGTGAAGTGTGAGAGAGGTGGTTTGCCAAGGGATGGTTTACAAGTGAGCCAAGCACCCCTATTTATAGCCTGTACAGAAGCCCAGACACGGCCCCGTGTCCATTGGGCACGGCCCCGTGTCCACCCATCTTCTCTTTCTTCATTAAATGTAGTTTGTCTGCATTAGTTGACCACGCCCCCGTGTCCACTGGGCACGACCCCGTGTGCAGAAGCGTATCTGTACTATCAAGATTTTCCTAGATTCTGCGAATCTTAGAGTTGACCACGGCCCTGTGTCCGCTGGACACGCCCCCGTGGTGGGTGATAGAAGCTTCTACAACTTTGTCTTTTCTGCGGACAATTGGGCACGCCCTCGTGCTCAGTGAGTACGGGGGGTGTTTAGTCTTCTGTTCTCTTGTTTTTACTTGGGAGATGCTGTCGAGGGGTCGGGCATGCCATGTTTATTCCTTTTCTTGTATTATTGCTGGATTTGGCTGCATTTTTGCTTCTTTTGTTCATTTAAGCTCTTTTAACCCTGAAAATACAAAAGGAAGACAAAAGCACACTTTTTCCAACATTAGTACTAAAAAAGGGTTAGTTTTATGCCTCAATTGATGTAATTTATATGTTGCATTTTGCACACATCAACACACATGTAAAACAATATCCAGAACACGTAACTCGAGTTGCGATGCGATAGTGATAAGTCGATTAGCGATTAAACAATCGATTAAACCTCGATTATTAACAAGTACTCCACATAATACAACTAAAGCAAACAATTAATAGAATTCGACTACAAGTCGAAAAGCACAATTTAGTAGTTAAGCCAGGAGTGACAGATCGCAATTAGCAATCTTTTCTTCCTTTGACTTTGACTTTCACTTGTACTTTGACTTTCCAAAATGCGGGTTGTTACATGAATACTGGAATGATAGTTGTTTTTGTACGAGAACTCAATCAATGGTAAATGTACGTCCCAGTTACCACCAAAGTCGATGACATAGGAGCAGAGTATATCCTCTATGGTTTGAATAGTGCGCTCGGTCTGTCTATCCGTTTGGGGATGAAAGGCCGTGCTAAGATTCAAATGAGAACCCATAGCGGATTGAAAGGTTTGCCAAAGACGTGAAGTAAAACGTCCATCACGGTTAGAGATTATGTCGATAGGTATGCCATGACGGCATATAATCTCATCGGTATAGATTCGAGCAAGCTTCTCCACTTTATAATCTTCACGTATAGTAAGAAAGTGGGCTGATTTGGTCAAACGATCGACAATCACCCAGATACTATCGTGACTAGAAGGTGTTCGAGGTAGTTTGGTAATAAAATCCATAGCGATGCTATCCCATTTTCAAACAGGGATTTCAGGCTGTTCTAAGAGTCCTGAAGGACGTTGATGTTCAGCCTTAACTTTCGTGCAAGTAAGGCATCTGGAAACGTATGCAGCAACGTCCTTTTTCATAACAGGCCACCAATAAGTCATACGCAAATCATGGTACATCTTATCGGCACCTGGATGAATAGAGTAACGGGATTTGTGAGCCTCATTCATAATGAGCTCACGGAGATTATCGCGATCCGGTACACAGATGTGATTGAGGTAGTATTGGAGTCCATTAGGTTTAGTTTCGAGTTGATCAATTTTAGCGCCTTGGATTTCCACTTCTAGACTTCCTTCATTTGCTGACGAATACTAAGCTTCACGAATACACGCATGGAGATCACTAGAGATACGAATAGCATTAACATGAGTTTTACGACTAAGAGCGTGGGCCACTACATTTGTCACACCCCAACCGATGGCGAAATCATCGGGGCGCGGCACTAGGCGAATCAGATTGCTCAAGAGAATCCATAACAACTATATTGCGATAATATTTAATACATTCGTTATCCTATACTAACAAATAATACAATCACATAAGTTATCACAGATTTCTTGTCCTCACGAACAATACAAATCCGACAACCTAGATTTTAGTTGAGTTTCTAGACTTCCTAGCTTGATTCGATATAGCCTGCGATCTAACCTGCAACATACGTTAAAATGTTTGTCAATACAAAAGTATTGGCGAGTATACAGGTTTTATATGTATAGTGTAATAAATAAAAAGTGTAGCGAATTTCCATATGCATAAACGTAACACACGACATATGTACTCACAAAGCTGATACTACCAACTAAGTCCTCGATGCTCGAATATGCGATGGCAAACTAGACCCCGTCGGGCGCAATAGTACTATACTAGTCATGGTGGGACGTCGCGAGTATAAACCCTAGCACATATGCAACTAGCATCACGTGTATCCATGCATAACAGTTATTCGCAAGTGATAATTCGATTGATTGAATAATTCGTTTAATGAGTTCGATTTGTTAGAAACGTATGTTACACCCAAAATGCGATTAAAAGGGGTCAAGTATACTCACAGTGCGTATTTGTTTGGATTGGCGGGATTATGTTCGAGAATAACCTGGTGATAGACTGTTCACCTGAGTGTTTGGTGGTGCGTTAAATAATAACGGAATGCGCGAAAACAAATGAAAATTAGATTGAGGGCTGGCCCGATCGGATGGGCTGTTCGATCGGATGGGCTGTTCGATTCGGATAGCCTGTTCGATCGGATAGCCTGTTCGATCGGATGGGTTGTTCGATCGGATAGCCTGTTCGATCGGATAGGCTGTTCGATCGGATAGCCTGTTCGATCGACTAGCTTGTCCAGCTGTTTTCGACAAGGATTTCAAGATTTTTCGATGGTTTTGATCGCGACGGTGCTCCTTCATGCTCAACAACTGAAATTCCATCAAGTCCGACCCTTCTAACGGCCGGGAACCACCCCGTTCCATCAGATCTGGCCGTTCTTGATGGCTTTTCTCGACTTTAACCCGAAATCACACACACTATGGCTATGTAACTTAGATTTTTTTTGGTGAGATTTATAATAACACAGGTGAAATTACTTAGATCCGAGCTGTTTTTGGTAAGAATGAGGTCACACTTTGAAGTTCTTGTGAACTTAGCATGACATCATCTTCAAGACACCTCAAATTCTTAGGAATCCCACCACTTCTTGATTAGGAAACATAGATTTAGACTTGATTTATGTAAAAACGTATGGAAATCACCCAGATCTGAGTCGTTCTTGCATGGGATGACATCACCCTAGAATGCCCAAAATCCAGAGATTTCACGGTTAAAAGTGTAGATTTAAAAGGTAGAAGGGTGTGGAATTAGTTATAGATCAAGGAAGTACAAGATTTGAGTTTAAAACTTACAAGAATCGCGAGAAATCGAGAGAAAAGTGGGTTGGAACGTCTGGTCGCACGAGAACAGTGACAACAAGTGTGTTTGAGGTGAATAAGGGGTATTTATAGGCAAGGAGGAAGGAAAGGAGGGCAGGCTGGCCTGTTCGATCGGTTGGCCCAGCCGTTCGGCTGGCCTGTCCGATCGGTTGGCCCAGTCGTTCGGCTGGCCCGTCCGATCGGTTGGCCCAGCCGTTCGGCTGGCCCATCCGTACGGAGGCCTTTCGATCCTCGTTTTTGGTGCGTTGCGATAGTTTGAGCCACATTTCCATATATTTATATTAGTATATATTATAATTAATCACCAAAGGGTCGTATATGCGTATTCATATTCCACATTTTCGATATAACAACGGTTTTCGATTCGAGTATGTGATTATTAGCGACGTTTCACGGCCATCAAGGAGGGTAGTATAGGTCCTTTCTCGATGTCATCGTGAACGTTATTGTGTGTTGTGCCACAATGACTGACGGGGTACCATTCACTCGTATTGCCATCATCGTCACGACGACTGGAGCTATAGCACTCACCCGAGAGTCTTTGTTAGCGTTAATTGTTTACGTTTCGACACATCACGGTCACCGAGGAGGGTAGAATAGGTCCTCACTCAATGTCATCGTGAGTGTTAGTGGTTGTGATGTGATGTAGCTATAATATATTGCGAAAATATGCGATTATCCTTCGAATAGCGATGTATGCTATATAGTTACATTATGATCCGAATCTCTGGTGTTAGGCGTAACGAGTGTAGCGAGTAGTAACAACGCACAGAAGTGCGGGTTGTTACAACATTCGCCTTGCCAAGATGTTAGCGAATTTCGCAGTCGTAGTCGTTAAGCAATTCCACCCAACGTCTCTGTCACATGTTCAATTCCTTTTGGTCAAAGATATGTTGAAGGCTCTTATGGTCGGTGAAAAACACACACTTAGTACCATACAGGTAGTGTCGCCAGATCTTTAACGCAAACACAACTGCACCAAGCTCCAGATCGTGAGTAGTATAGTTTTTCTCATATACCTTGAGTTGACGAGAGGTATAAGCAATAACCTGGTCCCGCTGGATGAGCACACAGCCCAAACCATGGTTCGAGGCATCACAATATACCACGAAATCGTATTTCCCATCAGGGAGAGTAAGTACAGGAGCGTTACACAAAAGGGAATTAAGAGTCTGAAAAGATTCCTCTTGCTCGGGACCCCAAGCAAAAGGTTTTTCTTTTTAAGTTAATGAAGTAAGAGGAACGACGATCTTAGAGAAGTCTGAGATGAATAGGCGGTAATAACCCGCCAATCCTAGGAAGGAACGAATCTCAGATGCAGATTTAGGCGTACTCTAATTCTTCACAACTTCGATTTTAGACGGGTCAACATGGATACCTTGCTTACTAACCACGTGACCAAGAAATTGCACTTCATTAATCCAAAACTCACACTTAGAAAATTTAGCATAAAAGCGTTCACCAAGTAGAAGTTCAAGCATAAGACGTAAATGACGAGTATGATCAGCTCTAGATTTCGAGTAAATGAGAATATCATCAATAAAGACTATCATGAAACGATCCAAATAGGGTTTGCAAACACGATTCATAAGATCCATGAACACAGTGGGTGCGTTGGTCAATCCAAAAGGCATGACCACGAACTCGTAGTGTCCATAACGAGTACGAAAAGCGGTTTTGGGTACATCATCTTCGAGAACGCGAAGCTGATGGTAACCAGAACGAAGGTCGATCTTCGAGAAGCAGGACGCGCCTTGTAGTTGGTCAACCAGATCATCGATACGAGGGAGAGGGTAGCGATTCTTAATGGTAAGTTTTTTTAAGTTCACGGTAGTCGATACACATAGGTAACGAACCATCTTTCTTCTTGACGAATAACACGGGAGCACCCCACGGAGAGGTACTTGGACGAACGAATCCCTTGTAGAGCAATTCCTGTAGCTGGTTGGATAATTCTTGCATCTTGGAAGGTGGAAGTCGGTAGGGAGCCTTGGCGATAGGAGTCGCTCCAGGTATGAGATCGATACGAAAATCAACAGATCTAGGAGGAGGAAGACCAGGTAGATCTTCAGGAAAGACGTCAGGGAAATCACACACTACTGGAACGTCACTTACGTTCTTCCCCTTGCCCTTTTGTTCAACCACGTGGGCCAAGAAGGCAAAGTTCTGTTTTTGTAAGCATCTGCTCGCCTGGGTGCATGACATCAACTTCAGTCCTCTAGAAGGTCGGTCTCTAAACATGCAAAATATCGCCGAACGGAAGAGGCAAACGGATAAATTTCTCATGACAAGCAATCTCGGCATGATTCTTACGCAACCAATCCATGCCGATAATGATATCAAAGCTACCCAATTGCATGTGTATTAGATCAATAGTAAACACGTGGTCGTTAAGAGTCAAGGAACAACCACTTAGAATAGAATCAACTAGAATCGACTTCCCATCGGCAATCTCAACCGAAAACGACTTAGGTAACTTAGAGCGTGCATATGTTAACAAAGATTCAAATTCTACGGACACAAAGCTTCTGTTGGCACCAGTATCAAATAGTATCGAAGCGTAAAGGTTATTAACGAGAAATGTACCATTAACAACGTCATTATCGTTACGAGCCTGATTAGCATTAAGATTGATCGCTGGTCCACGAGCGACTGGCTGTTGGTTCTGGTTCAAATGAGGACACTGATTACAGAGGTGAGTAGTATCTCCACACTTGTAGCATGCACGAACTGCGTTGATTGGCCTCAGATTCTGCTGAGGTGCTGGGAGAGTTGGTAGGGCCGCCTGAGCTAGGGCTTGCTGTGTTAGTTGAGCAGGGTTGTCTTGACGACAATAGGGTGTCGTGTGACCATAGAGATTGCAGTTGGTGCACAAACGACACGCAGAAGCATCAGGATGATGAAAATTGCAAGTGGTACACTTGGGGTGAGGCCCAGTATACTGCCTCTTGGCTTCAGGAGCAGTAGGGTTTTGAACAGCAGCAGCAGCAGTAGGCTTAGCAGCAGGGTTTGCAGCAGGAACAATAGCATTGCATCCTGAACCCTGAGACTTTCGCCTCTTGTTCTTGCTACCACTAGGCTGCTGGGTAACTTGATTCGCTGTTTTCGAAGGGGCGGAGTTTCCAAACTGTTTATCACGTACGCGATTATTGTTCAAACTTGCTGCCAGATGATAAACTTCTTCAATTGTCTCGAGTCGAGCTGCTTCAATCGAATCTCTCATGGCAAGAGGCAACCCATTGATGTACTTGGTTATCATGCATTTAGGGGTAGAAACCAAGTGAGGAACGATCAAGCTGAGCTGCTTGAAACGAGTAGTATAAGCCAGATTATCATCACCAATCTGCTTCAAGTGCCAGAACTATTCTTCGAGCTTCAGTTGTTCATGGGGAGGGCAAAATTCAAGCATCATCAATTCTCATACCTCAGCCCATGGAAGATCATAGGCTTCTTCATTAGAACGAATGTTTCCCTCATTTGACCACCACTCCAGAGCTCTGTCTTGAAACATTCCCGTTGCACTCCAAATCTTTAGATGCTCTGGGCACTCGCTGTTAATGAAGGTAACCTCGATGCTGTCAAACCATTCCAGCATAGCAGTCACCCCATCACTGCCCGTGAAAGGATTAGGGTTGCAAGAGACAAAGTGCTTGTAGTTGAACTTTGCAGGCTTTTCTTTCTCTGTCTTAGAGTCTACAGAAGAGGGTGGAGTGTTTGATCCTTGGATCTCAGAAACGATCTGTTGGGATTGAACCCTACTAGAGGAACAGATAATTAAAGCCAAAACCGGATCACAACAGTGGATTCACAATAAGCAGCTGTTTACATTAGACTTTCCCCTTGAAAGTGATTATAACAACTGGTGGTTCTCTATCCCTGTCCGTATACAACTGCTTCTACCTTTTAAACCGCTGATATAGCCCTGAAGAAGTAAACACTGCTGGTTCAATCTACTGATGACAAAACACTGCCCACTCAAGGACTGATCAACTTTGAGGAAAGCACTGATAGAAGAAGACAGCAGTAGTTTAGTGTATTACTTGTCTTATGTAGAATTAGTGGTTAAGATTAGCAGTGTTTGTATAGGAACAGTGGTTATAGGTTGTTTAGGCTGTTAGACGTCGCTTTCATGGTGATGTCAGCTGAGATGCCTCAGTGGTTTGGTTTGTCTATAAATGGAGCAGTACCCTGTACTGTTACATTTGATTGACTGAGCGAGTTCTTCTCCTCATGTCTAATCCTTTCATCTTGTGTGCAATCAACCATTGGAGCATCAGGCTGAGGGGGAGTTTAGTTTGTAAGCTTGCTTTGTAATCTTTTGATTTGCTTTGTAACCTTTCGACTGATGAAAAGTATGTGTTTATCAAAACTATTTTCCTCTTTGATTGTGTTTACAAAGTTTGTGATCATTTCCGCTGCATAACTCATTGAATCATGTTTATTGACTGTTCATTTATTACAAACAAACACAATCATGAGAGCCTCCGATCCTAACACGATCTTTGGCACGACTCGAGCGATCTGGTCGGCCATGAAGGACATCATCTTTTTCGTGTCCTAAGTCACACATTGATACAACCACTGCTGGTGGGGATCAGATGATCCCATTAACTTGGGTGATGATTTAAAATATCAGGAATTGATGGACAGAGTTGAAAATCTTGAAACATCAGTTGCTGAAATAAAGGATGTGGTGCAACAGCTGTTAAAAGCTCAAAAAGCACAATCCACTGCTGTTCCAGCTCAAGCACCTGCACAACCTGCACCTGCTGCAAATGAGCTATGGAATGTATTTCAACCCCTGCTTGAAAAACAAAAACAAATGGCTGATCAGCAGCATGCAATACATGTACAAATGCTGACAAACATGGTGGAGTCAAGATTTAAAGATACTCAAGCAGACATCAATGCTATCAAGGCTCATATACAAAGCACCACTGGAAAAGTTCCTTCCACTATCCTCTTCATGAATAACCCCTTGCCAGATAATGCCAAAAGGGGGGAGAAAATCAAGTTGAAAAAGAAGGGAATTGAGGATGGTGTTTATATTGAACCGGAAAAAGATAGCCAGAATAAAGCTGCCATATCAACACATACTACTTCATCACACACCACCACAACCACTGGCCTACCACCATCATCATCTATAATCACATCACCACCACCAAAACCAAACTCACCACCATTACCTCCTGCCATAAAGCAGAAGACAACAGATGTTACAACATCTGTTGTAATGACAACAGTGGTTGAAACACCAGTTGTTTCAACACATGTTAGTCAGACACTTTCCACCACCTCTCAAACCACCACCACTGATCCACCCAAGACATCATCAGCCTCTCCTATAATAAAAAGGAGAAGGATTTTCATTCCTGATGATGATTCTCCATCACCACCATCAAAGACAACTTCACCACCTTCAACCCTTGCTCAAAAGCAGAAGACATCTACTGACACATCAGTAGTTGTAATGACAACAGAGGTTGAAACACCAGTTGTTCCAACAGCTGTTAGTCAACCATCCACCACTGCTCTCAACATTTCTACATCACAATCAAAATCCCTTTCACCCAAAAAGCTTTACACAAGGAAAAGGAAATTTCAGAAAAATGCTGATGATATACCAGCATTTATTTCTTTATCCTCTACACCTGACAATGTCATCAATCCACAATCACCCACTCAAATATCCTCCACTAGAATTGAATCTGTTGCTGAGAAATATCCATTGGAATTGGAGGCTGTAAAGGATGAAATGAAACAATTTTATACAATAGATGATCCTTGGGAAAGAAGATTTCCTTCTCTCATTGGCTTCAGGAATCCATTAAACATGAGTGAGTATCTAAAACTCAAAGCCAGGCAAGCAGACATAAGAGCAAGACTTGAATGCAAAGATCAAGGTGATAAAGCCGTTTCTGAAAGAATGGAGTTCTTACTCACAAAGGTCAAACAAATGGAAGATTATGCAAAAGATCTGAGCAAAGACATGTCAAATATGCCACCTGATGCTGCCCTACAAAAAGTAATGAGAAAGGAGTTCCTTGAGTTCATCATGAAAGAAAAATTTTATCTAGCCAAAGAAGAACAATTCAGTGAATGGCCACTCATTGCACTAAAGCATGAGGTGAACAGAATCAAGAGAATTCAAAATGATCCAAGCAAGAAAAGGACAGCTCCAAACTGGAGTAAATACAAGCAGGCCATTGATAAACTCACTTCAGAATACAAGAGAAAGAAACAGGAGCTAGTGGATGCAAAGGTGGATACTATTAAAGCCATAGCAAAATGGACAAAACAGTATACAGATGAGGCTTATGAAAGGCTGAAAATAAGAAAAATGACAGATCCTAATGTACCAAAGAAGCCTGAAAACAAAGAGCCAAAACAGGTCATTGATCCTAAACCACTGTTCACATCAGCAGATACCTCTATCATTGTGATAAACCAAGAAAAGAGGAAACATCTGACTGTTGCAGAAGAAAAGGAAAAAGAAGCTGAATACTTTGAAGAAGCCATCAAGAAAATGGCTTTAGATAAAGACAGACCAGCAAAGCTTCAAGACCTTGCCAAAAAGGTTTTAAACAAACCATCATCACCAAACACATCAGCAGAAATATCAGACATTGAGCTAGATCAACAAAAGAGACAAGAGCAGATTGACAAAGAAGTTGCAGAAGATATAGCTGCAGCAAATGTTGTCATAAAAATGGCTTTCCAACAAATGTCTGAAAACTCTGAGTTAGAAAAAGCTCAGGATACTGCTTCACAAATATTTACAAGGCCAAAATATCCCAACTCATCAGTAAATAAACCTCTCCCAAGAAACCCATTAGGTTCAAAAATACTAAAATGGATGTCTGATCAAAAGACCCATGTATTGACCCTGTTCAGATCCAATGGAGAAGTGAAGTACATATCAAGGAAACAAGCACTAAGCCTTGGTGTTGAAGATCTACAAGATCTCCTTGAACTTACACTGTGCAGGGATGAGGATGATTCAAGTTCCAAGGATTTTGAAGAAGAATTTAAAAGACAAGCGAAGGAACTTCTGATGAGAAAATAAAGATCCAGAATAATGAAGGGTTTTGGCATTATCTGTTCCAGGGGGAGATTGTTGGGATTGAACCCTACCAGAGGAACAGATAATTAAAGCCAAAACCGGATCACAACAGTGGATTCACAATAAGCAACTGTTTACATTAGACTTTCCCCTTTTAAACTGATGGTTCTCTATCCACTGTCCGTATACAACTGCTGCTACCTTTTAAACTGCTGATATAGCCCTGAAGAAGTAAACACTGCTGGTTCAATCTACTGATGACAAAGCACTGCCCACTCAAGGACTGGTCAACTTTGAGGAAAGCACTGATAGAAGAAGATAGCAGTAGTTTAGTGTATTACTTTTCTTATGTAGAATCAGTGGTTAAGATTAGCAGTGTTTGTATAGGAACAGTGGTTACAGGTTGTTTAGGCTGTTAGACGTCGCTTTCATGGTGACGTCAGCTGAGATGCCTCAGTGGTTTGGTTTGTCTATAAATGGAGCAGTACCCTGTACTGTTACATTTGATTGACTAAACGAGTTCTTCTCCTCATGTCTAATCCTTTCATCTTGTGTGCAATCAACCATTGGAGCATCAGGCTGAGGGGGAGTTTAGTTTGTAAGCTTGCTTTGTAATCTTTTGGTTTGCTTTGTAACCTTTCGACTGATGAAAAAGCATGTGTTTATCAATACTATTTTCCTCTTTGATTATGTTTACAAATTTTGTGATCATTTCCGCTGCATAACTCATTGAATCATGTTTATTGACTGTTCATTTATTACAAACAAACACAATCATGAGAGCCTCCGATCCTAACACGATCTTTGGCACGACTCGAGCGATCTGGTTGGCCATGAAGGACATCATCTTTTTCTGAGAATTTTCCATGGTTCTCTTGAGAGTGTCGGATAGCTTACGAGAAGACATCCTAAGATCTAACAAGAGGATCGTATAAGTCTAGATCTCAAAGTCTCACAGTATATAGATTCACAAATGATTGATTAAGACTCAAGATTCAACAAGTTTCACGTAGTTTAAAGATTCGAGTTTTAGTTTCACATAGATTCCAATAATCTCCAATAGATTCACACTGCAACCCACGACCTTCGCATGGCACGTTGTACGAAGTTTGGCAATATGTCAGAAACGCTTATATATAGGAAGTACCAGCGGCGTATCCACCACGCTTCGGGCACATCACTTCCGCCTCGTACTCGGTGTCATGTTACGTATTGCAACACACTCATCATCATCATCATACACACGTAGATTATCCCGATAGATTCAATAGATTAACATAGATTCCAATAGATTCACGTAGATTACCCAATAGATTCGTATAGATTCCAATAGATTCACGTAGATTACCCAATAGATTCGCATAGATTCCAATAGATTCACGTAGATTACCCAATAGATTTGCATAGATTCCAATAGATTCACGTAGATTACCCAATAGATTCACATGGATTAGTGTTAACAATCTCACCACAATCCACAAACAACGAATCCCACATGGCACGTGCTACGAAAGTTCAGCAATATGACGGAAGCATTTATATATAGGAAGTACCAGCGGCGTATCCACCATGCTTCAATCATGCTACATCCGTCTCATTATCGGTGTCATGCTTCGTTAACCATATCATTAGATTCCATCATTATCACAAAACTCTCACATAAATTATCCATGTAGATTCCAACAACTTCAACCCGAGCCTACAAAACTACGAACTTCACTTAGCGCTTGGTACGAAGCCTCGGCAGCATGCCAAAAACACTTATATATAGGAAGTACCAGCAGCGTATCCACCATGTTTTGGACATGCCACGCCTGCCTCGTCTTCGGCGCTAGGCTACGTTTCTTCTTTTGTTTCTCAAAACAACACATACATACTTAGATTACACATAGATTACGCTAGAGTACACATAGATTACACACATAGATTTCTCATAGATTCCACGTAGGTTACGCAAGTAGTTTCCCATAGCTTAGTTTTCAACAACCTTATCACCGGTCTGCAAAACACTAAGTTTCGCATGGCACGTGGTACAGAAGTTGGTAACATGCCTGAAACACTTATATATAGGAAGTACCAGTGACGTATCCACCATGTTTCAGACACGTCACTTCTGTCTCGTATTTCTATGCCATGTTCCGTTTAGTGTTTCACAACCACAATGACACATAGATTCATCTAATAACTTCACATAGTAACATAGTTGATCAAGATTCCCACATAGATTAACATCATGAACAAAGCTCCATAAATTTAGTTTGATTCTGGGATTAGAATTTGTGTTTTAGATTGCGGACATACGTGCGAATTGTGTAAAAAGTCTCAAAATAAATGAGGAATCAAAATAGACGAAGAATCAAGTAAAAATCCACAGATAATATCGAGATAGCATAAAAGATAGGCTCATAAAACATAGATTGTTCCGGGTAGAGGAACGGTGACTAACCAAAGTGATTCGGACCCCTTTCGAATTGAGGTAACGTGTCCTGACTTACTTAGACAAATACGTCATCGATGTTAGGCCTACGGTATTCGTCCGTTTGGTCATTTCACGTTCCTAATTGATTGGCAGTTTCGAGACTTTGGCGAGACATAAAATCAAGGAGTGGGACTAGTTATCAAGGTCTGAGTTTTACCTCTATCTTGACAATGTCGTACCCAAATAGCATCGGTACTTATCAATAGATAAGACCTACTAGAATATAATGTGGAAATTCTCCCATCAAGGTTCGAATGTCACTCCTGACTTGAGGGCAAATCTCGTGCAAAATACAAACACTGGTTAGTAGTGTTTTTCAAAGTATCCAAGTGTATATTGTGTTAGCCTTAGGAAAGGCATGTAAGTTTACCAGGAAAATGTGCTGCTAGGAAGCAGATTTGGCAGAATACATAAGTCTTAAACAACAGATAAGAGTCAAGATTCCTAGAACTATAGACTAGGGCAAGTATTCCTACTTATCCTAATTCCCTATAATTATGGCTCTGATACCAATCTGTCACAACCCAACCGATGGCGGAAACATCGGGGTGCGGCACTAAGCGTTCAGATTGCTCATGAGTTTCCATAACACTAGATTTTTCAATATAAATTAGATTGATTCAAACATTGTCTAATAACATCCACAACCAAACACAAATATCAAGTACAGCCCATAAAAATAGTTTCAAAGTTTCTAGATTTAACGAAGATGTGTTTCTAAGCAGCATCCTAGCATATTCTTGATTCACTGCATCTTATCAGCCTGCAACATGTATTAAAATAAAGTCAGTACAAAACGTACTGGCGAGTATACAAGTTTGAGTATATAGCATAATAGATTAAAAGACTTGTATCCACATGTAAATGACAAAAAATAGTTTCAGCCATGCTAGTGTTCGCAGTCCAAGTGATAGCCCAAGTGTCCCGATGCTTTGGTGTTTTCCCAAGACTCAAGGAAAACTAGAATCCTCCTAACAATACCCCCGAGAATAATGGGGAGGTGCATCTTCCTATAGCGCTACTATTGTTAAGGCGGAACTACACACTCTGGATTAAACATTCACATAGCATAAGGAATCAAGAATCAAGAATCACAAATTTCACATACACATAGGATAGAGTTTAGATTCCAAAAGTATCAAGTTTCATAGTTTAATAGAATACATGTTGCATCCCAAAGTTTAAAACAAAAAGGGATTGAGTATACTCACAGTGATTGCTTAACAGATTAATTGTTATTGGATCAAAGGGAGCTCTTTAGCTTTAGCCTGATTAGATTACAACAGATAAGTGTCGGACAAAACAACAAGATTGCGCAAAGTGTCGGATCAGTTATCTTGATCAGATGGCTGTTCGATCGGGCGTCAGTCCGATCGGATTGCCATTTGATTGAGGTGACTATAGTGAGTGAGGGACGGATTGCTATCCAATCGGATGGTCATCCGTACAGATGGTCATCCGTATGGATGGCCAATCGATCGAATGGTCATTTGATCCAAGTGTGAGATTCCAAAAAGTTAAGTCAAGTGTTCAGCTCAGGTCCCTCCGATCGGATGGTCATCTGATCGGACGGCAGTTCGATCGGATTGACATTCGATCATGAAGGTTTCCAAAGTTTCAAGTTTCTGAAAAAGTTTCTAAGTGTTGAAAGGTTTCAAGGCACATGTCACTTCGATCGGATGGTCGTTCGATCGGACGGCAGTCCGATCGGATTGCCATTCGATCCTCATGACTTGTTCCGTTTTGCAATTTGTAAAGTTTCTAAATTTCTGGTATGACGGTAACGACACAGTACGTCTTGAGACAACGGTAAACACATCAATGTTCAGCCGGTCTGATCGGATGGGAATCACCACGTCGATCAGGTGCCTGTTCATGATGGTGTTCATGTCGGAATTCGTACTTCGGTCATCTTTTCCGGTATCAATCCATTTTCCAAGCCGATTCCAGACTAATCATCAAGTCTACAATCCGTTTGGGTCCGGATTCCACCGTTTGAAGTAAAAGTTTAGAAACAAGATGAAGAAAACATAAGTTTTAGCATGAAAACTCTAGATTTAGTAAAGATTCAGTGTAGAACACATGAAATTCTTTAGATCTGAGCTAGATCTTGACTAGGATGACATCACACAACAGTTTGTACTAACCGCCATGATGA
The DNA here is from genome assembly GCA_030545235.1 of Helianthus tuberosus. Lineage (NCBI taxonomy): Eukaryota > Viridiplantae > Streptophyta > Magnoliopsida > Asterales > Asteraceae > Helianthus > Helianthus tuberosus. The sequence goes on from CM060403.1 coordinate 72,378,439, forward strand.
TGTCACCCTCAAGAGCTCAAATCTCAGGGATTTCATGGTGAAAAGTGTGATTTCAAAAGAGAATTACGTAGAGAATAGTGGGAGTGCGTGCGTCTTGGTCGAAGGAGGCTGTCACATCAGTGAAGAATGTTGTGACAGGTCCTATTTATAGTGTGAGAGTGAGATAAGGGCGGTGTGCAGTGGATCGGATGGCACTTCGATCGAGTGGCCCTCCGATCGGATGGTCATCCGATCGGATTTCCATTCGGTCAATCCCATCCTTTCCGCGTTCCTGTCTTTGTTTCGTTTTACGAGTTAGATTAAGCGTTGCGTTGCGTATTATTGGGTAATAGTATCACATAACTAGATTATATCATTAACACATTAGTTTCCAAGTTTCATAATTTCCGCCAGTGACAAGCCTCCAGTCTCTCGTTCAACCAAGTCTCAAGTTGCACGAGTCTCAAGAGTCAAGCACCAAAGTATCAAGAATCATAGTTCCATAAGAATCAATCAAGAATCTAACTTCCAAGAATCAAGTATCAAGAATTATAGTTTCCAAGTATTAAGAATCAAGAATCTAGTTTCCAGGTATCAAGTATCAAGAATCAAGCCTCAAGAATCAAGTCTCATAGTGTTAAATATCAAGAATCAAGTTTCTAGAATCAAGAATCAAGCATCATAGTATTAAGAATCAAGAATATAGATTTAAGCATCACAAGTACCAAAAGTGTCAAGTATCACATAGTTTAGGCACTAAAATTGCCAATAGCTAGAAGTCTAGGGACGCAGGTGTTACACCACCTTCCCCACATTCCACCCCGTACACCCTAATGGGTTGTCTCTAAAGAGAGTGACATATATTGTAATGCAATATATATCATGATGACGTGAGCTCTACTTAGGAGTTGTTTGTTTAGCTCTTAACGGGGCTCTTAACGGTTCAGAGCTCTTACTGGTTCGGCACTTAATGGTTCAGACTGTTTGTTTCGCGAGCAGATGTCTGAATGGTTCAGATATTTGCCTCTGAATGGTTAAGACCTCTAATCTAAATTGGTCAGACATTTGTCTCTCAACAGTTAAGCGTTATACTGGCTCTTAATGGTTCAAATTTCTTACTGGTTCAACACTTAATGGTTTAAACCTCTTACTTGTTCAACACTTAAACATTCAGAAGTTGTCAAACAACCCCTTAGACTTGCACCATCTACAATCAACAATGGGTGTTAGTGATAAACATGTGCGCTGTGCGATATCATTTGTGTGCGTTCGTCATGAGTGAGTCCGTGGGGGCATATATCAATAAGGTGGGTGGGTGGGTTAGGATTGGGTGTTTAGTTCTTTTATAGAGTTTAAAATTGTTAAATATTCATTTTATATATTTTAAAATTTTTATAAATAAACTTATTAACAAATATTTACTAATAGGGCTGTAAACGAACCAAACGTTCGACGAACAGTTCGTGAACCGTTCGGCGGGAAGTTCGTTTGTGTTCGTTCGTTTATTAAACAAACGAACACGAACAAGAAATTTCGTTCGTTTACTTAAATGAACAAACATGAACAGAGGTCGCGTTCGTTCGTTTATGTTCGTGAACGTTCGGTAACGTGTCGCTTGTGTTCGATAGTTCATTAGTGTTTTTAGTTTTTATATTTATTTAAATATAACAAAATTCTAACAAATTAAATATCTAATAAGTGTCATTGTACTATATATTCTGTTCATGAACTATTGTTTGTGTTCGTTTATTTCCATTTGTGTTCATGAACATTAGTTTGTGCTCATTTGTGTTCGTCAACGTTTGTTGCCTAAAATTAACAAACAAACACGAACAGGTTCATTTCCTTAACAAACGAACACAAACATAAAATCCCGTTCGATAAGTGTTCGTGAACTGTTCGCGAACACATATATTTTTTAACAAACGAACACGAACAAGGTCTTGTTCGTGTTCGTTCGGTTCGTTTACAACACTATTTACTAATCTTCTTTAGTTGTAGATCTATAAATATTTTTATATTCGAAATAATTATGAATATATATATATATATATATATATATATATATATATATATAACTTGTATAGTGTTGAAATTATTATAAAATATAGGAATTTGTAATCTTATACAATTTTTATAAATTTTTACAGTTATAATTTATCCCCCTATTATTTAAAATTTTAAATACAACTCTGCTCTTTTATATATTTTTCCCACACCTTTGACTCTGCTTTCTTATGCTCATCTTCTATTTAATTATCCTATCTAATATTAATAAAAAAAATTGAAATCATAACTTGTTTACTAAATTATTAAACAAGGTTAATTCCTATGAGAACTTAAACCAAAATCCCAAATTTTGGATAACCGAGATATTAACAATTATAAGAACACCCATATCCAAACCTTTTTAAGCGATATGAGATACTCATGGTTTAATCACTTAACATAACCATCTACCTAACTCACATAAACTCAATACACATTTACCACATCTTCAACCATTTCCACCACACCACCCAAACACCCACAACACAAGCAACCTAGAGGCAGAACACAATCTAGAAAGAAGCATGGAAAAGTGTATCAGACAATAAACTTCTTACTGAGGAGTACTTGCATGTAATTAATAAGTGCATCATCGAAAAATGCCTAGAAACCTTAGATGTCTCGACTCTCGAAGAGGGTCCTAGAATATAACACGGAAGAGAAAGTTATATTGCACTAACAAGAATTGCATGAGGTCACATTTGCACATGCTACAAACCAGTGGCGTCTCTAAAAATTTACGTACGCTGTTCGAGCTCAAAAAATGTACCCATATGCTTTAACGATAAACACTATAATTACGAAATTGGCAAAAAAATGTAGTATTTAATAAACAATGCAATTACAATAATGACAAAATCATAGTATTCTAATGAGTTACAATTACCGAATTATGCACTGTGCCATCGAGTTCTGAACTACAATGTTCGTTCTGTCTTCTCACTTCTGTGTTGTCGTTCAATGAATCCATGGCAGCCCTGTAATTCCTTCTGTCGTTCGGTGTTTCCAAATCCAATTGTCGTTTCAGTTTCCGTGTTTTTTTATTTTTTATGTTTTAAAATCTTATTAGTATTGGGTTGGGCCCAATAAACCTAATGTATTTGGGCTAAATTATAAAACATGAAAAAGTATTTGATAATGAGCCTATATATTGGATTTGGTATGTATTTAGAATTTTTTTTAAAAATAACACACACACACACACACATATATATATATATATATATATATATATATATATCTATTTTTTTAAATCTTGTGCCCTTCGAAATCACGGGCCTTGTGCGGAAGTCCTCCCCGCACATCATAAGAGTCGCCATGCTACAAACTAATATGAGCTCATTCATCAATATCATGGTTCACATAAGAGCACATAAGACACAAGTGATTAGTATGATGACCAAACAAAAACGGGTCCTTATACGATTTATAGGAAATAACAAAAAGTTCTTTCATACATGAGCACATGTGGAATTTAGTTAACTAGAATCCAAATGGAAGAGACTATGATTTATAGATATGAGCTCATTCATCAATATCATGGTTCACATAAGAGCACATAAGACACAAGTGATTAGTATGATGACCAAACAAAAACGGGTCCTTATACGATTTATAGGAAATAACAAAAAGTTCTTTCATACATGAGCACATGTGGAATTTAGTTAACTAGAGTCCAAATGGAAGAGGCTATGATTTATAGGAAATAACAAAAAGTTCTTTCATACATGAGCACATGTGGAATTTAGTTAAATGGAGTCTAAATGGAAGAGGCAAATTGACTGATGTAATCCAATTTATACATGTTACTAGTTTAATGCCCGCATAATACGCAGGTTCAACCAAAACCATATTATTAATAATCTGCAAAATAAAACATAAGTAAATTAGGTAAAAAAAATAACATCCACACGTTTTAAGAGCATGCAGGATATGGACATAAAGTTTACAAAATCACCACTACAAAAGTAATAATCTATCACCACTACCACTCTTCTCCGTAGGTTCAAACAACTTTGGCAGACCCCACATTTGAAACATGGATGTGAACATCTCCATGGACCTACAAAAAGTTGAGAGAAACTAAAAATGGAGTGAAGTTTTTATAGCACTTAGCGTATTCATATTTAACATATTAACTACTTATTAAAGTACCAACTTAAAAAAAAGTGTATTCGTATTTAACATATTAACTACTTATTTTGGTACCAAATTAAAAAAAAATGTTGGCGAGTCAACTTACTTGACTAACCTTTTTCAACCTGTATCTAAAAACTACTCGTTTTGCCATTACCCAACCCGCCTATTTTTCGGTCTTAACTTTTTTCAGGAGGTTCCAAAAATTCAAAGTTTTCTTTTAAACTACCTGGTTGACCTAACTAATTTTGTTCCAAACCCATATTGAACCGAACTTAATTATTAAATTTTTAAATGAACCGAACTCATTTTGATTTGTACCAGTCTTAACCCGAACTAAACTTTTAATCCTAACCCATATTGGCCCGAACCCATTCTGACCCAAAGTAGCTTTAATCGGTGACCCGCACCAGCCCGACCCGCCCACTTTGCTAGTTGGTTCAAATACTTTCCTTAAAAGCTACATGCCAAGTAATCTTTGTTGTGTGCACAGTTGAGATGTATCAATGATACGAAAACCATATGCCAATAAATGACTCACATCGACCTCATTGTATGCGCAAACTACATTCTCGCCATCTATTTTGATGATGATGTTTTCAAGCTCTTCAGAGTCCTCGTCCTAAAAAATAAAAACTATAAGAATTAAAGCTTTAATGCATTATAACTTTTAACATCCATAAAATATTTCACATATATATACTCATCAATTTAATAATAACATTATCTTTGAAAATATACGTAAATTATTTGAAAAGTGGTGATTTCTTTTCCACAAGTAAGCCCATATACTTTAATATTTGGGTACCCATGAAGAACTGTATGTTGCACGAATATATAGATCAACTATATGGACTATGGCAACATAATTTAAAACATCAAACACTCATATTTTAAAGTATCAATGATTTATGAAACCGAGTTTAGGGGTGTTTCCAGCAAGGATTTAAAAACCGGGCTTCCATCATGCAAACTAAAATTGTCTGTGGATCAAAGAGCCAACCCGTTATGGACTGTTTCAATCTATTCTAAAATAGTTACCCATTTCAATTTAAAATTGTTGCACATAATGCTTCCTATAAGTAAAAATCTTATTCTTTTCTTGCCAATCTACCATTTTAAATAACAATAACATTACATACCTGTGACATATCTAAATAGTATTTGAAATCATCAAAGGTGATTAAATGTGGTTCAAATGGAATGATCATTCCTTTTCTTATTTTGCCTTCCTTCATATGTGGAATGGTTCCTAAAAAATGCTCACGATTAGGAAGGCGAGAAAGAAAGGAAAGCATAAATTTAAGACTAAAACAAATCCGAGTAAGACCACAGCTACAATCTAATACTAATATAAAATTGCCAGCATAAAATATATTCAGCTGGCTAATTTGTGATGTAGAAGCACAGCTGAAACTCCACTTCACCTTTATCAATAAATTAACACAAAATAAAAAAATTAAATAAAAATACAAATGTTCTTATTTTTAAGGACCAAGTTAATAAAACTTACATAAATGGCTCGTTTATATGATCCCCGAAAATATGTGATATACCTCAGATTGAGTTCTATGGTTTGGCATCTTCAACTCCAATGAACCATTCAACACCTACAAATAGGTGTCTTTAACGCCAAATTGGAAGTGTCAAGCATGTTTGTAAAGAGTAAAAGCTTGTTACAAAGTATCATTTGTGCTAATGTTCTTGATACTTAAAAACTAACATAGATTTAATATTAAGATTAAACTAAAGCAACTAAAACATATCCAAGATAGAATTTAATACGATGCTTTGTATTTTCAGCATTTTTTTATCCGCTCGAGTTCATAGGTGATATTGCACTAAAACTCAACAAAAATCAATTACTTCAATTTTCAAACATAGTATAACAATCAACTCAGATTAACAAAAATACTAACCGAAGCAAAAGGCTGAATATGAATTCAACAAACCTCGTGCATGATCAGTTCTTTGACGATGTGAGTAGGCACTTGCTGCACGGCGTACTTGAGAAGCTTCACCTAATCTATTATGTTCAATAGAAAGTAAAACCCTAAGCACAATTATATATTTCTCAAAGATACCTTGAATTTTTAGATCATTATAGTCGAAAAACAAACCCTTATTTCCCAAATCAAATACCTAACTTAAGGACCATATACAGTATAACAAACAAATTAAAATTCTACCTGTGCCGCCTGTCTTCGGCTTCATCACACCATCGACAACAACAAAAAAAAACCATTATGTTTGGCTATAGCATATCTTACACTGCCACCAGCTCGTGAAGCACGACCATCATCTTCTCCATCTTTGATATACTGTTGCAAACTCAAAGTCAGTTATAAAAAAATGAGTCCTTGTATTAACACAACTTCTTCATCTTCTCCAAATGGTTACCATTCAGAATTTTTAAACTTTTTATTTAAGCATAACCTAACACTCATGTTGTCATATAGCCAATATAATTGCGAGGTATCAGTAACTAATCTCAATTTTTGTGAACAGCTTTACTTTTGTGATATCTGATGGTCCTTTTAACATTGAGCAATTTAACAAGCACATTGTGTGCAACAGTCAATTAAACACAAAGACGTAATGTAAAGGATGAACAAACACTTAGAAGGTGGCAAAACTGCATTAAATAGTACAAAACCTTATACCTTATGATGAACCCACTTAATCATTTCGAAATCATATGATGAACCCAACAATAAAATAAATAAAAGAGATGACTAACAAACAAAATCAACATCAACCTGAGTTTAAATTACATGACCAGAAAGATAAAATTTAGAAAAATCATTACCAAATCCATTACCGGAAAACCTCTGATCATCTCCATCGTCGGGTTCGAAGCGGAACCAATCTTGATTGACCTACTGGTATCACTGATCCCCAAAATCCATTGTATTGTAATAGAAAATCTGACTTAAGAATCCATATTCTCAACAAAAAAAAAAAGATGGAGAGGAAGATAATTCTAAGATAAACATCAAATCAAATCGGTGAAACAGATCGATGTAAGATAAAATCACCTTGGAGAGAAAGAGTTGTAAACCCTAAGGACGTTCAGGAAAATGGATCTGCTTAGAATTGCTTCACGATGATATGTGAGTCATCTTTGAGAGGAAGATTTGAAAACCCTAAGCTCCGATGAAGGTTGATCGAATTGCCGTGTTCGCCATAGAGAGAGAGATTAGGGTTTTGAATAAGAAAAGGAACGATGATTGAAAAATTGAGAGAGAGAGAGAGAGAGAGAGAGGGAGAGAGTAATTGAAGCGTACATAATAAGCCTCTCCAATACTCACACCACAGCTATGCCACATGTCTTCTCATTTGAGATATGCCACATGTATGCTTATGTGGCTGCTTATTTGGCATCAACCATAGGGTGACATGTGTCCCCCAATTCTTTGCTTTATTAGAGATATAGATTATACACATTTCCCCACATTTTATAGGTTTATATTATAGATTTCATAAGATTATGGTACTTATTCATTGATATTTGGATGGATGGTGTTCCTAAAGAATTTGGATGAAAACCCAAAGAAACAAGATGTTACATGACCAAAAATAAGAATTGGAGAATAATTGGAGTGGAAGGAGGAAGAAAATAAAAGATTGTCAACTGATCAACAACTGTACGACCCTTACTTGTTATTGGGTACAATCCATACTAACTCAAGCGAATTACATAATGACTTTGGCCTATTAGACAATGTTATTGCTCGTACTTGCCATAGACATGCAAAAATAAAAGGGGTAAGATAATTGTTTTCGTCACCGCGTTCATCTAAGTGTTGACTAATTTGTATCTCCGTATTCCAATGTGCCTGAGACCATAGAACCATTTGGGGAAATCCTTTTGCAGAGTAGGATATGCTAGGGTGTAAATCAAGCTAGACTAAGGATTAGCCACATAATAGGGTAATGGGGGTAGCCTTGTGATCGATGGGAATTGTGATATGGTTGTTAGCGTTTCGTTATATCGGTTGTGGATTGAAGGAACGGGAGGTTGGTGATGCTTAGACGAAAAATTAAGCGAAATACAAAGAATCTGACAAATAACCGAACCATTCCGCCAACTATTCTGTTCACAGACGGGAGCTCCAGTAGCGGTCGACGGTGGTAATGACACGGGATGAAATTTCATTACGTCACGGTCACATGGGTATATCGTTTGTCCAAAATGGAGTTCGAATGATAGTGTTTCGAGCTGCGCGATGACAAACGCGCAAAACTATGACTTCCAGCCACTGTTTCATTTTCGGCGACTGTAGCTGTGGTTTCTGACAATGACGATAGGTGGAGATGATGTGGTTCGTCGACATGAACGTGTGGACATATTATTCACCTAAATCCGAGTTAGTTTGGGTCAGTTCTGGTCTATCAAATATTGACACGCAAAACCGAATGCATGGAATGTCAGATCTGTGTTCTGGCAGCAGCGGCGAAGTTTGGGGATGACGCCAATAATTTTTAGATGTTGGGCATGTTGAGACGATTGCGTGGATAGGTAGAACGCATGAAACGGATGTCGTATGGTCAAGTTATGGGTGAAACAAGATTCTCATCGCGTTTTGTGTCAAGGACGACATGTACGCAAAGGTATGACTCTGTAGAAACTTGTATTCATTGTTAGGGGTTGATTGAGATGTGAAAAAAATGTCGAAGACGGATTTTTGGAACGTTTTTTGGTAACGTTAAGTCATGGTTATTGTACGCGAATGGAAGCGCTGGTTGTATGGTTTGGAACAATTTTAAGACAAGCTTGCAACCTTATGATTTGGAGTAAATGAGTTGGGTGTTGTGATTGAGGTGGTGGTTCAGGAACTACCGGCTCCTTGCCACTAGCGTGCTGTGGTTTTGAATTATAGTTAGGGGAATTCATTGTTACCTAGGGTATATCATGTTTACATATTTTAGTTCGCACAAAATTCATAGTATTGTAAAAGTAATGTACCTATAAATGCCAAGTAATACAAGTACAATGTATGCATCAAAGTATAACGAACCTTGCAATCTAGGGTGGGGTGTCGTTGTGATTTTTCAACAAAAAACGGTTATAGTCTGGTTTTCAAAAATTTATATTTTAAAACTAGTTCATTATAACCAATGGCTCTGATACCAACCTGTCACAGCCTCAATTTCCACATGCGGAGTTTTACCGCGAGGCGTGTAATTGCCATGATCTAGCCACTAATCATGTCGAACCAAACATTTAAAACTATAAAAGCGTCACTAATAACATGATTAGCGATAAAGTTTTAATTGTCCAAAATACAGTTTATGTTGCAGCGGAGTAAAGTTAAAACCCAACCAGAACATAAAGAAAAACCACAAGTTTAATAAGTATTTCAAAACATAAAGTTTTAACGAACCAAACCACTCCAGCAGTTTGCAATGCCCGTCCACAGTTGTACCTACTGACCTGCAAAGCATGCAACTACGTGTCAACAATAAAGTTGGCTAATTCACAAATTTGAGTTTAGCAAAAGTAAAGTTCACAAATGTTTTTGATTTATGTATGACTCGGGTAGCTAACCCTCATCACATGACTAAACTGTGTACCGAATGCTAACGTTTCGTTTGTGCCCTCATTAATGTCTACAACATTAATGCAAGATTGAAGGTTAGAAGTTCACGCCCGACCTCCAGCACGGTGTGAGGTTTGTCAAACCTAATAGCGCTATAAACTAATACCCCGCCCGCGTATGCCCCCCGGCAATCTAATCGTTATAATGTAGGGACTTTTCAAGATAGACTTTCAAAGGTAATCAAGAATGTTAATCTCATCCCGATATGTTTACGGTTTCAATTAATTTGATTTATGAATTCCTATACGTAGTCAAGAAATGTAACATTTGTGTCTTTCAATCTTTGTACAATTCCAAACAAGTTTGTAATCAATGAAAATTTTGTTTTATATCCAAGATTGTATTATAACATGTGCCTTATATAAAAAAAAAAAAACGATTTTTTTCATGGACTTATATAAGTAAAACGCAGTGTCAGTATTTAACCCGGTACAAGACCTGAACCAAAATTTTCAACCGAACAACGAACTAATAATTTTAGTGGGTTAGTTTGACCTAGTGTCACATTACTTTAAAATGTTGGACCTTGAAACTTTATAGAAAATTTTATATGAATTATCAAAGTTCATGAAAGTTTATATATTACAAGATTTTTATAACCCCCCCCCCCCCCATTGATGATTCACAAAAATGGTGGGTCCCCCATTTGCCACCCATCTTCCTTTGGTGTGTTGCAAGATTGAAAGGGGTGATTAGTGTCATGGTGATGTGTAGGAAAAGATGATCATAACACAAGACACTACATCTCACTAACCATTTCACTCCAAATTTTCAATAAGCAAACAACACACAAACTCTCTCTTTCTCCCTCTAGAAATCGGTCAAGAACCACACTCCACCATCTTCATCTTTTGAAACTCAAACACTAGAAATTCATGCAATCATGGAGGTTCATGGATGATTCAAGACATTTGTGATACTTGGAAGCACATTTGATGCACTTTCTCAAGACTTGAAGCTTTTGATTCTCATCTTTTCTTCGTAATTATCATCATCTTCATCTTGTTCATACTAGCAAACTTGTAAGAATCATCACTAGCTTTTACATTCTCATAAATTTTCGATACAAGTTCATCTTGAATTATACATAACAAACCCGCTTGAAAAACAATAAGAAAAACTAAAACCAATATTTTGATCTTATGATTTCTTGGTGATTTTGGGGGAAACTTGAAGAAGTTTATGTTAGTGATTAAGAATCTTGTATGTTCATGTACAAAAATATGATCTAAACACATGCATGTTTAGATCAAACAAGATTCACCAACAAAAAGTTACGAACATGGATTTTTATTCTTAAAATAGTTACATGCATGTTAGAAGACATGAGTAATTATTTAAAACTCAAGAACTTAAATTTTTGTTGAAATGAATGAGTAAAGTTTCTATTTCTGGAAAGATCATGAACATAAATTTTGTTAATAGAAGAGTTTTGAACACATGTTTATACTTAAAATGACTTTATATGTCACCTAAAATATGGGTTTTTAAATATAACCATGATCTAAAATTTTTGGCAAAAATCATAAATAAAGTTTCCTTTTTTTGAGAAAGATGGAGACTACAACATGTTCATAACACTTTTGTTGTCAAGAATGGATGATTCTTGATACTTGATGTTGTTTTGAGTTGAAAATGATTTAACAACAAGTTTGTTTAAACTTGGGAAAAGTCCATAGTTTAAGGGAAATTATGGAAAAAAAATTATAAAATTTAATCATGATTATACAAGTTATCTGGTCATCTAGGTTATCAGGCATAACCCAGACTAGTTACCTGGTCATCTAGGTTATCAGGCATAACCCAAACGAGTTACCTGGTCATCTAGGTTATTAGGCATAACCCAGAAAAATTACGTGGTCATCTAGATTATCAGGCATAACCCAGACATAAAATATATATGATGTAAATATATATTAAATAGGAACAAAGAAAACAAACAAATACAAATCTAATAATGAATTCAAGATGAACGACTTGTACGAAAATCAAGCACAAACCTAAGTGTCTAACAGAAATAGAACACTTGTAGGTCGAGCCTCGAACCAAACATCATATAGAGATTTGAAAGGAACGCAAATGTGTGAGTACATAGTCCCCTCTTTTATGCTTTCAATTGTTTTGGGGTGAAATATATATGCATATTCTTATTTTCAAATCCTATGGTTTATATAAAACATGACGATTTCAATAATGTGAACGAACTTGTTGGTGTGTTAATTCATAACACGAATGACATTCATTAACATTGATCAAGCCGACCAGTAGTATGTTATGGTACCATAGGACTGACAACCCCGTTACCAGGCTGTCCACTGGAGTTGGTGGATAGTATGGGGAACGATAGAAACTGTTATTTTAACAAACCCTTTGGTGGTTTGTTAGTTGAATTAAAGAGACCCTTTGGTGGTCTAGACGAGTCAAACACAGGTTTGAATGTATTCATTAAAGAACGACCAAAAGTTTTCACAATTAAAACACAGACGATTGAAGAATGGTTTATAACATGGACGAATGGTTTATAACACGGACGAATGATTTATAACACGGACGAATGGTTTATAATACGGACGATTTAACAATTGGTTTATAACAAGGACAAATGTTCTCAAACAATATCACATAACAATTTTCACTTAAAGATATAAACCAAACGAAGTTTTCTTTTAAATCAATTTACTACTCGGTTTTACAAAAAGAATTATTTGGTTAAGATTCATGGCTACAAAGTTTTCACAAACATTAATCAACATATTTTAGTTGATTAACTATATTGCAATACTAAACACTTTTTGACACAAGGTTTCACTTATCGACTTTTGTAGTCGGGCGAGGTATTACAATATGTATACAATGCCATGAAATTGACACACTCACCAAACCTATGTACTCGCCAGCTTTTTATGCTGGCTCTCTTTTCACATATGTTTCAGGAGCCGTTGTTTGATGATATGATCATGCTTGACGTAGGATTTGACGCGGGCTTTAGTGACCTAAAATATGAAAGACTATATGTTTGAACTTTGTTTCTGTTTAATCTAAGACAATATGATGTATGTAATCAATAAAACGAAACTTCAAATATCATTTGTTGTGAAACAAATTAATTATGTGACATGACTCCCCGACGTTTCCGCCGCGATTTGTTGTTTTACGCGGTCGGGGTGTTATAAGAAACATCACTTTTAATAACTTTTTACCCGGTTACAACCGATTAAAGTCGGCTGTAATGTTCTGGACAGAACCGGTTTTGTTACCCGAACCCCATCAAAGATTAATTTATGAACCCAATAACTTAAAGCCCTTAATCACAGTAGGTTATCATCCTAAATTAAGTCATATATCAATTAGTTCATCAAAAACCATCAAGATTCAAACTAAAATCATGCAAGATTCAAACCGTAGTAATAATACTTCTCATAACCAATCATAACACCAAACAAACATGAACCCTAGCAACCCTAGACTACAATTAATCATCATGGAACATCAAGAATCCAAGGAAAACAGGAAACACAGCCATGTTTCATAAAATTATCATATTTTAGCATACTAAATACGTTACCAGAGACTAAGAAGTGAGACGGATCGATCTAGGCTTGAACCGAATAGATTTGAGGCTTGATGTCTTCGTCGATCAAGAAGGAGCAGAGGAAGAGAGCAGTAGATCGTAAATTAGGGTTGTAGGTTTAGAGGGAGACTTATGATTAAAACTTGCATACATACGTACATATAAGTGTGAGGGCGGTTTGGGTTTTTCTTGGGCCACATACCTTTTGCGCCACAAGTTCAAGGGTTTAGGTTGTTTGGGCCGCCATTTCAAGTGGGCCAAATGTGGGTTTGCGTGGGAGGGGTTTGGGTATGGTGTGGGCACAAAGGAAGTGGATTAAGGGATCGGGTTGGGTTTGGTTTCACGATTTAATGAGGTTCGAAATTACTTACGTATATACATTTATTTCGGGTTAGGATATATATATATATATATATATATATATATTCGTTTAAGTAAGAGTGTTCGGTAAAAATATACAACGTGAAAAATTAAAGCATACACGAAACGTAAATGAAATAATCGAGATAAGTGAACGGTTTTAACCTCGGAAAGTACGGGTGTCACACATACTAACTACTAACCCGGCTAGCAACATACTAACTGTACGCTGTTAAAAAAATATGATGTAAGAAATAAAAAATTCATTATCATAAATAACTTGGTTATGAAAAATAAATGTAAAAAGTGTGTGAAATGGAAAATGAGTGGATATTATCCATATGAAGAACGATGATATGATAATATTGTTTGTTGATTAACAGAAGTCTCTTATAATGATAGAATATAATAGTATGTAGAGATAAGTGAGCATTTTTAAACACGGGTTGAGTTATAATACAAAAAAATTTAAAATAAGAAGTGTAAGAAGACACTATAGAGTGACAAGTGTCTAAAAAAGAATCAAGTGGGAAGAGTAATTTTGTCAAAAAAAATAAAATAAAAAGATTATGCACTTGCATGTCAAATTATTCCCCCACCCCCATTTTTTAAACGTCCATAACTTTTTATACGTTATTTGTTTTTAAAAAAAAATTCTATACCATAAAATCGAGCGTCTTTTTATCTTTAATATGAGTACCCTATTATTATACTTTAAAAAATAAGATTCGAAAACCTAATCGCGTATGACACAATTGAAAAAACGTAAAACACAATAAGAAAACCCAGTCGTGTATTACACAATGGACATAACATAAAACACAATGAGAAAACCCAGTTGTGTATTACACAATCGACATAACATAAAACACAATGAGTATCAACCTAAAAACACAATGGAAAGTATACAAAAAAACACAATCGATGATAACAGATAAAAGACACAATGGACAACAGACTAAACACAATGGACATAACGTAAAACACAATGAACAAAGATTAAAACACAATGGACACAAAACAAAAACACAATGGACGACAGATTAGAACACAATGAATAGCAGAATAAAAACAATGACCAGAACCTATAACATAATGTATAGAAAACCCAAATATAACATCATCTTCATTGTGTCATACATTTTGTTATAGGTTCTGATAAAAATGCAATGGACAGAATCCAAATTAACATTGTGTTATAAGTTTTGATAATAACACAATGTATAGAAACCTTGGTAAAAAATGTAAGAACCAAAACCCAGTTCAAAGATACAATGAGGATAACCTTTAACACAATGCAAAGAAAACTCAGTAAAAATGATTTTTTTTTAATTTTATTTTTGTATAATAATATCATACTCATATTAAAAATAAA
Source organism: Helianthus tuberosus (assembly GCA_030545235.1). Classification (NCBI taxonomy): domain Eukaryota; kingdom Viridiplantae; phylum Streptophyta; class Magnoliopsida; order Asterales; family Asteraceae; genus Helianthus; species Helianthus tuberosus. The sequence continues at coordinate 72,393,512 of CM060403.1, forward strand.
AACTCTCATTATTATGGTGATTTTTTTTTTAAAAACAAATGTCGTATGAAAAAGTTATAAACATTTTAAATTGATGAGGGGGAATTGGTATGCATCTTTCTTGGGGAGATAGAAAGTCAATAAATGTAAGATTCTCTTTATGCCCTTCCATTATTTTACTAGTTTATAGACCCGCGTTGTCACACCCCAACCGATGACGGAAACATCGGGATGAGATGGAATAGATTGCAAGAGACTTCATAACACTATGTGACAATATAGTTTAAATTCGGATTTCATAAATTGCTAAAATGTCATACAAGAATCAAATACGAACAACATTGTTTCAAACATGTAATACAAAGTAGATTAATCTAAGTGTGTTTCTAAGTCCCCTTAAGTCTTGTTTCTTCACTTAACATCATCTTGTCTATCGAACCTGCAACATGTATTAAAACGGCTTGTAGCCAACATGAATCACAATATGCAAGTTACTAGTATGTTGAAACGGTATCAAGTATAAGTTCAAACCCAAGAATCCAATGCGTTAAAATAGCCTATCCCAAAGAATAATGGGAGGTAACATCTTTAACTTAACAATACCCCGAGACTACTGGGCAGTGCATTACTCCTATAGCGCTATAATTGTTAAGGTAGGCTTGTACGAAGTTAATGAGCATATACGAAAAGTTTACATAACATAAGAGATTAACAAGCATCATATAGTATCATGTTTAACATGGATAGAGAGTGATTCAAATAGTTTCAAGAGTTTTGTGTGTTTAAATAGAGTACATGTTGCACCCAAAAGTGTTAAAAGTAAAATGGGTTCGATTATACTCACAAAATTGCATATGCTTTCCGATTTATCCAATGTGATGAGGTTGTTGAGACTAGAAAGTTGAAAGTGTTCGATTTAGAGTTTAAGAGGTGTTTACATATTGTTTAAGGATTTGGAGCTTAAGGTCATGAAAATAACTTATGAAAGTAATCGTCTTGTACACATAGCACATGTTCTTGACACTATTGAAACTCAAAAGCGTTTGTATGTTTTCATGGATTAAAGTCCATTAGGGAAGTGATTAGGGTTGAAGTTGGTGTGTAACTAATGCTTAGAACATGTTTCAAAATCAAACAAAACACCAAATCCCTCTAAAAAACGAGGCTGTCAAGAGTTTCTGTGGACTGGGCCGTTCTCGCGGGCCAAGTAAGACCAGGCCCAAATGGGTCGCGAGCCGCTACTCTCCCCCAAGGTGGGTAAAGTTTGGTTTTTGTTAAAACAACCCCCTATACTTTCAAATTTACATGTTTCAAGCTATAACTTGGGTGTTTTAGGTACAAGAGTCATAGTTAAGGGTATGTTATGTAAATGAAGCATAAACTAAACATAACAACAAGTATAATTATGTTTATTTGTTGATAAATATCGAATTCGCGTAATTTAGCATATAGATCAACAGTTTGCAAGTTTGACGTTTTTAGCACAAGGTGTGAATAAAGTGTCACATGTAAGATGTTTTTGAACGTATGAACATGTATAAGACGTATATAACACAAATGTATCGAAATCACGAATTTCATTATGATTCAAGCCTCGGATTTTAATCGATTACCATGAAAGAACAATTACAAGAATACAAAGTTTCCAAAAATGGGATTACAAGCAAGGGTTTCCAAATATAGAAAGTATGTGTGACAACCCTCAAATTACATGTAACCGTACAATCTATTAATGTTAATTAAAGTGCTTGATGACTGTGCTGAATCATTTAACTGCTCTCTGATTACTGTGTTATACTTACATGTACTTGTTAACATGCTAGTAGTATACAGAAAAGTTACTAAATACTCCGGTATGCCTTCCTGAGTGTTAAAAATTAAAAACGTTGCAAAAATATATATATAGGACACTTTACGGATTAATTAAGCACTTTAACGGAACAACACCGAACCGAACAACCAGACTTTACCCGGAACACAAAAATATTGCCAAACACATTGTCTTTATTTTTCTGAGCTAGTTAGGGTCCCCGAACACCCTAACACACTTTATATTATAACACACATAATAATATACTAACTAAACACTTTCAACCTAACTAGATTGTAACTAGTTCCATCACAACCCAACCCTATACCCCCCCCCCCAAACCGGTTATGAACACTAGAAATCCCCCATGATTTTATTGAATAATTAAAGTGATATGCTAGTCCTTTTGGGAACATATTGACCATTAGTTAATAAAATGTTGGAGACCATGATTTAAAAACCCTTTAGACCTTCACCATCTCACATTTCACAACACCACCAACAAACACTTCCTCTCCTCTCTTCTCTTGTTCAGCCGAAACCAAGCACACCCACCATCACCACCTTCAAGTCTCTTTCAAGCCAATCTACATACATCCAAAGGTGCTACGGGTCATACAACGAAGCTTGGTGCTCTCGGAAGTGGAAGGACCTTCTCTATTCGCTTTTAACCACCACTTTTCTACACTCGAACTTCCCTAGCCTTGAGCTAGTGGTAAGAACTTAGATCCGTTCATTCTTTATGTTATTTAAGTGGTTAATAGATGTTTGATGATGAAAATCCATGAAACTCTAAAGAACCTTAAACAAGTCTTGAACATAAACTAGTCTAGTGATGAAATGATGTTAGAATGATGTTGTTATGATTCTTGCTGATTTACTTGTTAATATTGATGTTTGATGTTGTTGAAATCGCTAAACATGTTAACGGAATCAATCGAACATGCACTAGAAAGTTAAAAGCTGAAACAGAATGCTGGTTGGTTTTTACAGCCAACTTCAGTTGGCTGTAACCAGACCATAACTTAACGAAAAATGTAGTTCTGAAGTCTAGACTTATGTACTATGAAATACGGTTCTAATGGCACCGGAATCATAATTTTTGGACTCCGTTTACTATTTTTAAAGTGTCATTTCGTAACCTCAGCTAGAGCTGCATTTTTCTGCTGAAAATATGTGTTTTGTTTTCTGTCATAACGTGAGTTCTGTGTAGAGTTAGATCATGAAAATTTTACTGTATATGAAAAATGAAGTATTTGTAATTATCCCACTGGAATTTCATAAATCGGAGTTACGATGAATTTTTAATAAATTGTTCCGTGGACTGTGGTCAGAAAAATATAAATCTGAGTTCAGTCCGGAAAATGAATTTTTATAAAATATTAGTAATGAACTGGACCCCGATATTTTTACACAATAAAATTTGGAACGTTTAAGACATTCTGTAAAAATTTGGGAATTTTTGGAATAAGTTAACTATTTTATTAAAATGTCCGAAAACAGCCGGTTTTGAATATTAATGCTGAAATGATATAAGTTGTAATTTGCATGTCTAAATGTCGGGTAGGTTATCTGTGAATGATATAACATGTTATATGTGTTATGTGCATCATCGTATGTTTGTTTATGAGTGGGAAATGGATGGGAAACTTATATGGGCATAAACAGTTAAAGTAATGCATGTTATGTGATAGATACGTGTAGGAACTTTGCGCTCTATTTAAAAATCACTAAATGACTAACTGGTAATCATATTAGGACGACTTGACTGTTAGCTATATTTGAGAATCTAACCGAGCAAACCGAGGTGAGTTCACACTTTCTACAAGGCATGGGATTCCCGGTGGTTTGGGAATGGGTTAAAGAATTTAAAACTAAATCTACATATCCCCTTGGGAAGATATGTACGGCCATCCTCCATAGGTAGGATGCCATTATTAATCCTACGAATTCTCCTGGTGCAGAATACGTACGTTCGTCCTACTGGTGTAGGACAACAACCTTAAAAAACTAGCTAGACAAAACTCTATCAATAAGTCCCTCTTCATTATATCGACTTAATCGCCGAGGCCAATGGCGAGCGGGTCATTAGTTAATAGCGCTATTAGGTTTAACAAACCTCACACCGTGCCGGTCGGACGGGCGTGTACTAATGGACTATGGCAGATTATCAGTGATGATAGACGCTGATATAGGGCACAACTTATTTGCGTAGTAGTCGATATCATAGCGTCTAGTAGTTCAAACGGGGAAAGCCCCCACTGATTATGGTTATGGTTTGGGTAATGAAAAAGGAACTGGTTAAACATACTTTCAACTACGGGGTAACCCCCACGGCAATTAAGCCAACAAAAGTCAAACCACGTTTTTCAGAAACAACTTAAAACTAAACAACCAAACGTGAACTCACTCAACTTTGTTGTTGACTCGTTGTTACATGCCTTACAGGTCGCTAAACGCTTGGAGCTTGCACGAGGAAAGAGTCGTTGTGGTGTACGGACTGTTATGTTCCGTGCTTATTATTTAAATCCTTATGAACTTATTAAACTTGCGTTTTGAACTTTAACTTATAAACTATGGACTTATGCTTTTGGATTTACTTTCATGCTTCCGCTGTTTAAACTAAACATGGTTAACTAGCTTTGGTCACCAATCGTATTGTGGTTGGTCCTATTTACTTAATTACGATGTTCAATATGATTGGTGGCTCGATCCTGGTCACGTCACGCCTCCAAGCAGTGATACTCCGCATGGTGGATTTTGGGGGTGTGACAGTATGAAAACGCAGGGCGTTACACGCGTATTACACGAGTTTGTACAATATAAATGATATAGTTATATAATCTTTAAAAAACTTTATATTACTAAAGGCCTATGTTAATTAGTAACGAAACTTTATACATACGAATTTCCATTACCATATAATGGTTCATACAACTAACTTGATTTTATCACAAAACCCGACCCATCTTAATTACTAATACTGAAAATACCATAATAGTCATGTATTACAAAAGTTGAATACTTAAAAACATGTAATAAACAAATTTATATATTAATGAAAATATGTATTACGTTATATATAACAATGTATAAATAATAATAATTTTTATCATTGTGTATCTTTTAAATATAACTTTTAATTGAAATAAATCTCTAAGACCTCAATTCTGATTACAAAATTTATTATTTAAGTTGTTCTTTTTCTCATTATTGGTAAAAAGCTAATTTTTTTGTATGACATAAATTAGATTTGTTTTTCTTACTAATAATTGTTATGCGAATTTAATTAATAAATAGTATTTGTAAAGTTATGATATAAGTTAAATGTTTATATATGATGAATAAATCTTTTCATTATTAAAGGTTAATTGACTATGTCACGAATGGGTATAAAATGAAATTAATATATTTCTTAGCTCTATTAAATTGAAAACACATCATAAATCAATATAGCTACAAATCTTAATATTATCTAATCTATAAAACTTCAAAACGTTAAGTTCTCTCTGTCTACCATTTTAAAACCGAGTTCAATAAAATTTTAGTCTTGTTGCGAGATAATCCTCTGGTTAGTTACTCTTTTTTTAGCTTTTATTTATATGTTAGAAAAACTCATATATTGATTTTATAGATAATCTCATATATGGATAACAGTTTTTATTTTTTTCCTTTTGTAATTTAAATTATTTTATTTTATTTAAAGAAGTACTAAAATCATAGTTTTAAATATTATAGATCACTTATGTATATTTTTTAATCATAAATTAGAAATAGATATTAATTATTATATATTATTAATGAATTATCATAAATTAGAATTAGATATTAATTATTATATATTATAAATGAATTAAAGATGAAAATGCCATGTGGCATTAATTAGAAGGATGTTAGAGGAGAAAATGCCATGTGACATTAGAAGTGTTCTTTTATTAGTACTAGCGGTAAGACCCGTGTGCAAACACGGGTGGCTTTTAGAAAACCATGCATAACACATCTTGATAGGAAGTATAGATAGGTGTATATCAATAGCAATGTGTTAAACGCTAAATAGGTAAGTGATTATGATCATTATTTTATGGTATTGTTGTACACTGGTAGTTTTAGAAGTTTTAATATGTGCTACTAAATAATATTATAGTAATCCACAGGTACCGTTACTTATAGTTGCTCAAATTCATATTCAAATTCACATCCAAAATCACACAATTAACAATAAAAAACATGAATTGCATACCTATATTAAATGAAGATGCTGATACAAAAGAGGCGCATACAAAAGAGGCGCATCAAATTCATTTCATGATGGGTCAATACATACAAAAATTATAATCTTTTGGTTATACAAAATTATCTAAGAATATTTACCTGAAACCATTCACATGGGGCCCATGGTTGCTTCAATTTAGTACTCACACATGAAGATAGACTTGCACCTCATGATCGACTACTTCATTCAGCATTCTCTTTCATTCCACAAACAAGAGCACCTCCTGTAACTGTTATCATTGGATTATATGTATACATGCATAAATCTCAATCTTCGATGCCCATCGTCCAAATCTGCGTTGCTCAACACTTCTCCAAAATTCTCCATCACCCAGGTAAAAAAAATGATCAGAAAATAATCTCAGGTATTATCATGAACAGAACTATCATATAAAATACAAGCGAAATGTAGAATTGTAATAAAAATATAATTAATTAATAAACAATAGTTAGTTCTTGTGCATGCTTAAGCGCATAAAGCTAGTTGAGTTATACCTAATCTATTAACTACTTCGGAGTTCTTCATTAATCTTATTCGTGTAAATGATTCGACAAACATCTTGCAAATCACACACAAAACTTTTGATTAATTTTCAAATTAAACAAGAATCTCTAATACCTAGCTAAAGCTGAAATGACCTCTTTATTAATTTTAATCCGTCACTCATTATACTAATAAAATTCAAGTGACTTTTTAATACAACAAGCTTATCCAGCCCCATGATATTAAAAACGATTAAAGTTAAAAAGCAAAGAAAATAAATATTATTATAATATGAAAATAATAAAAGTATTAAAAAACTATATATTATTATAATATTAAAATTACTATTCATTAGCTTCTATTTTTAATATATGTATAATTACAGATCAAACCACATGTTAATGTACATATATGAATAAATACTTCCATGGAACATCACCAACTAATATCCAGTCTCCCTCTTTATTATCTTCATATGTCGGATCATACTCCATTCCATTCCCCAGATCGATCAGCTTCCTCTCATTCAATACATTTCTTGCAATAATAAATATATTCAACACACTATATTAACAATTAAACTGATAATAAAGCTATATGAATATATAATCATCAGTTTATCTACTTACTGGTGGTGAAACAGGAGAGCAGATCTTTGAAATTGCACAAAAGTTGCTGATAACCTGAATAATATAATTCCAGATCTACTTTTCTCAAATACGGAGCTCCATCAACCACCACCTTTAAATATTTACAATCCTTCATCATGTTTTTCCTGTGAAATCTAACCGGTGGCCAACCTACCACTCGTTCTCAGCAAAATCCGTATAACATTCATTCAATTTCATTACTAATTAATCAGATCTAGCAATCAATAGCTTGCAATTACTAAAATAATAACAAATTATGTTGTAATTACTTCCTTCACCAGAGTAGATCTCATTACAACAGAGCCTTCGGTGTCAGACCGATCATTTCGAGATCTGACGTCATATTTTGAGAATCACACAAATATAAGGAAAACTCCTCAAAGCATAGCCAATTTAATTTTATCAAGTAGCTGGAGTTATACTTTAAGTAAACCCCCCCCCCCCCATTTTTTAATTTATTTAAGCATATTATATACTAAAAAACATGGTTCGGTCCGGTTTTATATACAAACCGTAAACCAAACCGCTCACTACAGTTTGAAAACTTTGAAACTGAGCAACTTGTAGAAAGTGTAAAATAAAAAAAAACCATGAAACCAAACCGATGTTTGGCTTGGCGTGTTTCATAGTTTAGAACCGAACTGTGAACACCCCTACCACACATTTTAACTGCTATCATGAATATATGACGAACTCACCTTAAAAATTCAAACCCCTGCAGCCAAGAAAACATTCCTGGATTTGTTGTTGTGTTGACTCATTTTGCGTTGAGTTTGACTCTGAACTTGCTTCGTTGTTGGTAGAGTTGGTACCTTCAGTTTGCTCCTTAATCTCTGTATGAGTTGACTCAGTCTCTGCTGAACTTGCTCCATTGTTGGTAGAGTCCGTGCTTTTAGTATGCTCCGTTGACTCTGTCTGTGTTGACTCACCTTCTTCTGAATTCGGGTTAGAATTTATGTTCGTAGAGTCGGTAAATACAGTTTGCTATTTCGACTCCGTTTCCGCTGTCTTCTGAGATTCATCAACCACTTCACTAGAAACATCATCTCCTTTTCCGTTTTCGTCTCTGATCTTATCTTGTTCATTGTTGTTTTCAACGTCCGGTTTGGTTTCTTCACTTTCACTCTGTTCATTCTGTTTACCATCCAGACATCTTGCTTATATTAATAAATATATAATAATAAAGCACACATAAGTTAATTAGATCGAAACAGAATCAATTAACATAACAATATGATTAAGTTACCTCATTACGATCGGAATTCAATGGAAGAAAACCGAGAGATCTTGCGGAACAGACTGAACAGATAAGCTTCTCACCGACCATCGAAAAATCCATACCGTTGTCGTCTTCGTCGCCGCCAGTCGGTCCGCCATCTTTGTTCCTCCAACGTTAATCCATCTCCTCCGAAGCGTCGATGCTCCTCGAAACCCTAGAAGCCTCTGTTATTGGCCGGATACCACCACCATCGTCAATCTCAATCTCTCTCTATAGATATTGAGAAAAGAACGTGTCTTTGTGGATTAGATTTAGAAGATGAGGCTAACACCTCCAAATAGTCCAATCAGACCACAACAACACCACATTCACTATTCATTTGGTTTTTGTTTACCATCTTGTTCATCGGTCTTCGTTACTTCCTTGTTATAATCATCTACGCTCCTATTTTCAGTCCAGATCATCTTTTCAATCGCATCCTCCTTTTTGTTGTTATCTTCTCCATCGTTTTTCTTCTCACTTTCATCAGCATCTCTCACACCATTCACCTCTTCAATTCTCTCCTGTTTGCCACCTTCATCCTCCTCACTTCTCTCATTATCATGGTCCTGAACCCCCTCAGCGTTATTTTCATCGACTTCTTCATCTTCATGATGATCATCATTTGTTTCATCCACCTTAGGATTAAACGCCTTTTCTCCCTAACTTTATCAAATCATCATTACCATCATTTTGCAACCTCTCGGAGACGCTTGTCGCAGATCCTGGTTTCTTATTACCAGAATGTTGTATAGCTGATACAACAAGCATACACTCACACCAAACAATACACAGAATCTGCAACACATGCTTTATCTTCAATCCTTTACTTCTACCGTTTCTGCGTGGCGATTGCCGAAACATGATTTATTCCCTTACAAAACGTAAATTAGAGGCCGATCTGTAGCAATTCAAACATAGAAATGCACATCAGATGTTAAATCGTAGATCTAACTTGATAGTAATCTAATTTCTGCAGATCTAAAACTCATTTTCAAAGAAGAAATACAAAAACCAGCTCATCAACAGTAAAACATAAAAACTTAAATGATTAATCTAATCAACTTTGAACAGATACATAACAATACAACTACCAAAAACCTATGATATATGAACTGAAATAAAACCGAATGGCATTTTGTTTCGCAATTGCTTATCAGTTAATCTAATAGTGATCCAAATTCTATAGATCTAAAACTCTTTTCCAAAGCAGAAACATAAACGAACTAAAACAGAATGGCATTTTTTTCGTAATCACTAATAAATCAAATCTAATAGTGATCTAAACTATATAGATCTAAAACTCATTCACAAAGTAGAAAAACAATACCAGCTCATCAGTAACTATTTTGGTCAAAAATTACCGAAGCAATTTAGTGATCAAACTTAGTTTGTGAGGTAGTGTGCTATGTAAACTTGTAAAAATGTGTTAACTTTGTTAAAATGTAAACAGTTTCAGCATATAGTTCCGGGATACAGAACTATATCAATTTGTAAACGAAATGCAAGTAAAGTAAAATTTGACACGAGATGTACGAGGAAAGCCCTTGATCTTTCTAGATCGCCGGCATAAAACCTCGGGAGCTGACAATCGCAGCTGCCTTGTTCTTCTTATTGCTTCAAATATCAGGATACAGTGCAGGATAATGCACGGATCAACTCTAAGTGTTACAATGATTGTGATTTGTGAGTGTTGTGAGTGCTTGTGATTGAGATGGTGATCGTAGCTGCAATGTGTGTGTAAAAGTGGAAGGGATTATGTGTGTCAACCTACTGATCCAGCACTTCTATTTATAGTTACAAGAAATAACAAACTATGCTAAAAATCCGGGATATTCCCCTATTATTCCGGGATCCTGCGAATATTCCCTTTTGACCGTTGTAAACCCCTTCTCCAAGCTTCCAAAGTCTTTCTTGTAACCACCTTGACCTATTCTTCAGGGAGACCAAGCCTCATGACCGTTTGTACCTTGCAGCCAAAGCAAATTGTTAACAGCACGCAGGATACCCTCGCAGGATGTTACCAATATCCTGGTCCAGTATCCTGGCAGCGAAAATAGACATATAAAGTCAGGATATAATTTCGGGATATAGGTTAGAAAATTCCACCCACAACAGTAACTAACATTCAAACTTAAACGTTAAATCTGAATACCTAATCAACTTTAAACAGATGTATAACAGATTAACAAATAATAATACAACTACCAAAACCCTAGGATATGAAACGAAGTAAAACGGAATGGCATTTTGTTTCGTAATCACTAATTAGTTAAATCTAATAGTGATCTAAACTGCACAGATCTAAAACTCATTCACAAAATAGAAACACAATACCAGCTCCTCGGTAACTAACATTCAAACTTAAATGGTAAATCTAAATATCTAATCAACTTTAAACAGATGCATAACAAATTAACAATACAACTACTAAAACCCTAGGTTATGAAACGAATTAAAATGAAACGACATTTTGTTTCGTAATCACAAATCAGTTAATCTCAAACATCACTAAATTAACCAAAATGAAGAAATTTAAACTCACAATGATGCCACACCCCTCGTAATCATACACAGCTTCGCCGGGTAAAGACGACTATAAAAGAAATCACAACACAAAATGAATCACTATCAACCTACACAAACTAATATTTAATCGGAAAAGAGTAAGAACAGAAACAGACCATCGAATACATACCTTTACATTGTATAACTCAAATCATGTGACTGAGAGATGACAAATATAAATCCACAAATCTGAAACAAAAAATAAATGAGAAACAAAAAATAATGAATCACGCCTGTACACACTCCTTTATTGCCTGAGCCTTTTTAACTTCTGTTGACTAACCCTTTTAACCTCTGTTGACTAACCCCTTTTTAACCTCTGTTGACTACCCCTTTTAACCTATGTTGACTAACCCTCTTATAACCTCTGTTGACTAACCCTTTTAACCTCGGTTAACACTGTTTTAACCCAACAGTGGTTTCAAACCACCGTTTTAACCCAACAGTGGTTTCAACCACTGTTTTCTCCAAAAAAACAATGTTTTAACCAAACAGTGGTTTCAAACATCTGTTTTCATCCATCTGTTGACCAAAGTCAACAGATGTATCAACCACTGTTTTATTTTCTAACATCTGTTCACAACAAACAGAGGTTTGAAAACATAAAATAGACCTTTGCCAAATACATGTTTCACAATAAACAGAGGTTTCAACCGATGAAGCATGCTCTAGACAACATCTCACCACCTGAAATTGACCTAACAAATAGGCCGCGCAACAAAATTAACTCTTAAATCACAAAACTCCCTTCAATTTAACAGAATCTTGTGCTGTAGTAACATACCTTAGTTGTGCTGCAGTAACAAATGTATCAACCACTGTTTTATTTTCTAACATCTGTTCACAACAAACAGAGGTTTGAACACATAAAATAGACCTTTGCCAAATACATGTTTCACAATAAACAGAGGTTTCAACCGATGAAGCATGCTCTAGACAACATCTCACCACTTGAAATTGACCCAACAAATAGGCCGCGCAACATAAAAATTAACTCTTAAATCACAAAACTCCCTTCAATTTAACAGAATCTTGTGCTGCAGTAACATACCTTAGTTGGATCGATAATTCCAGCTGACATTAAATTTTTATATGTATCAGTAGAAGCATTATATCCAAATCTGACATCATCAGTTGCCAGAACCTACAAGAGTCAAAACAATAACACTACAATATTTCATACAGTCTCACTAACTTGATACATCTTTCAAACGTATATGATACGAAGAAATTGACATTTCATACCCTCTCACTAACAACACTTCCGTTGATGCCCGAATTCTGTGCAATCAACTTCAAAGGGTAACTCAAGGCTCTCTTAACAATATCTACTCGAACCTGCAATTCAGTCATACATCAACATCAGATTCATTGCTATGGTCCAGATAACGTATAAAACTAATACGAATGTGACTCGAGAAACATACCTTTTCTTAAGCAGGCAAGTCATAAAATTTAACTCTTAAATCACAAAACTCCCTTTTCTAAGCTAACCTTGTCATTCAATTCACAAAACTTCAATTTTTCTGTGTATATGCAATCCCCATTGCTAACCTTGAACTGATGAGCTCCAATCTACATCAACACAACATACATATCTTCATTAACATATACATTCAATATTCATCAATTGCCTACCGCAATCAAAAACCCTAACAAACACACCACATTTCAAATTCACTCAAAAAAACCAAAAATCAACCCTAACCTCAAGCGCAACATTATTCCTCTTCTCATACAACTTATCCGATAAATTCCGCAACACCGAGGTTGGAATGGCAGACAAAGCATCAGAGTCGTTTTCTGATCTTTACGGGGGTCTGGAATCGGAACATAATCATTGTCATTTTTTGATCTTCACTTGCTGGAATCGGAACATCTCCGTCATGAATTAGAAGTAACGATAACAAATTAAGCACACGATGAGTGGATATTTGAGATTTGAAAACGGAATTAGATGAGTGAGTGTGTGTGGCGGATAAAGACGGAGGCGGTAGGTGAGGGATTTGGGAGGAGGAAGGGGTCTGGTATAGAATTATGTTATATATATTTAATGGTTTGAATTTTGAATCTGGAGCCATAATTTTGAATTTTAAATGTGATAGAGGTTTTGAATTTTGAATGAGCAGAGCTTTGAAAATTGTATGTGGGCAGAGCTTTGCCCTTTTATATGTGAGCAAAGCTTTGAAATTAAATGTGGGCCAGGGCTTTGAATTTGAATGTGGAGCAGAGGTTTGAAAACTAAAGTTGTTTTATATATTAAACTTTATGATGCAATAATGACATAAGAAAATCATTGTTGGACAGCCTCTATGGCTGCCACATCAGTTTTTATTATGGCATTTGGGATTTCTCCTTTTATAGAAAGTATAGATTAGATTTTCCTAAAACTAATCTCAACTCTCTAAATTTAAGATCAATGGACTGAGAATCCTTCTTACCTTTTTTATTTATGTTGTCATTTGTATTTGATCCTAATGTTTTAAACACGTTCGTTCGTGAAAGTCAAAAGTATGCACTGTAACCACTATTAGTTTTAGTTTTGCGAGTGTTACATGTTTATTTTAGTAATTATGTCATTAGTAACAATATCATGTATGTATTTTTTATACCTTTATTACTAACTAAATATCTTTTAAGCCCATAGTTGAATTTATCTAGCAAAAAACATTGTTTATGTTAATATATGATTTTAATGTATGCAGTGCAGCTACATCTTCATCATCAAATATTACATTATTACTACTTTCATATTTTAGTGTAGAAAATAATAATTAGTTAATGATGAAAATATGAACAATACTCCAATTAAACATGGTCAACTTTGGACAATAAACTAGTTAAACATTGTCATCTATGGACCCAGAGCCTTTCAACATGGTCAAGTATGGACAAGAGGCGAATTAAACATGGTTGGTCCACACGGTCAAATCAAATCACACTTTCATGGTTTTGGAGAGTGAATGACATGTGATATTCGCGATCATATTAAACTTCTAGTGGGATAAAGCAGAAAAACAAACGCAATTAAGTTCTTTAGGACCCTCACGTGGATGATCCTTAAGTCATCGGTATTGGGACCGGTCTAGGGCCGGCGGGCTCTGGCGCCGGGCCAGCACACCGCCTCCCTAGGCCGGCCCCGTCGTCTCCGGCTTGCCTACGACGCTCAAGACGGGGCTGTCATAAACACACACATATGCATACATACATATACATACACACACATATATATATTTAGGATCATCCCCATATCTTCCTCCACACCCCATAGTCTAAGTGGTAAGAACAATAAAGAAAACACGAGTTAATTGCCATTTTAGTCCCTGTGGTTTGGGCCATTTTGCCAGTTTAGTCCAAATGTTTCATTTTTAACATCTGGATCCAAAAAGGTTTCATCGTTGCCATTTTGGTCAAACTGACTTAACTCCATCTATGCTCCTCAGTTAGTCAAGGGGTATTTTTGTCATGTTGTCTATTAAATGTATTGAAACTCAAACATATCTGCAACACCCTGCAACCGTACTTAAATCAAACCTATATCTGCATAAAATGTATTTAACTCAAACAAAATGTATTGAAACCACCGGCGTTGCCATCTCTACCGACGGCCACCAAGCTCCACCGATAACAACCATCTCCGGATGGTTCCTGATATACGTCAGTCACCAAGCTCCACCGATAACCACCATCTCCGGAACCCCGTCGGCCACCAAGCTCCATCGATAACCACCATCTCCGCTCCACCGCTGACCACCATCTCTCGATGGTTCCTTTGATCTGTCGGCCACCAAACTCCACCAATAACCACCATCGCAGATCTGAATCATCATAACCGATCTGAATCATCTCTCTCTAACCCCTCCCCCCCCCCCCAACACCATCGTAGATCTGAGTCACCTTTCTCTCTCTCTGTCTCTAAACCTCGTGGGTAGCCGATTTATGCCCTAACGAAACTTGGAGAGGTAAATTAAGCCACTTGACTTTCGCCGGAGCTCGCAGGATGACGGTGGGTCACCGGATCTAACCACCATCGTCGCTTGATCTTTGTTAAAATCCCCCACATAAAGAAGCAGGTGTGGTCACGAGCCACCACAGTCCCTGACAGGCAGTTGTCATCGTGGTAACTAGAATGGTGGTGGTTGTGGTGTGGTGGTGGGTGGTGGTGAATGGTGGTGTGGCTGGAGGTGTGTGAGAGAGAGAAAGAGATATGATTTTTTTATGAAAATAACATATATAAATATATATATAACTGCTTAAATGGGGGAGGTTAATAAATGATCTATTATAAAATTAGGAAAAGACCAAATTGCCCCTGACTTAACAGAGGTGAATGGATGGAGTTAAGTCAGTTGGACCAAAATGGCAACGATGAAACCTTTTTGGATCCAGATGTTAAAAATGAAACCTTTGGACTAAACTGGCAAAATAGCCCAAACCATAGGGACTAAAATGGCAATTAACTCAAGAAAACACCCTTATATATAGTTTCATTCTATATTTAAATCATTTCAAGATTAATAAATCATTTGTTATTCGTGGGAACTGTTTAATAAAGATCTTTTGTACAAGGTCTTAAGATCTGGATCAGGTTTGGAGTTTGCTTGGCGCTGGAAATCGGCCTTGTCCGATGCTCTGTTATTGGATCTGCAGCATCTATGCAGCCTTATCGCTTCGGTTCAGACTGTTGACAGACAAGATAAGTGGCGGTGGTCTCCTCAAAGTGAAGGTATTTTTTCTGTCAAATCTGTGAAGCGGTTGTGTTATTCGGATAGGCCCGTGAGTCAACACTTCGCTATGGTTTGGAGTGACTGGGTCCCCGACAAATGCAACATTCATATGTGGAGAGCGGAGATGGAAAAAATTCCGACTAAGGTTGCGTTAAGGACGAGAAATATTCTTCAAGGTGACCCGATTTGTCCCCTGTGTTCAGCCGCTGACGAGACTGCCGAACATCTTTTTACTGCCTATTATGTATCTGCGATTGTTTGGAATGTGGTTAGTGAGTGGTGCAAGATCCCGCCATATTTGCTTTTTCTATTAAGGACCTTCTTTGCTTTCATAAAAGCCTATCGGCCTCGACCAAGAAGAGGGAGGCGGTGCACGGCCTGATTATTATAACATGCTGGAGTCTTTGGCGCGCTAGGAACAAGTTGATTTTTTCTAATAGTCCGGTTAGGATTGATAGGATTATTAGTGAAATAAAGGCGTTAGGTTTTTTATGGTTTTCGAATAGATCTAAGCATAAAGGGATTTCGTGGGAGGAGTGGGTTTCTTTTGTAAATATGTAATTGTTTTGTGTTTTTTGGTCGGCCCGATTTGGGTCGGCTGGTTGTGAATGAAGTTTACTTAAAAAAAAAAGGTATGTTCGTAAATAATGTAAAAACACTATGTATGCATTCATCAGATATAATGAACTCACCAATGAATACAAGTAAAAGCCGTTGAATGCATTATTAGAAATCATATGTCTCATTAACATAACTGACTCACGTTAAAGCAATCATGTCAAGAACTAAACATAGTCATTCATAGTCAAACAATGTTTTTATAAGAGTGTGGTGTGTGGGCTTGGCTTTGGATGTTGCCCCTCTAGCGTTGGTATTTTGCCTGGTGTGGGGCGTTGGCTGAGTTGAGGTGGTTAGATGTGATTGGCTGATTAATTAAATGAAATTTTTAATAGGGCTGGCCATGCCCAGCTAAAAAAAGCCACGCCACCCTACAAAAAAAAGTCACGCCCAGCCAAGCTACACCATATGGAGCCCACCTCCGCCACATGTCAACTCAAGCCCCCACACCCGGCAGTGTAACCGATGTGTATTTGCAACCAAAACATACGGTCTTTAGGTTAGTCGGTATGGTTTCGGTGACTTCATTCGGGGAGTGAATTCACCGATCGGTGAATCACACCGGGTGTTTGAATGGGGAGTGGGAAGTAAGAGAGAGAGTGTTTTTTCGGTGTATACTCACCGAAGGTGAAGAAGAAAAAATGGAGGAGAGAGAGAGGAGAGAAAAACAATCAAAATTTTTTATTTTTTAATTGAGTGGGTGTTTGAACCATACCTAGTGTTTGAGTAGAAAATGAGAAGTGAAGGAGGGAGTTGACATAGCTTTATATCATTAGGTAGAGAAAACTCAAACACCCTAACTCACCCCAACCATGCCGTCCACCCTTAATTTGATAAACACCGTGCTATTAGTTTTTTTATTATATTTGTAAGTATTGGGATTGGGATTTTAACACAAAGATCAATGACTTTGAATAGTAAACTTGCCGACCTAGCTTTTAGGAGTCATGACCCACCATCCGATCAACTCGTTTGGAAACCATCTAGCTATTTTTTTATGAAGTTTACTTAAAAAAAAAAAAAAAAAAAAAAACTATCTTCTTGATCGACTTTTGTGTCTCCATTTTGTTATATTTAATAAATCTCGTTCGTTTATTATTTATGGGTTTCATTACTTCATATAATTATTTTATATTTCGTTTAGTCCTTTCGCAAAGCAAATATATAATCTAATAATTTCTTCAGTTCTAACTTATAACATTGATCCTTAATAAAAATTAGAGTAAATTGCTAAAACCGTCCCTAAGGTTTGGGCATATTTGTCATTTTCATCCAAAACAACTTTTCTGTACATTATAGTTATTCACTTTTGGGATCTTTTTTTGTAATTTTCATCCAAACGTCTGACTTTTTTGCCAAAATCGTCCCTGAGATTTAAGATTTTTTGTCATTTACTCTAAAAATTATTATGCTTCCAAGTATTTTCGATAAGTTTTTATTATCTACTAATTAAATTTAATATATTAGTGATGTACTCCCCAAGTGCAAGTTGACTAAAGATCCAAAATAGAATATATAACGTCGCTTAGGTCCCCCCCCCCCCCCCCCCCCCCCCCCCCCCCAAATTGCAAGTTGACTATAAATCTAAAATGACGTTGTTTATAAGCCAGCTTACTATCAATCTGAAATAGCTGACCTTTTGTAACTAAAATACTAAATTGAAATATGTGTATTTAAACTATAGGGATTACACACGCGACACGTATTTGGATTCGATTCATTACGGTATCAAAACTTGATAGCTTTACTAAATGACAAAAGAGTATAGAGCAGATGTGGTGGTGTAAATGAAAGTTGACTAAATGACAAGAACATTAAAGTGCAGGGCGCGCAAGAGTATAAACGCACTAAAAGACAAAAAAATCATTATTCATGATTTGGTATTTGTATATAGTAATAATAATAATAATAACTTTTTTTTTTGAACAGCAAACTCACTTTATATATATATATAAAGAGCCAGCAAGCGACTGGAAACAAACAAACGACAAAACAAACGAAACGAAAAACAAATTACAACATATCTAAAACATCAAACGCCTTCCAATTCTCCCAACTCGTCGTCTTCATCTTCGATCTCGTCTTAATCCAAAGGAACGCATCTTCCTTGATTAAATCCACCGACTTGCTAATAGGAATGAACTTATTGTTGAAAACCTTTTCATTCCTAGCGCTCCAAATTCTCCAGCAAGTCGCCAAAATGATGGTATAAACAATCTTTTTCCAAGCTTTATCACCCGGATTTTGCAAAATATGACCGATGAACTCTTTAAAGCTATTACTCTCGACAAACGAAATCCGCATCCAAGCTAATATGTTCCACCAAATGCATCTTGCCCAAAGGCAATTCAAAAAAATGTGATCAGTGTCTTCCTCCTGCTGACCGCATCTCGCACACGCAGTTTCGGCGATCGGAACTCCACGTTGACTAAGACCCACCTTCGACGCTACCTTTCCAAAAAGGGCCCTCCACAACAGGATGTTTGCCTTCGGAGTAGCCCATTTATTCCAATGAAACGGGTCAGAAACCCCATCGACTTCCAGCAAGACCTCTTGAATAACCGAGCAGATATATTTAACCGAAAAAGAACCGCCCGGGTCACCTCTCCATTTCCATACACCCCCGCCCGCCACTAAATTATCGTTAATGACAATACCCATTTTATTCATCTCAACTTCCGTCGAACCAATGTCTTTCCATAAGCCGGGAATATTTTTCTTTATAGGAATAATGGAAGATGGTTGTACCCGCTGGTTGCCACCGTGAATCGCCGCCACTACCTTCGCCCAAAGCTGATTCGGGTAAGCTTTCAGACGCCACCACCACTTCAGCAACATGGCGATGTTAAAGCTATGTATGCTACCAACTCCCATACCACCGGCTTTCTTAGCTTTTAATAATAGGTTCCACCGAACCCACCTAATTTTATGCCCGGTACTCGTCTTACCCCAAATGAATTCCCTCCTGATTTTTTCCAATTTTTTGAGCACACATTTCGGAGCCGCAAACAGAGACAGAAAGTAAGCCGGTAATGAACCAAGAACCGACTTTACTAATGTCATCCTTCCCGCGAAAGAAAGGTGTCTAGCTTTCCATTTTGATAACTTTGCAGCGAATTTGTCCAAAATCGGTTTCCAAAACTTAGCTCTTTTTATGTTAGCACCAATCAGGATGCCCAAATACGAGAACGGGACCGAACCGACCTCACAATTGACAATGTTCGCCATCCGGGCCACTTCACCTTCATCTAAACCTATGCCGAAAATTTTGCACTTTCGGCGATTCACTTTAAGACCCGTCACCAAATAGATCCATCTAAGAAGCCGATTCAAAGTCATCACATTTTCCTCCGACCATAACCCCAAGAAAACCACATCGTCGGCATAGCAAAGGTGAGAGATATAAGGGCCATCATTAGGGAGTTGGCACCTTTGATAATAACCGAGATTTACCGCCCTATTAATGAATAAAGAGATCACTTCTGTCGCCAAAATGAACAAAAATGGCGAAAGCGGATCTCCCTGTCTTAACCCTCTTTTATACTTAAATTCCTTCGTAGGCGACCCGTTGACAAGCACCGAACCCATACCAGAATCTAGACATCCCTTAATCCATAAAATCCATTTGGAAGGGAAATTCATTTTTTCCATTAACCTTAGAAGAAATTTCCAATTAATGGAATCATACGCCTTTTCAAAATCCACTTTAAACACAAGCATCTTGGTCTTAGTTTTTCTTAGCCCACGCCACGGTTTCGCCAACAATCAGCGGGCTATCGAGAATGTTTCGGCCACCAACAAAAGCCGACTGAACCGAAGATGAAATATCATTGATAACCACTTTCAATCTATTAGCCAAGACCTTTGCGATGATTTTATAAATCGAACCAACTAAAGAAATCGGCCGGAAGTTCGAAATATCTTGAGGGTCCTTCAGTTTCGGAATAAGGGCCACAAAAGACGAGTTGCATCCGTTGCTAATTATACCATTAGCATAAAAATCATTAAACACCCCTAAAAAGATTTCTTTAAATCTGTCCCAATATACTTTGAAAAAATTCAGCGAAAAACCATCCGGGCCAGGAGCTTTCCCTCCTTTACAGCTTTTAACCGCCATTAGAATCTCTTTATCAGTGAACCGTTCGCAAAGCAAATCACCGTTATGCTCCGAAAGACAAGGTAACCCCTCTTTGTTGAAATCCGGTCTACGTCTGATAGGTTCAGCGAACTGTCTTTTAAACCACTGCCGAATAGCTTCTTTTAATTCAACCGGGTCAGAAACCACCTGATTATTAAAAACCAAACTATGAATTCTATTTCTAGCAGTATTCACCGAGATGGTCCGATGAAAATAGGAGCTGTTTTCGTCGCCGAATTTAATCCAATTAACCCGAGACTTTTGCTGTAACGCAACCTGATGTAAGGTGGGGAAAAAATCAAAAGAAGCACCATAGAGGAATCGAGAGTAGGCCTTCACAGAATCCAAATAATCATTAAACCAAACACAACATAATATGTAAAGATGTAAAATAAATTATACATAACACCTCAAGACAAACGCACCTACCAATCACATGTAACTATTGTAATATTGTAGACGTATCTTGTAAATGTAGGCGTATAGAACAATAAAATATTAAAAATACTTTATTGTCATTTGAATTTCCATAACTTTTAAGAAAAATAAAAAAACTTAGACTATGGGGTATGGAGGAGGGTAGTTCTCAAAGGAAGCTCCGTCACGTAGGCGTCCACGTAAGCGGGTGTAAGAATGGGCCTAAAGAGGATGAACCTAGGGTGTTGAAGATGGGCCATGTGTGTGTGTATAAAGAAGGAGAGAGAGAGAGAGACCCATCTTGGGCGTCGGATGCAAGCCGGAGACGACAAGGCCGGCCCTAGAAGGGCGGTGTGCTGGCCCGACACCGGAGCCTGCTAGCCCTAAGCCGGTCCTATACCAAACAGCCTACAATATGTTGTAAAAATAGCTGGCCATTAGTATTACTTGGTTAAAAATATAAATTTAATTTGAGATACTCCCAAGTGGCCATTAGTATGTATTACTTGGTTAAAAATATACATTTAATTTGAGATACTCCCAAAAGTATCGCATTTATTTCTCTGAGTGATTTTGATATTGTAATTATCCACATCGCACACGTGTTATAAAAAATAAATAAATAAAAGAAAACTCAGATTTGCCAGATTGTAAAGTGAAAAGCATTTGGAAGGAAGCATCGAACAATAGACGGGGAACCCACCTTCCGTAAGATGCGATATCAAGATATGATTCCCTAAGAGCATTCACATCCAAAGAACTAAATTGTGAGTGTGGGGTTTTTAAAATATAAAGAGTATAAAAAATGGTTGTGAGTGGATGAGAGAGAAAATGTTACTGTTCATCTGTATATTTGGGGGGACACTGTTCACCCACTATAATTTTTTAATATATATTGAAAGTGGTTGTGAGTGAAGGAGAGAGAAAAATGTAATGATAAAGGTATAAAAATATTATTTAATTGAAAAGGAGAGAGAAAAAATATTTGTTTTTAGTGAAAATATATTGATATAGGAATTGTTTTTTAGTGGAATGTATGTACTCCCTCCGTCCCATTAAATGTGTCTTATTTTGAATTTTCAAAGTCTTTATTTATAAACTTTGACTTTAATTATATATTTTTTGTGTTATATAAAACTTGATGAAAATTAACCTGATAAAAACACTTGTAAAACATACTCAAATTATATAACTTTCATCAAGTATTATCTAACACAAACAAAATTATTTAAGGTCAAAGTGTATAAATAAAGACTTTGAAAATTCAAAATATAACACTTTTAATGGGACGGAGGGAGTATAATTTGAGGGGGCTGGATGTGAATGCTCTAATGTCCCAAAATCCTTTCACCTAGGAAAAGGTACGGTATGATTAAAGTTTACAAAGAGTATCAAATAACATTTTTTATATTCTTAATATTTACTTTATTATAATTGCACCGATCATTCACGTTTGGTTTTACAAACCGAATAACGTTATAATAATTTAAAGTTAAAGCCCATGGCTTTATAGCCTAGTGGCATCTTGGTGGTGGGATAAGGCTTTGGGACCAATAGGTCTTGGGTTCGATTCCCACAAGGGGGTTTTCCCATGTTTATTGGGTTTCCTCCTGAATTGGTGTGACATTATGCCTAGTGGAGATGGATATGGTCGGGTGGTTCCTCTGGTGGCACGATGATACTCCAGTGGTCCGTCAGTGATCCAAATTTGCCTTCAAAAAAAAAAAATTAAAGTTAAATGTATATGTAAGTAACCGAAGGGGTATGGTCCTAAATTATGTGCAAGCCATGCACGCAAAGGATTATACCCAAACCTAATCACAACAACACTCAGCCTTTTCAAAGGTCATGCAGGGGTATTACAGCCACACGTGTAGCCATGGCAGCTCATAAAGGTACATGCATTACAAGTGGCAAGAACCTGCAGCCAATAAGCGTGCTCCAGGCTAAGCCCATACAGCTCCCATGATGATCAATCGTGCAGGAGACAAATGATACAAAAGGACAGTGACGTGTAGCCAATCAGCACACGCCATTCATTGCTTTACGATCTCCACTCACAACTGATAACAAACTCGACAACTAGTAGATTCGGCAGGCCACGTGGCTTCAATCACCGTGCGCCAACGTCCATCCACCTCTGCAAACACTAACTGTCGTGTCAGAGGAGACAGACTGGATATTCCTTGTTGGCAACGTCTCCCATCAGCCCAATTCCTTTTCCACACTCTTCAACTATAAATACTAGGGCCGTTCAAATCGATCGCCGTTGGTTCGGAAATTGCTCGGAAAATGCTCGTTTGATTTGGCGCTCGGTTGTAAACGAGCCGCTCTGCTCGGTTCGGTTTATAAACGAGCCAGGCATGAGCAAAGGTCCGCTCGGCTCAGTTCAGCTCGAATAATTATTTTTAATTAGTATACATATACATATACATATACATATACATATACATATACATATACATATACAAACATGTATATACACATATATACACACACCTATATATACACACACATACACATACATATATACATAAATATAAATCAAATTTATAGTTTTATATATACCACTCTATTAGATTTTGGTCCTCTACATATAAATTTACAACTATATCTATACGTACTAGCATAACCACGCCAATAAAAAAAATTATTATCAAATCTAAAAGTTAAACCCTAAACCAATAAACGACAAACTGCTCATTGCCTCAATGTTTCATGTCGTTACCCTAAGTCGTTTCTCTTCTGCTCTCAACATAATTGTTCGTGCAATATGATCATCGCCTCGTCGACCACAACATTGTAATTTATAAGAAAAATATTATGCCACGAAATGTGTACGTTTTTTTAAAGACAAAAACTTGAGACCAAACATTGTCACTATCTCTCTCAGCAAATATAAATCGGGCGACACGGTTGTCCAAATCGCTCGAACTTCGCTCGACGCTCGCTCGGAATATTTACTGCTCGAAAAATGCTCGCTTGATTTGAGGCTCGGTATTAAATTAGTCGCTCTGCTCGGTTCGATTTGTAAACGGGCCAAGCACGAGTAAAGGTTCGTTCGGTTCGTCTCGGCTCGTGAACAACTCTAATAAATACCAACCTTCAACCGGAGGTTTAAGGGTTCGAATTCTCTTACTCTTAACACGCACACTCATTTTATTCCTTATGACGATATTTATTCTCACGTTAGAGGGTAGTTACGAGAAGAATCCCCCACCTCTCATTCTCGTAACAAGTTTCACGATTTTCTTTGTTTTGCATATTTACCCTGATGAAACACTGGTTAAATCCGATGATTAACTAGCTGGAT
Organism: Helianthus tuberosus; assembly: GCA_030545235.1. Lineage (NCBI taxonomy): Eukaryota > Viridiplantae > Streptophyta > Magnoliopsida > Asterales > Asteraceae > Helianthus > Helianthus tuberosus. The sequence continues at coordinate 72,417,746 of CM060403.1, forward strand.
CGTCTCTTCTGTGGGTTCAATCTCCTTCTTTACTTGCCAAATGACTAGGGTCCTGCAAAACAGTAACACCGTTAGCTCGTTAAGAGGGGAATATGGGGGTTTCCCTTTTAACCGGGCTCCGGCGTGAGAATAAGTACTGTTCCGAGGAAGAAAGCACTGTGTGTTGAGTGTGAGAGAGTGGAGAATCGAATGGAATTAACCTGAATGATAAAGGGTCCTATTTATAGCCGGAAGGTGAAAGAGGGAGGAGCAACCTTGCCAGCTGCTATAGGGCGCCAGCTGTCCGACCAAGGGAAATATCCTCTTGGTCCCCTCTGCTGCGGTCAGGGTGGTGGTACACGTGGCGCGCCTATATTCGTCCATGCTGGAAACATCGTACTGCTGCTGTCGGTTTGCTCCTGGATTTGCTGCAGGCCTACATGGCGCTTGACCACGTGTTGTCCTTTCTGTCGGAGGGAGCATCTTTGGTGCCACCTTGGCGTCTTCCAGAAGCTTCTAGAAGCTTCTGGATTCGCTTGCTGATGTAGGCGCCATGTTGGATGAAAAAGTGGTGTGGTCCTTGCCATGTAGGCAAAGAATTGGGACCATACCTCTTCAAGTCCCCCAGTCCAGTGTGCCTTCTAGTTGAGTTGATCGTCTAGGAGGGATTCTGGACTTATAAGGGTAGTGGTTGTTGACCTTCTTGAAATGCATGTTTGATACTTCGCGCAGTTGAGCCAAGTGATCGCGTGGCGCATGCCGTACAATGGTGATGCTGCAAAAATGAGTCAAGTGGATGCGTAGCGCACGGCGTACGAATGGGGATTTTGTAAAGTTGAGCCAACTGGACGCGTGGCGCATGGCGTGTTGGTAACTTTACAAAGTTGAGCCAAACGGACGCGTGGCGCATGGGGTGTTGGTAACTTTACAAAGTTGAGCCAACTGAACGCGTGGCGCATAGCGTGTTGGTAACTTGACAAAGTTGAGCCAACCGGACGCGTGGCGCATGGCGTGTTGGTAAGTTTACAAATTTGAGCCAACTGGGTGTATGGCGCGTGGCGTGATGGTACTTCCTTCTAAAAGAAGTTTCCTTTCTTGGAAAGAAGACAACTGATGTGACTGTCTGGTGTCTCTGTCTTGTCGAAGGTGAACAGGCGCCTTGTCAGTTACTTTTCGGCAAGGTGTCAGGCGTTTGTCGGCCACGCTCCCGAAAAAGGAGGTGACGGTTTCTCTCACTGCTGACATGTCCTTCTCCTGTTGGTTGGCCTTCTGAATTCCTGACGGCCCACTACCCATCGCATTAAATGCGATGGGTATAAATATATGGCGGTTCTCTCCTTTTCCTTCACTTTTCAAAATTTGAACTCCATTTTTCTATCATATTTCTCTACTTCTCTCATACTTCCAGGTTCATCTCTATATCCTTTTTTCATCTTCTAACACTATGTCTTCTGGAGCTAATCCTTCGACGAAGAAGAGAAAGTATAAGGGTAGGAATCCTCCGGGTCCCGACCGGGCGGCGATAGGTTGGAGAGAGGAAGAATTCCAAAACCTGGTTAGGGATATGGGTTTTCGTCCTGAATGGGGTGCTCAGTTTTCGACCCCAAATTCTACCGCTCTGGATGCCCCTCCTGGCTATATTGTGTTGTATGCGGCTTTCTTCCAGGAGGGTAACTTACGTCTCCCCATGAGGAAGTTTACTGCTGATGTGTTGACGAATTATGGGCTTCATATTTCTGAAATCAACGCCTTGGGGCTTCCTCGTGTTACCCATTTCGAATTTATATGTAGGGCCAACCGTATTGAGCCGACCTTTGAGATGTATAACGTTTTTTACAACGTGAACTACACCGGTGGTTTTTATTCCTTTAACTCTCGGACCGGTGCTGTTATCCCTTATAGTTCCAATCCCCCGAAGAGCCTGCATGATTGGAAACAGAAGTTCTTCTATATTCGCCGTGGGGTTATTCCGGTGGATATGCATTATCGAGCGGAGAGTGAAGGGATTCCCAAGATGGATGTGACTATAAATATTGCTGAGCAAGAGTGGTATAAGACGTTGACGCGGAAGGCCACTTCTATTTCGCAGATTGAGGAGAGGGCGTTGGTGGGTGCTGGTATTAGCATGCTGTGGGTCCCGAAGAACCCTAAGGGTGTCCCTGTTTATGGCTATGATGGGAAAGGTATTGATGTTGTTTATTTACGTTTCCGTTCGTTTTTTACTCCATTACGCCCTTCCTTATGTTTTTTTTTGTTTTACAGTTGGATATAGTTTGTTGAATGTCCTCGATCCAAAGGTTGCCGGTGCCATGGTTGAAGCGGTGATTACTGGGGATAAACCTGTGTGGTTGGACCAAATCCGTCACCGTTTCTTGCATCCCACCAGCGAAAGTTTTGCTGCTTATGCCAATACTATCCTAGGTGAAGATCATGGTGATGAGCTTGATGACACTGTTGACCCTACTCGAGAGGAAGTTATTGTTCTCTCGAGTGAGGGTTCAGACAGATCACGTGAAGGCCTAATTCCTCGTTCCCCTCATGCAGGTCCAGCGCATGGGGCTGTGAACGAGCCTGTGAATGAGCCCGTTGATGTTGATGTTGATCCCCCGGTGGAAACTGCTGAGCAGTTAGAAACCAGAAAGAAGAAGAAGGTGGATAAGTCGGAGGAGAAGGGGAAAAAGGCTGAGGAGGATGTTACTGAAACTCCTCGTATGCGTCCTTCTACTCATCCTTTCCTGGATTATGTTGTCATTTCTGATACGCTATTTGGTTTAGGCGCAGGGAGGAAACGTACCGAACGTGATCCTGAGGATGATGAAACTTTGACCGAGATTATGAAGAAGAGAAAAACTCTTGAAGACAAGAAGAGAGAGCTTGACGAACAAGCTGCTGCTGCCCTTGCTGCCAAGAAATCTAAACTTCAGAAGGAAACTCCTCCTGCGCCCTCGGAGTCTGAGATTGACATGGGTGTTTTTAGCGCTAAGCGTGGTAATCTTTTGGAGAAGATATACGTTGCTTCTGCTCCTCAAGGTAAAGACTTTGCACTTGTAAGTCTTATTATTTGGCTTTTGTTCTTGTTTTTTACTATCATGGTTGTCTGGTGACAGGTGTGAAGTCGGGGAAAGCTTCCCGTAAGACTGATATTTCAAAGATTACTCCTCCTACCTCTCCACCTTCTAGGAATTTTGGTCTGTCCCCCCTAAAGATCTTGGTAAGAAGGAGAAACAAGTTCACGTGGAAGTTGAACAAGTCGGAGAAGGTGGTGGTGATGGTGCAGGTGGTGCTGGTGGTGACGGTCGAGGCAAGGGTGTTGACACCGAGGCAGAGTCTAGTGAGGCTACACATCGCCAAACCATCTATACCAGACGTCCACCAGCCTCTGGTGGTGGTGCTACTTCGGGAGTACCCCAGAGTGGTGAGTTTGAAAATATCCAAACTGGATCCTGGGATACTCATAACCCAGCATGTGATGATCCGCCGCATGCTCCTCGGTGGAATTTAACTCAGGGCTCCCGGATGAATGATCATGGTAACTGCCAAGAGTTCTTCTCCTTGTCCCTCCCCCCTGCTGAGAGGTTATTTCAGAAAAGACGCAACCGGTTTGATCTCTTGGATGATCATATTCATGCCGGGGTCAACTTTTTTGCTACCTCCCAGGAGATTGTTCGAGAATGGAAGCTGATGGGGGAAGAGACTCTTGAATTTGAAAATGATAAAAAAGCATTTGCTGAAGAGAGGGAGAAGTTCAATTCCGAGAGGAAGGGTTTGTTATGGAGGGTGTCTGATGCAGAGCAAAAACTTGTACATGAGAAACAGGTTAACTCCAACAAACAAAAAGAGTGGGAGCTCGCTTGTGAGCGGACCAATAAAGAGTTGCGATCGCAATGTGATGCTATTGTGAGGTTGTCGGGAGAAAAGAGGAAAATTAGTGACGAGGCTGAAGAAGAGCGCGTTGTGCACCAAAAGAAAGAGAGAGAGAGAGAGAGTATGTCGAGCGCATAGCCAAGCTGGAGAAGTTTGTTGAGGAAAAAATTGCTGAAAACAAGGCCTCTAAGATCTTGGTTGAAGAAACTGTTGCTGACTGCAAGTGGTTACTTGCTCGTGCAGTGCCTCTGGTAATATTCGTTGTTTGTTTGTTTGTTTTTGGTATTCATTGCCATTCTCCTCATATATGTATTATCTTCGCAGATTGCTGAACGTATCGCAGGTTCCGAAGAGTTGGCCAAGTACGTATATGAGCTTGGTGAAGCTGCACGTGATCTTGGTCGCAAGGAAGGGTATGCTGAAGGACGGGCAGCTGCCGAGTCAAACGAGCCGTTGGAGGACTTTGAATTATTCAAGACTGACTGTGTTGCTCGCTATGCTGAAAAGCGTCAAGAGTTTGAATCTCTTGAATTTGGTGTTGTCAAAGCTGCTGAAAAATTGTCTCGGAAACCTAACGGCATTGCCTTGTTGAAGAAGGCTCTTGGAGATGAAACTTATGAAACCAGGGGCGCTGGCACCAGTCATCAGGAATGAAGGATTCCGGCTTGCACGCCGTGTATAGGCTTTGATAGCCTTGTAACCAACTGACAATTTCGTGAACAATTTACCTTTATGCTTTGTGAACAATTTGCCTATAGTTGCCGTATCTGTTATCATTTTGTTTATATTTGACATATTTCATGTTCATATTTGGCTTTGCTTCATGTGAATTTTGTTATCGTTACAATTTATGCATGTGTAATTACTTTGATTAGGTATCACGAATGAATGATGGCGCTGACAGGTTGTGCTGTGTTAGTTACAACGTTTGTTCTGTCGTTTAGGCGCATAGGTTGATTCGTGTATACGAAGTGATCGAGTTACAGGTTATTGTGTTGATCTGGCTGTGTTCAGCCTTGTGGGTCTTACAATGTTTGTTTACCATGCTTTCGATGCTTTCGTGTTTATGTGGGCACGAAGTATTTATTTGGCATTTTTTAGGCTTTGGTTGTGTTTTTGACCCGGCCGTGCACTTGGTTGTGACAAGCCTTGGAGGTCTACAACGTTTCCTAATTTCGAGCCATTGATGTTTTCGTGTATGTCCAAAGTAATATATGCAGTTGTGACAAAAATTAGCATGAGATAAGGTAGACAAACACTTCTCGTATTAGTGTTAAATCTGTTGGCGCACGACCATTACAAGTACGTAAAAGAAAAAACTTCGACTGTCTACATGTAGCGTCTCCTTAACTGCTGAGCATTCCAGGTCCTTGGAACTTCTCTGTTCTCCAGTGTGCGTAGTTTGTATGCTCCCTTGCCGAGAACTTTGTCCACGACATAAGGCCCCTCCCACTTGGGGGCTAATTTTCCCGGTTTCTCGGCGTTGGACGCCTCATTATCCCTTAGGACGTAGTCACCAGGGTTGAACGTGCAAATTCGTACCTTACTGTTGTAGTACTTTTCCAACTTGGTTTTGTATTTCGCCTCATTGATTGCCGCCATTTCTCTTCTCTCTTCTAGAAGGTCTAAATCCAACCTTCTTTCTTCTTCGTTGTTGATCGTGTTCATGGAGAGCATTCTTGGGGATGGCAGGCCAATCTCTGCCGGTATCATGGCTTCGGACCCATAGACTAGACTGAACGGTGTTTCTCCGTTACTTGTCTTTGGCATCGTCCTATGGGCCCATAGTATACTGGGTAGCTCGTCGACCCAACCTCTTCATTGTGTCCCCAACCAGGCTTTGATGTCTTCGACTATGCTCTTGTTTACAGCTTCAACTTGACCGTTTCCCTGCGGGTGCGCAACCGAGGAAAAGGTATGCTCTATGTGCAGCTCCTTGAACCAGTTTTGGAAGTCATCGGCAGCAAAATTTGTTCTGTTGTCGGTGATGATTCTCAGAGGCAGCCCGAACTGGCAAATTATTTGCTCCCAGATGAACCTTCGTACTACGGTGGTTGTGGTTGACGCCAACACCTTTGCTTCCACCCATTTTGTGAAATAGTCGACAGCGACTATGATGAATTTCACTGCTCCTGGGGCTTCTGGAAAAGGGCCAACCATATCTATCCCCCATTGTTGAAACGGCCACGCCGTGGTTACTGGGACTAGTTCATTCTTGGGACGCATTGTCTTCGGAGCATGTCTCTGACAACCGCTGCATTTCATCAAAACTTTTACCGCATCCAGATGCATTCCGGGCCAGTAGTATCCAACGTTCATGACTTTGGCCACTACCATTCTTGGGCCGGCGTGAATGCCGCAGATGCCCTCGTGTACTTCGCGGATCAGGTAGTTTGCATTTTCTGGATCGACACATCTCAATAGTGGTCCCAGGTAAGACTTTCGGTACAGAATTTCATCAACCATCTGGTAGTGCTCGGACTTGTATTGAACTTTTCTTGCTTCGGCTTTGTTTTCGGGTAGTATTCCAGACTGGAGGTACATGATTATGGGAGTCATCCAAGACGTCGTTCCCAGCTGAATAACGCTCACTTGCCTTAGCGGTACCGATGGATTGCTCAGAACTTCAATGCGCACATCCTTGGCCAGGTGCTGGAAACTGGTGGATGCAAGTTTACTCAGTGCATCTGCTGGTTTATTCTTGCTTCGGTTAATATGGTGCACTTTGTAAGAATTGAATTTTTGCAATAATGCTTTCGCTTGGTCCAGGTATAATGCCATTATATCTCCTTTGGCATCGTACTGGCCGTTGATCTACCCTGCTACTAACATGGGGTCCACATGCGCCTTGATGTGTTTGACTCCCACCTTGATTGCCAACCTCAGACCGGCAAGAAAGGCTTCGTATTTGGCTTCGCTGTTCGTGCTCTTGAAGTCTAACCGGATGGCATACGTGAATTCGTGTTTTTCTGGACTTACCAGCCTAAGTCCTACACCTGCGCCGTCCTCGTTGGACGCGCCATCTGTATACAGTAGCCATGGTTCTTTCGAATGCTGCTTTTCAGCTCTTTCCATTGCCTTGCATTCCCTGTCTTTGTCATCGGGCACCTCTGTCATGAAATCGGCCAACACCTGGCCCTTAATTGCTGGCCTTGGCCTGAAGACCACGTTGTGGCCTCCCAGTTCTATAGCCCACTTCGCTAACCTTCCAGATATCTCGGGCCTTGCAAGGATGTTGCCGATGTTGTAATTTGTTAACACATGAATGATGTGGTTGGCGAAATACCTGCGCAACCGCCTTGATGCATGAATCAGTGCCAGCACTAGTTTTTTCATTATAGCATACCGTGTTTCTGGATCGTTCAGAGTGCGAGACACATAATAAACTGGTGTCTGTATGCCTTGTCGGTCTACGAGCAGAACTGCTCTAACTGCTTTATCTGATGCTGACAAATACATCACTAGGGGCTCTCCTTTCACTGGCGCCGTCAGTGTTGGCAGTCTTATGAGGCAATCTTTCATTTATCGGAACGCTTGTTCGGCTTCTGGGGTCCACTGGAACTGACTTTTCTTCATGCAATTACGGAGTGTCTTGATGAACGGGAAAGATTTAGCTGCATGATTGGCTAGGAAACGGTTGAGTGCTGCTAACCGTCTGGCCAACTTCTGCATTTCCTTGATCGTCGATGGTGAAGGCATTCGCTCGATCGCTTGCACCTTTTCAGGATTGACTTTAAAACCATCCTTTGTGACGATGAAACCCAGGAACTTTCCTTCCTCCATGCCAAAGGAACATTTCTCTGGGTTTAGCTTGATACTCACTCCGCTCAATGTGTCAAACGTTTTTTGAATATTTGCCAGCATCATACTTTCTTCTTTACTCATGATGACTAGGTCATCCATGTATACTTCGATGTATTTGCCGATAGCGTCGCTGAACGTTTCATTCATCAGTCTCTGATAGGTCGCACCTGCATTCTTTAGACCGAAAGGCATTTTGGTGTAGCAGTACAGCCCTGTCGGTGTGCGGAATGCAGTTTTGTCCTCGTCTTTGATGGCCATCTGCACCTGATGGTATCCCTTATAGCAGTCAAGGAAACATTTCCATCTGACTGTCGCCAGTGAATCGATCTTCTCATCAATATCTGGTAAAGCATAACAGTCGCGCGGGCATGCTTTGTTTAGATCTTTGTAATCCACACACATCCTCCAACTGTCGTTCCCTTTTTGGACCATTACAGGGCTCGCCGCCTAAGTTTGATATCGGACTTCTCTGATGATGCCAGCATTTAATAGCTCCGTGCTTGTTCTTGCATAACATCGTGCTTTATGTCTCCTAAATGACGTTTGGCATGCACCACAGGTTTGGCAGTCTCTGAGACGTTTAGTCTGTGCTCTGCTATGTGCCGTGGAACACCCACCATGTCAGCTGGTGTCCAGGCGAACACGTCCATGTTTTCAAACAACAACTGTTTTAGCGCCGTGCGCGTGAGATCAGACATCGCGGGGCCTAGGGTGACTGTTTGTTCTGGGTATTTGCTGTTCAGTACCCATTTTCAGCTTCCGCGCACGGTGCGGATTTGCTTGCTTTTGCTGGCCTAATTTCATCTGTTGCCAAGACTTCTTTGCTTGCGTAAATTATTGCTACCCCTGTCTCTGTTGGGAAACCCACAGCTGAATATGGTCCAGAGCAAATCATACTAAAATCTCCTTGGGACTCTCTTCCCAAAAGGATATCATGTCTTGAATGTGCGGGCAGCACCATGAATGTAACTTCTTCTATTCTTGAATTCCTTTCGTCTGAGAGCAGCACTGGAAATGATATCTGGCCGAGAGGAAAAACGGCTTCGTTGCAGAAACCAGTTAGTGGGTAATCTACTGGTTCCAAGCGCGCTTTGTCCTCTTGGTCAAACTGATTGAAGCATTGTTCGTATATGATATCTGCAGTGCTCCCTGGATCAATGAAAATGTAGTCGGTTTGGTAGTGACCGATTACGCCAGATATGACTATAGGCCTTCTCTCTCTTGGACCTCCTCTTACTATGGGGAAGACAACTTGTCTTTCGCGCCATGAGTCATCTTGTGTGCGCTTGTTATAGTTTTTTCGTGGCCTTCGTGGACCCCCTTAAACCATGTGAGTTTCTAATTTCCAGAGTTTCTTGTTGTCTGGCCCTTCTTCCCTTCGCTGAATTTGACGGTGATCGCGCTTTCCGCCTTTCACCAGATAAGTGAGTCTCCCGTCTCTCAGGGCTCTTTCTATCTCTTGCTTCAGGCTGAAACAGTCATCGGTCAGGTGACTGGTGTCTTTGTGGAATTCGCAGAAAAGGTTTTGGTCTTGGCCCCTTTTGTTTCACATCTGTAGAGGTGGTTTGAACTGGTGGTTCTCAGGTGACAAGACCTCGGAAGGGGTCTTTGTTAGGGGCGTCCACTGTGTTTCCCTATTTTCTCTTTTGACCTCTTTGCGATGGGCGATCTGGTTGATTGTGTTGCGCGCATCTTCTCTTACTGGGCTTCTTTCCCTGTAACTAGACGTCTTCCATGATTGGCCTTTGCCTTTCTTGTTGCGCCGATCATTGTGGTTGTAACTGTATTGACGGTTGTCATCACCGGTCAATTATTTGTCAGTGCGCGCAATTGTCTTTGCTGCTTCGATGAAGGTTTCCCAATCTTTGGGGCCTCCATCTCTTCCTTTCAGTCGTTTGATCAGGTCGTCGCACTTTACTGCTCTCATAAAGTGCGCACGCATCATCTTCTTGCCTACATCTCCGATTTTGAGGCATTCTTTGTTATACCTGGTGATGAAATCTTCTACGCTTTCATGATCTTTCCTCCATATATTCAGGCAATCGGCTGGATCTCTAGTGTGCTTGCGCTGTTGAGAGAAGTGTGCGAGGAACTTGTCTCGAAAATCAATCAATGACTTAATTCTTCCTGCTGGCAGGCTGTCAAACCAGACGCGCGCTGCGCCGACAAAGGTTTGTGCGAAAAGATGACACCAAGTTGGTAAGTTCCAACCACCTGTTACTCCTGCGCCATTGAAGACTTGGAGGTGGTCGTCGGGATCTGTTAAGCCGTTGTATTTGCCTACATTGTGTGGCAGTTTTGTCTTGTCGATATCGGCTGTCGCAATCTCTCTGATGAACTTTGAGTTTTCAGCCATGCCATCTGGGCGATAGCTCAATGAGTAATCATGTTCTGCTTTTGGATTGTACCCCGCGCGCTTGTGGGGTTTGTATGCCTCGTGTTCAGGTGGTAATCTGCTGAATACCGTGTTCTCTTTCTTGTACGTTGGGTCATCTTCTTCATCATAGCTATCCCACTCGTCGTTATGTTGCGCGGGCCTAAACGACTTTGTACTGGTTTTCTTTGTTGATGGGAGTATTGCACATAATTGCTTTCTGTTTCGCCATAAGTATCGCGCGTGTCATGCGCGCTTGACCATCTGATGTTTGGTACATGTGCTTTTTCAAGGTGTAAGTTCCACGCATTGGCCTGCTGAGGCATGTGGGTGCTCAGAGACATTTGCGGTGGAGTAACAAAAGCGGATTGGTTAGCTTGTGCTTGGAGTACGGCTTGTTGTGCGCTGAGTTGTGTATAGACAAGATTTAGAGACGCCATTTGTTCGGCATACTAGGATGCCAGAGTTTTTCCTTCGGGTAGCCCTAAAAGTGCAGAAAAGTTCAATTGTGTTTGGTCTGATAGGGCTGAGGGGCCAGCTCCATGGTTTGGTGCTTGAACTATTGGAGGTGTTTGGTGAACTACCCCAGGTGGAGGTTGGAAAGTGGCTCCATTTGTGGTTTGGTTGATGACCCTGGGTGGGGGTTGGAAAGTAGCTCCGTTAGTGGTTTGGCTAACCGCTCTGGATGCACTTCCAAAGATCTCAGGAAAATCGTTGTTCACTCGCCCTTCTTGGATGGTCTCGTTCCCCTGGACTCTTTGGACGCGCGCAGTGTCCGTGATGAGTTCAAAGGAAGAGACTTCTCCGTCCATTTGAGGAGAAGGGTGTGGTTCAGTCATTCTAGTGAGTTTTTGAACAAAAAAGAAGATGAGAGTGGTTTGCAAAAGATGCGGATGGCGCCAATGATGAAACACTGGTTACATCCGATGATTAACTAGCTGGATCGTCTCTTCTGTGGGTTTAGTCTCCTTCTTTACTCGCCAAATGACTAGGGTCCTGCAAAACAGTAACACCGTTAGCTCGTTAAGAGGGGAATATGGGGGTTTCCCTCTTAACCGGGCTCCGGCGTGAGAATAAGTACTGTTCCGAGGAAGAAAGCAGTGTGTGTTGAGTGTGAGAGAGTGGAGAATCGAATGTAATTAACCTGAATGATGAAGGGTCCTATTTATAGCCGGAATGTGAAAGAGGGAGGAGCAACCTTGCCAGCTGCTATAGGGCGCCAGCTGTCCGACCAAGGGGAATATCCTCTTGGTCCCCTCTGCTGCGGCCAGGGTGGAGGTACACGTGGCGCGCCTACATTCGTCCATGCTGGAAACATCGTACTGCTGCTGTCGGTCTGCTCCTGGATTTGCTGCAGGCCTACATGGCGCTTGACGACTGGTGACACGTGTTGTCCTTTCTGTCGGAGGGAGCATCTTTGGTGCCACCTTGGCGTCTTCTAGAAGTTTCTAGAAGCTTCTGGATTCGCTTACTGATGTAGGCGCCATGTTGGATGAAAAAGTGGTGTGGTCCTTGCCATGTAGGCAAAGAATTGGGACCATACCTCTTCATACCCTCAGAGAGGGGCAGACCTACGTTACGAGGAACGGGGTCCTCGGACCCCAATCTTTTTTTAAAAAGTAGTATAAACGGTATATAAAATTGTTTATGGACCCCATAAAATAATTTAGTTGGACCCCATAACAATGAAAGTGAGCATAGTGCAGTGGTAAAACCCCTTGTTTACACACAAAAGGTCATGGGTTTGATACCTGTTTCTTTGGTTTTTTGTGTTTTTTTTTGGACCCCATTGTCCAAAAATCCTGGGTCCGCCACCGCCCTCAGACTATCATCAGTCGTAGATCTAGAACTAGAAGTGATAAAGGATTAACCCTTGTCGAGACCACCTCTTTAGTTCTAAGCCTACACAGATTAGAAGTGTTTATTCACTGACTTAAAAGAAGACATGAAGCTGTTTTTTGTATGTGAATTTACAATATTAATAAAAGTTTGAAGTCTAAAATTAACAAAAATAAGAAATTGTAAATAAAATAATAAAAAGATTTCTTCTAAAGTAATAAAAGTTTGAAGTCTAAGATTAACAAAAATAAGAAATTGTAAATAAAATAGTAAATAAAATTTCTTCTAAAGAAATTAACAATTTGAAAACCCGGCCTAACCATCGGTCCAGTTTGTCAATTCAATCATAGGACCTATCAGTGAGTAGCTCAAATGAAGACGGTTAAAGGGTATACAACCAGATCGGCTATTTAGCCGATTTAAAGCCTGGCCAGTTAGTCGGTTTGAAAGACAATGTTTATGCTTTTTCATGCCTTTCGTATATTTTGTACGATAAGGCTATTTGTATGTGTACTTAACTCTAAAAAGCATCCAACATCGAAACGCATGAACATTTTTTAAAAGTATACAACCTATCATTAAGACCATCGAGATAGGGTATATAGAAGAAATAAACCTTTCCACGTAGGCGGCCATGTCACCCAAGTCGGAGGATGAACCGGCGATGATGGAGCGGGGGAATGGTGACCCGATTAAAGAGAGGGAGAGAGGGGCCCTCCACCTTTGCTGCATCATGAACGACGAGAACATGTCGTCGGTGCCATGTCGTGGCCATGCCGGGCCACCCTAGAGAGTGGCGCACCACTCCTTGTAGTCTAGGAACTAAAAGTATCATATTCTATACGATAATTGGAAAGATTTAATTATTCTACTTTAAAAGAACACGATCAATCGATCATTCAACAATGAACTACTACTTTTTAATTAAAAATGTTTTTATGGCATTATTAGAACTAATATTTTATTTGCATGCGTTTTGCAATTGCATTAAAATATCATATCATATTTGTTTTGATAAGATACAATAATACAAAACCCTGTAAAAGTTAGGTCAATTATTTTCATGAAAACATAATTGAATTAACCAATTAACTTTAACTTTGATTAAGAAAACTATAGTACTACATATTAATTTATATGTTTTTTCAAGTATTAGTTTCGTATAATATGCGAGGACGTATCATAAAAGGCATATCTTCACAATAAATACAACTAGTGGGTTTTCTCCCGCGCCGTGCGGCGGTAACTCGGTTGGTATCGGTTTGGTTCGATGACACTCACTTTTGTAACTGAAAGAGAAAATTAAAAAAACAATGTCGCGTTATGCAGAAAAGGATATCGACACATCTTTTACATCAATAAAAAACCATAAAAACGAATACCGGTTTCTGATATTGCCGATATCAGTACCTATCTTATTCAGTCGAAATCAATTAAATTCGTCACATATCGATACTCATATAGTTTCCAATAAAAAATATGTTTTTAATACTGTTATCAGCACTCGTATAATTTATGATACAAAAAATTATGTTGTTTTGAACACAAAAAATGTAAATCACTATACATCGTTGGTTCCAATTTGATTTGGTACGATAACAACACCATATTCATTTTCAATAAAATTTATATCACAACGTTTAAAAAACTATAATTGCAGAGTTAGATTTAAAAAAAACTAAAATGAGGAAGTTATAAAAAATCAAACCAAATGATAAATAACCTTTTATTAGAAAACATAAAAAGAATATTTAAAAAGTTTTAACACTGTTCATCATCACTTTAAATTGATATGTATAATAATATTTACATTTGTTTCTATTTTTATTGGTTTATTACATAAGAAAATACAACTATTGTCACATGTTGCTAAAACAAACATGAGACCAAGAATAGTGGATAGACTAATTATGCAAAAGGGTTTGTTGGGATTGAACCCTACCAAAGGAACAGTTGATTAAAGCCAAAACTGGATCAGAGCAGTGGATCCAGCATAAGCACTGCTGTATTCCAACTTTCCCCTTGAAAGTGTTTCTAACAACTGATGACCTGTATCCACTGTCCTTATACAACTACAATAAAGACTGATGAAGACTAAAGCCCTGATGATCAATCTACTGTTATGGGTCAAGCACTGCTGAAGAAACAAAGTACTGCTGGAGTCATAACAGTGGAAGGAGAAAGCAGTAGTTTAGTCTTTTCTTTTGTAATGTATTGTAATCAGTAGTTAGCTAAACAGTGCTTATATTAGATCAGTAGTTTCAGGTTGTTAGGAGGTTAGATGTCACTTTCATGGTGACGTCAGCCAAGATGCTTTAGTGGTTTGCTCGTGCCTACAAATAGAACAGTACCCTGTACTGTTCTATTGGCACTTTCACCACTTGTCTTCTTGTACGAACAATCACTATGAGCTCAGGCTGAGGGGGAGTTTGTGATACATGCATTCATTGTAATTGGTGTTTGAAATAAATTCAATCATTCGGTTCTATGTTAAAATGTGTGTTGAAAGCATTTCTCCTATTTGATTGTGTGTGAAAGTTTGTTTCCATTTACATTCCGCTGCAATTATATATTCATCTTCTTAATTTCTCAAACAAAAACACAATCAATTGAAACTCAGATCCTAACAGGGTTTAAGAGTCTTGATTTGCCTAACGCATGTCGCGGGGTCCCCCTACGTATGCAATACGTAGGGTCAGATCACTCTTCTATCAATTGCTTTGAATTCAAGGTTAAAGGAGATTCAACCCTGGACTGATGCATGCAATGTGATAGTGTTTTGATATGTGAAGAATAGAACATGCAAAGTACAAGTTCTAGGGAGAGAGAGTCAGATTTCGGAATGTTCGGCTGAATGACCAAGTGTGGTCATTTATAGAGAAGGGATGTGCCGATAGAGGAAACCTTTGACTAAGCGATCCGTGTATGCAGTGAGGGGGTTACCCTTTTTGGAGGGTTGAAGGCTTTGGACCTGCGGATAAAACCCACATGCTCTTTTGCGGCTGAGTGGGGGAAGTCACACGTAAAGTGTGATGGGACGTGACCCTGTCCCATGCTTTTTTCTGTTCACCACAGCTGGTCGTCATTCGAACCTTTTAACCATTTAATCCTTTAGGCTATATTACACTTATAGTTAGTTTCTTAAGCTTGAACTACCCACATCATCATCACATAAATAAAAAGAATTTATAATTCTCTTAACAAAGGAAT
Source organism: Helianthus tuberosus (assembly GCA_030545235.1). Classification (NCBI taxonomy): domain Eukaryota; kingdom Viridiplantae; phylum Streptophyta; class Magnoliopsida; order Asterales; family Asteraceae; genus Helianthus; species Helianthus tuberosus. The sequence continues at coordinate 72,432,816 of CM060403.1, forward strand.
ATTAGAGTATTCATAAAGGTTTATTCTTATTAGTTATTATAATGGATTATTTGGGTTTAGCTGGTTGGTTTTCTCTACGTTTGGATGGTTTCTTGTTTCCTATATATTGAGTTTCCACTCTGTTGTAATGATGGTGGTATTGTGGAGGTGGAGTGGTGACGTGAGTCGAGAGTGTATGATTTTTAATCTATTTTTTAGCACTTTTCACTCGTTTATCAAGCTTTAAATTTATAAAACATGATATAACACTATCATTCTCTACAACACGCTAGAGCAAGTGCATCCATCATTGGTGTAGCATAGTGATGGTAAAATACTGAGGTCGTCTAAGGACACGAGAGCTTTTAATACTGGAATATCATCAAAGTCTAATCTAACCAAATTTTGAGAAAATATTTTTTTATAAGTAAAATAAAGAAAGAATCTAAAGAAATAACAGAAACAAATAGACAAGATAAAATAACTTGGTTCCGACTTATCTTTTTTGTATCCTTTGATAATTTCCACACTTCGGGTTTTTTTAGATATTATCTTGGGTATAGTAGATACCCCTAAGGATTTTAAACCAAATAGCTCTTTCCGGGGGTATTTCATCCCACCCGATGGGATTAATCACTTTGTGAGCGAGGTTCCAATCGTCTTGTGACGTGTCGCGAGTGTTCGGATTTTTATTATAGTTTTAGTACCTTTTTAATCTATTATCAAGTTTTAAATTTATAAAACACGATATAAAACTATCACTCTCTACAACACGTTAGGGCAAGTGCACCCATCATTGGCGTAGTATAGTGATGGTAAGATACTAAGGTCGTCCAAGGACAAAAGAGCTTTTAATACCGGAATATCGTCGACATCTAATCTAACCAAATTTTTTATAAAGCAATTTTAAATAAGTAAAACAAAAAGAAACTAAATAAATAAATAAAACAGATAGACAAGATAGAATCACTTGGATCCGACTCGTCATTTATGTATCCTTTGATGATTTACGCGCTTTGGGTTTTTTAAGAGATTATCTTAGTTATAGTGGCATGTCCCTCTTTTGGAGGCAACGCTACCCTCAGCCATATTGGTCTGAGTCAGCAGGGATACAGTCCCGCAAGGCCAGATTATTGAAAGATAATTAACTAAGTTATTAATGAAAAATGTGGCATGTCCCTCTTTTGGAGGCAACGTTACCCTTGGCCATATTGGTCTGAGTCAACAGAGATACAGTCCCGCAAGGCCGGATTAAAGTTTTAATAGTAGTTTATTTATAAGGGATTCAAGTTGTTCTTACTTCCCCTGATTTGATGCTATCTGCCTCAAAGGAAGTTCTAATAAGCTTGAATCAAGTCCTCGCAAGATCTATACACTGAACGAGGTAATAACTTTACCCAACCACTGTTCTAACCCCCTTTAAGGCAGTTAACGCATTTTATATAGACCATAAAGACACGAATGAGTGAATCAACAAAACATGACGAAATGACTGAATAAAGTTCACTTTCAATATAAAAAACTAGTTATTAAAGTCATTAATACATACCCAAATAAAAAGTTACCAAAGCATATAAATCAAAAGTAATACATAAATGATTTGTCTTCACTAAGTGATGTAAGAGATTAGTCAAGCATGGTTTTGTTTGACAAAAACTCTTGCTATCGATCTTGGATCCCGAGACTACTACACACACTCTAAGGATGGATGGTGGATGATGGTGGTAGTGGTGGTGGAATGGTGGCAGATGTGAGAGAAGTGGTTTGCCAAGAGATGAGTTGCAAATAAGCCAAGTACTACCTTTTATAGCTGAAAATAGTGAGTTTACACGGCCATGTGCCTTGTAGGCATGGCCTCGTGTCCTTCTCCTTCTCCGTCTTCATTTAATGTTGTTATTAGTCCATCTGCACACACCGCCCCGTGTGTCAACGGCATGACCCCGTGGCCCTTGTACTTGTTGTACGAACCCAGATTTGCAAATATGAGAGCTGACCACGGCCCGTGTCTAGGAGACACGGCCCCGTGTCCCTTGTCGTTTTCTGTTTGTCTTTATATTCTAGGAATCTTGAGTGGGGCACGACCCCATGCCCGGCAGGCATGGCCCCGTGCTTGGGTTCTGATTTATTATTTTTGTCTTTGGGGTGAAGCTTGAAGGGTCGGTATAGTGTATCAACTTTCTTTCTTCATATTTATGCTGGTTTTTGTCATTAATTTGTTCCATTTGTTCGTTTAAAATATTTTACTCCTAAAAATAAAAATTAAACAAAGAAACACACTTTTTCCAACGACGTATGAAACTATTGGGCCAACTTTGGAAGGAGTCGAATCTAGAGGCTCAGTTCTTTGCAAGGATGGGGTCGAATGGCAGAATGAAGCTAGGGGTTTGGATGTAATATTAAAAAAATACTTTTCTTTTATATACACATATAAATAATAATTTTATTTGAGTTTAACAACTTATTTTTCATCATGTTAACTTTATTAAAATTTTGATTTTGATCCCCCCCCTAACCCAAAACAACACAAAAAAGAACCTCATTAAAATACAACATTGTCATTTTCTTTTTAACACCATCAATTCTTCTCAACTTTCATCTTACATATTTTCTTTCATTTCCTTCAATAATCACATAAACATTTAGTGCATGTTTCGAGCATAAATTTTCACTCTCGTGTCTAAAATGCATATGTGTCATAGTTAGTTGGCATATGACACATCATATGTCTATAAAAGTTTTGTAGATGTGTTATTTAAGCCCCCTCTCCCAAAAAAATATATCTAAAAAGCCCAAGCCATGTGAATAACTTTTCGAGAGCTAGCACTATAGAAGATGAACAGTCTTCCTAACTTAATCGATCTTAATCCCAATTCTGTGTAACAATCCTGTCATTGTGTGGTTTGAATTCCTCTCAAACTACGCATAACGAGCATTGTTAGCGGGGCTTGGCTTTGATCGTATTAAGGTTCTAGAGTACCGGTGATGTCCTTCAGTGGAATCCGGATTTTGATTGCTTAGTATGTCTGTTATCGATCGCGGCTATCGTGATAGTCCAGCTTGATTGATACGAATCCTATTAACCTTTTAAAGATCTGCGATTTTGGTTGATTGGACTTGTTGGTTTTAACTAAGAAGCGATAATGTGGGGCGGAGGACCTGATGAATAGCACGACGTAACATACAGGAAACAAAGGAGGTGCAACGAGAAGGAGATTACGTTCTTCGTGGCGAACTTGCTTGACAGGACATCAAAATCACTGTTGGGAAAAGCGTTTCAACCATATGGTACACTAACTGATGCATACGTTGCGAAGAAAAGAGACACTCATGGGAATTGTTTTGGATTCATCCGGTATGTGGGGGTTACGGACATTCAGGGAACACTGAGGAACATGAATACAATCACTATCTACAATGCAAAAGTTTTAGTCTCGTTAGCAAAATATGACAAGGATCACCAAAAGTTTAATCATCAGAATATCAATCCTCAGGGACCTCCCCGTCAACCAGGTGCTGCAGGTAATCAAACGAGATGGGTCCCAAAACCTAGCTTTCCACCGGGAGCCAGCGGGACGAAGCCAGGAGTTTTGTATGCTGATATGGTGAGAGGTTAGAATCCAAACAATAGTCAGAAGTCCATTCAGATGGATGGTCACGGGGCAATTTATCCTAATCATTGTGTTGGGAAATCCATCCTTGGGGTGGCACGGAACCTCAAAGTGTTTAACGTAGTGGACCAAGCTTTAAGAAACGTGGGTTTTGATAATTTTAGTATTTCATACGTAGGGGGTTTGTTGATGTTGGTTACTTTCCATGATCGGTCTGCGGCTTTCAGATTCATCGACAAAGGGCGCCCGATATGGAGCAACATCTTTACAAAAGTGAAGATCTGGGAAGGTGAAGAGGTGGAGTTCACTCGGGTAGTAAAGTTAATAGTTCAGGGTATGCCGTTTTTACTACGTGATAACTTAGTGTACGATAAAATTGGGGCTCTGTTTGGGAATGTGGTGCAAAAGTCTGAATTTTCATGGGACCAAACCAATGTTTCTACTGGATCATGTTTCATTATCTCCAATCATCCTAGTCGGATTGAGGAAGAGGTTTTGATTACATGGAAAGGTAGGATGCATAAGATATGGGTCTCAGAAGACGTAACGACATGGGAACCGGATTTTGAAATATTTAGTTCAGAAAAAACTTCGGATCGATGTAGAAATGTTGCTGACCCGATACCGGTTGACGATGAGTTGGAAGAAGGGGAGTTGAAGAGTTCCGGTGAAGACGCAGGGTCGGAATTCCAAAATATGGTGGATGATCCGATACTGGAAACTCAAGAGGTGCATGATAGTCCGGTTGGAATGGCAAAAAATCTGCATGGGAACAGTAATGCATCGTTCCGTATCCCGAGCCAAAATAATGAGGGAGGTGGTAATATCAATATCACGCTAGAAGTAAAGTCTTGTGGTCCCCAAGGTAATAATGATATGTCAAATAGTCCCAAGGTTGGAGAACACTCTGGTAACAATAGGCCTTTATAAAATACAACACTTGGGAAAAGGCTCCGTAATCAACGCAGTCCACCATCGGTGGGCTCAACTCAAGGCCCACAAACTAGGGCTTTCTTTGGTAGCACTCCACAATCAGCCCAATTTGACCTTAATGTAGCAGATTGTAATCGAAGCTTTACTTCTAGGGATTCCCAAGGTAAACCAACGCTGGATCCTCCTTCACCTACAACGGTTATAATCGCAGAGTCTGATCCAGATCCAGATCCTGGGGATGCGTGCCAAGGTCAGTGTCAGGATTCAAACCAGGAGATGGAAGCCGGAGCTGAATTCCTGGCGACGGCTCAGGTCGGAGCAGAGATTGGTATTAATTTGGAGGCTTTCGGAAAGGATACTACAAAGTTAATCATTGGTGAAAGTGTTGAGAATTGTTATCAATGAACTGCTTATCTTTTAATTTATGAGGTGTCCGGAATAATCGGAAGGTGGAATGGATACGGGGTTTAAAGACAAGTCACGAGATTCAGTTTATTGCAATTCAAGAAACAAAATTGGAGGAATCTGAGAAGTTCCAATTAAGTAACTATAATAACCCTCCAAAATTTATTTCGACACCCATAGTATATTTAGAATGTCCCTATATGTCTTAAAATACACCACGTATCTGAAAACCGGGCCTAAAATACCTTATATAATTAAAAATAAAATAAAAATCAATTTTTATTATCTGTCGCGGGCCGCGACGACCTACTCTCCCTCCAACGCGGGCCGCGATCACCAGGCCTCCTCCGGAGCTGCCACGTGTCCTCATGCGTGTTGAACCTATACGAATGACCGGGCCAAGCTTCGCCATAGACCCCCTATGTCGCGGGCCACGTAAGCCTTTGGTATGGCCTTCGCGGGGCGCGACAAACTAGAAATCAGGCCCTATAAATGGAGGCCATCGGCCTTCAGTCCCAACTCGTTCATTCTCTCTTTCTCTCTCGAATTTCTACATAGCAATTATAATTTCCGGGAATTATACCCCCCTAATAACGAAGTTCTGCCCTATTGTAAGTATTATAACCCTGGTTACGTATTAGATACGCTGCCCGATCGATCTAGGGTTCTGTAATGGCTGTCGAGGTTCTCCCCGACGTAGTCGTTGGAATTCTGTCTTGGGGAGGGTATTACTAATGTAAATATTGGGTTATTATACTAACAAGTATGCATTGTGTAATTTATAGATAATAACCAGGAAAATCACAGGAAAAACCCTAAAGTAGCAATGTGAGAAATCTCCTTTTTGTAAACCTTTTTGCAAACTGTTTTTACAAAACCTCAATTGATTTGCATTATAATTAACAGTGATTGAGTATTTGTAATTCTACAATTATCGTCGGTATGTTGGGGTTTTGTATACAAAATTTGTTACTACACTGTGAGTAGTAACATGACCACAAGTCGGGCTGACAGTACCGTGGGTGGTAATTAAGGTAGAAATACAAACAAATGTAATTGCGAGATCGCCCTCAATACTGTACAATGATAAAACCTGTTTTAATTAAACTGGGATTCACTCACCAGTATTTCCCACTGACAAATGTTTTTAAACACGTTTCAGGTAACAAAATGTGAAAGCCAAGTAGAAGCCAGCTAGATAGCACTGAAGGCTTGGAAAAGTGGCTATAAAAGTTACCTAAATAAAGAGATGTTTTTATTTAAATAAAATAGGGTTTATCCCTATGAAAATGTGTGTATTTGAAACTTGGGATTTTCCCATATGTTTAATATTATAAAAGTGTGGTATTTTACTCTGATAAAATATTTCCTAACTACGGTCCTGATGTAAATTCTGCTGCCAAATTGATAATCACCGATACCACTGAAACTGGCCGCGGCCGCCCGTTCCTGGGTAATTAGGGGATGGGGGTTGCGACAGAAGGTGGTATCAGAGCTAAGCCACTGATTCAGCCACATAAGTGTTCTGCTGACATCAAAATTTATTCATTTGTTAGGAAATTTTTACGAAACTACGTGCATATCTGAATAGTACTGTTGTGTGTTATTTGACAATTTGTTAGTTTACAGTATGAGCGACCAAGGACCTTCAGACGCTTACCGTCAGTTGTGCAGCTCACCTAGGGACGAAGGCACCTCTTCACAGCCTACCCTCTCAGGGTATTCGGCTGACAACGAAGATGGGATATTCGTGTTCGTGGCCCAATCTGAAGAGCCATTCTCTCCCAAGAAGAGAGGATGGTTCAGCAGAGGAGCGCATGAACGTAGAAAAAGGATGAAAAAGTTACAATAGCAGCAAGCTTTAGCAGCCGCTAAGAAAGAAACAGATTCCCACACTCAGGATATGCCCAATAGGAGTCTAGCAAATTTTCATATCCTAGCAACTACAGCTACAGACCCAAATCTAGAGCAACTCATAGCACCCCAGCCATTACCACTGTTTCCCACACAACCATTGGAAATTGAAGTCAACCCAAAAAACCAAATCCCAATGCCTGACATGGACCCAGCTGAGATACCTAGAATACCAGCACCCCATCCCTCAGACCCAGACTACGACTCGTGGTTTGACGACCATAGGGATTACCAACAACGCTACCCAATACCAGAAGATGAACCCATGCCAAACCTAGCAGCCTACCAAGACCTGGACCCTCTAGACCCCTATTATGATAACGACCAATACATCAGGGAAATCCTAGAGAACCCTTACCAAGAACCCATGCCCCAGTTCCCAAACCCAGTACCAGCCCCGCACCCCCATGAGCACTGAAAATGTGCAAGAACTCCGAACCTTTGGTGAGGAGATTTTAGAAGAAAGTGAGAGGATGAAGCAGATAGGTGAAAGGCTCGTTTGGAAATATGACGAGCGTAATATGGAGTTCTGGATGAACCCATACCAGTAATAGTAGTAATAATAATAATAATAATAAAAATAAAATAATAATATATAATATGTGAGTATGTTTGAAATATATATTTATATATATATATATATTTATATATATATATATATATATATATATATAGGGTAAGGTTCATACGAGAACCACCTTTATTGCGAGAACCGCGAGAACCAATGTGAACACAACCTAAAATAACTAAAAAAACCTAAAAAAAACCTAAAAAAACCTAACCCCCACCCCCCCCCCCCAAAAAAACCTAAACCCCCCACCCCCCCCCCCCCCAAAAAAAAAAACCTAACCCCCACCCCCCCCCCCCCAAAAAAACCTAAACCCCCCACCCCCCCCCCCCAAAAAAAAAAACCTAACCCCCCCCCCCCCCCAAGCTAACCCCCCCCCCCCAAGCTAAATGCTAAAAACTAAACCCCCCAAAAAACCTAAAAAAAACCTAACCCCCCCCACCACCCCCCCCCCCAACCACAAAAACCTAACCCCCCCCCCCCCTGCTAAAAAGCTAAAAACTAAACCCCCAAAAAACCTAAAAAAAATCTAAAATTTTTTTTTTCGATTTTTTTAATATTTTTTATGTTAAAATCGCTACTTTTAGAAGCCAAAAAAAAAAATTAAAAAAAAAAAAAAATTTTAAATTTTTTTTTTTTTTTTTTTGCTACGAAAAGTAGCGATTTTGTTATAAAAAATATTAAAAAAAAAAAAAAAAATTTTGTGTGATTTTTAGCTATTTTTAGGCATTTTTGGTTGCGTTCACATTGGTTGTCGCGGTTCTCGCAATAAGAGGTGGTTCCTAACGGATCTTTGTCCTATATATATATATATAGGATAAGGATCATTACAGAACACTAATTTGTTAGACCCTAAATCGTACATGACAAAAGTCGCAGCGGAAACATGAACCATAAAATTCCTTTCATTAAAAATACCTTAACTTATTCAAAGTTTAACTTTAGCATAGGTCTTTCTCATAAAATCCATTATTCGACTTATTTAATAACTTAAAAACATAGTTTATGTTTACTACAATATATACATCATCGTTCCCGTACAATCTCTCTATTGACTCGATCCTCGATCTTCAATCCTTGGATATCCTTATGACTGGTACTACCTGCGCTCACCACACAAAATCCGTACATTAGTAAGCATTATAAACATACAAGGTTTGTTCATATTTACTTCTCGTTTCAGTTTCTCGTTACATTCCCGCTTTTCCATCCCGTCATACCGTCAGTGGTGAGAATTCTTTGCCATTCCTGCATTTCACTTATAACTCCATGTACACGAATAAGCAACGTAAACACTTGATCGTACCAAAAGACTTACATACATGCCTTAACCACATACACACTATCTCCATACATACATACGTACACACACACATGTCAACCCACATACAAACTTGCATATAAATACATATCGATCATTCTATATGTATCTACATATATACATACCCACATCGTCAAGTACGATCATGTCATCTCACATATATACATTCACACTTACTTACATACGTACATGCATACATACACCTTACTACCTGCCTTCACACAACCTACATACGTGCATACATTCGTACATACTCGCTTGCATACATATACATGCTTCTTACATACACCTCTACATACATACACTTAGGTTTACAAAACATACATACGTACATGCCTACATACTTACTTACATATATATATATAATCACCTATTTCAACATACCTAATTCATACTTACCTACTCATATACGTTTTCATATATCCGCGCGTACTTCTTCACACACTTATAATCTTACATACGTTTGCGCGTACATGCTTACATACGCTTCTACACACATGTTAGATGCATACAAACATACATACATACCTAACAAGTGTGGGCATACACTTAAATTCATAAAAACGTAAGTTGAACAAGTCGTACATAACTTAAAACGCGTTTAAACGAGTTCCCAAGCCAAAACGAGGCATAAAAACGATTTTCGGAGGAACTTGACCCGTCGCGCGACGCGACAGGCCGTCGCGCTACGCGACGCCCCCAAAAACACAGAAGGTTGTTGCTGCTGTTGCTGCAGATTTCCAGCGCAACCGCATTTCACGGAAACTGTCATAACTTCTTCGTTATAGGTCCGTTTTACCCGATTCTTTTTCCTACGCGTCCGTAATTTAATTCTCCATCTAATGGAACTAAAATCCAACATCCGACTTAATATAATTTCCGACTTTTAACTCTTCGGCTTATTACCCTTTTTACCATTTTGACCCCTTTCATTCATTCATCAATATAACTTGTTCCTTTTACCCAAAACCTCTTATAAACATAATAATATAAGTGACGTCTATCATAAATTACCAAATTCTTGGATGTCTTGCATCCTCTTAACACCTTATCGTTCATATGCCTATTTTTGACCCGTTAAGGGTATTCGTGCATTAATTGGTCTACGACTAACCAAACCGTAATCCCCACTTCCATACTTGTCCAAAACATTACACTAATCGAATAACTTGCTTCAAAACTACTTTTAAGCTCGTTTACCCCAAAATACCCATCAAGGGCATTTTGGTCAACTTTAATCCCATCATTTGCGAACAAAAGACTTTAACACATATTTGACCTCAAACATCATGTTTAATTAATTACAACACTTTATTACTTACTTGAACTAAGAAGTGATTACGGGAATCACTTACCTCGTGCGTCCGAGTTCGTGTTCGTTATCTTGTCCCCTTTTGACCCGTTAGCCCTTCATGCTTGAGTCCTTCACGACATGATTCCTATACTTTCATGTCACCAAATCACATTCACATTAGCATACACCATTGTACATGTTAACGGTCATAATAATCGCATATTTCACATTTGACTTTCTTTAGTCACAACTAACAAGCATATGACATATAATCCAATTCATATCCTTTCAAACTCATGAAATTCATCATGTAATCACAAATAACGCATATTAACATAGTATGTATCATACAACTTCCTATAATTCTACCTTTATGACAACAAACCAAATCATGCTTCTTATGCGTAGTTGACCTTCAAAAGTCAACAGTTAATCATACAAACTTTCGGCTTATCCTCATGTATCCGTATCATCATATCAACTACACACATGGGGTGTACCGTATCTTTCAGCATAGAGTACAAACTCCTAATACATGCTTCTACCATATCATAATAATCATTCAAATTTCCACATGAACTCCATCTAAAACACACTTCACATATTAGTTAGCTAACAACTACTTCATTATCACTTTCTAAACTTATTTACTCACAACTTGCATATGATTCCACATTTAATTGTCACTTAAGCATTTCATCAAACACTTGGTGTGCGTACACCTTTTATTGCACAATTTACAACTAACTTATGCATGATCTTCCAACTTCATGTATCATTCATCAAATACTTCCTACTAATCATAAAGTATCATTCACACATAACATCAACACCATATTTCTTTCAATTCATCTAACCATAGTTCATCATAACACAACATAATTCATGAATATTCAACAAGAATTGGACATGATGAACACCCATGTCATCTTAATCACCCAACTAGTGGGTTTACATCCTTAAACATCAAATTAGTCAAAATTATGCATAACACATGTTCCCTATGATGATGTAAACACATAATCTTGCTTAATTTCATACAATTTCGTGGATTGATCATAACCCACTCCTTACAATATCATCAAATCTTAAATTACAACTTACCACATGTTTGCTAGGGCTAGATTATCAAGAAAACGAGTTCATGCATCGGATTTGAGACTAATCTCCTTGTCAATTTGAAGCTTTCTTGTGAACTAGGGTTTACACCCATTCTTGCTTCCTCCTGCTCGAACTCACGCACACACACCCAGTGTGTGTGAGAATTCTTGTTTTAATTAAACTCATATTCAATTTTGGCAATCTTAGTCCCTCATGTTCCCTCTCTTATTTATAATTGGCACAACTCTTATTCTCTAATTGTTTCTACCATACTTTTAACTAGGATAAATAACCTAGTTATTTATTTCTTGATGTACCATATTAGAACATTTAACGAATATAGACATTCGGGTTTTGGGGTGTTACAAGTCTACCCCTCTTAAATAAGGTTTCGTCCCCGAAACCTTTCTCATTTCCTCTTACACACACACATGTATGTTTGACTTAACACTTACATCATAATTATAAATAATCATCCTATCTCATTTCATAATTATTCATACACTTGACTTCTTCCTCTTAACAAGTCTATACTTTCCATAGCATACTTTCATATGACATTCTCATTTCCTTTGACCCGTTAATAACAGGTTAATATATATACTTATTAAAACTTATAATAATGCTTACACTCATATGATCCGTTTATAACGGATTTAGTACTTTCACCTCATCCTTAAAGATTCCATTCTATAGACACATTGTATAACATTTAACTCTTGTTTTGTTATCATAACAAAACTGCTATGTCATCGTCATACCTACGTGCTTAACTCCGTAGCTAACATCATTCTACATTTCTATAATCTTTTGTACCATACATATCCTCACGTTACTTACGCATTCGGATATTTTCATTCCCATCATTCTTTTGTTCATTTGCTTTACATTTACTTATATGACTTGTTTGACGCACACATGGTCAAGCTATCGACTTCTTCTTATATAGACTAGTTCCGTCTTTTATATCTTAAATCTGTTTCGCGGATTCGAACACATTATTCATACCTTTCGTACCTTCTATGTTTTGAATCCGCCTCGCGGATTCAAACATTGCATTTACGCCTTTCATTCTTTGAATCCGTCTTGCGGATTCAAACATTGCATATACGCTTTTCATCCCTTGAATCCGTCTCGCGGATTCAAGCATTACATTTCATGTTTCAAATCCGTCTCGCGGATTCTAGCATAGCATTTCATGTTTCGAATCCGTCTCGCGGATTCTAGCATAGCATTTCATATTTCGAATCCGTCTCGCGGATTCTAGCATAGCATTTCATGTTTCGAATCCGTCTCGCGGATTCTAGCATAGCATTTCATGTTTCGAATCCGTCTCGCGGATTCTAACATAGCATTTCATGTTTCGAATCCGTCTCGCGGATTCTAGCATAGCATTTCATGTTTCGAATCCGTCTCGCGGATTCTAGCATAGCATTTCATGTTTCGAATCCGTCTCGCGGATTCTAGCATAGCATTTCATGTTTCGAATCCGTCTCGCGGATTCTAGCATAGCATTTCATGTTTCGAATCCGTCTCGCGGATTATAGCATAGCATTTCATGTTTCGAATCCGTCTCGCGGATTCTAGCATAGCATTTCATGTTTCGAATCCGTCTCGCGGATTCTAGCATAGCATTTCATATTTCGAATCCGTCTCGCGGATTCTAGCATAGCATTTCATACTTCGAATCCGTCTCGCGGATTCTAGCATAGCATTTCATACTCTCATTCTTGAGAGTCTTACATTTCTCTTCACCCTCACGTCCACCTACTACTTAATTCTAACGGACATACCTGTATTAATTATCACGGTCCCACGAACGTCATATGCTTCACGTGTACTGGCCAGGTACACAATCCACATACTAGTTTCGTGTCTTCGTGTAATTGTCACCTTATGTCCGAAGAATTAGGTTTCGGCACGTGTATCATTTTTCAAAACATGTTTACTATGTCACACCCTGGCTTTGCGGAAGCGTGGTTAGTTTTGGTGTGACTTCTTAATACCATAGCTTAATCATAACAAAGCTATATGAATTTAAAAACCATGCAAGTCATCCATTAAGTTTGAAAATAACATACAATACCATTGTTTGACGAGAACATACTCCAACAACAATAACCCTGTTCAAAAGACATAACAACTTATAACATAAACATAAACGTGGTTTAGGGACTGTGTCTTGTCCAGGTAAGAGACACATCCCCTAAACCCTGATGACTTCATGACAATATGCAGCGGAAAACGTTCCATACCGTGCCAGATCCGTTTAATTTCCTGAAATACATGTGAGTTGAAAAATCAACAATAATGTTGAGCGAGTTCATGTGTAAGTGAGTATGTAAAACACTTGTGAGTATAAAATAGTGGTGGTATGTAGCAGTTGTAAGAGGACTTGTGATCACCAATGGTTTGCAAGGCCACTGACATATGTGAAGTGCAAATAGGGAGACTCAAACCTAGCAGATTTCGCCACGGCAAAGTATGTGGACAAAGTCACCCCACGGTCCGTTTCTAGTTTGGCCGGGGGCTGGGCTCGCTACACCCAGATAGATCTACCGCTCCTGTCCCTCGGTCCCTCCATGAGGACTAATGGCCCCATGTGTTCCTATCCACTCACATGATCGTATAACACCTCCTTACGTTAAACATACCGTTGTAAAGTACTCGTAAATCATAGTAACATGTATTTCACCCCCGCGGTTAAGTAAACTGAAAACAGTTAGAGAAAAGGGGGACATGAACTCACAGTGAATGCGCGTCTCTACCAAGTGTCTCCAATACAGTAAGCTGTGCAACGACCTACAAGTGCTAATTCTATTAGACGGACGGCCGTGCTTTAGCTTTATAGTTTAAGTCTTTGGGAGATAGTTAGACAACTATTCCGTGTTTTTGTTCCGTATACACTTGGTAGTTATTCTCCTTCCCAAGGATGGGGGATACAATACATGTGCGTAAGTTACGTTTTATCAATCTTGTGGTAATGTAATTACCGGTGTAACTTATATGTTTGTAGAAGCGTTCGTAAAGTTTTGGAATCATTAACGCCTGTAAATATTATTTTCACCCTAAAATAATATTTATGTATTTCACAAAATAATCATAAACAGTGTTGTGACAAACATATTTATCACGTTAATCTTTGTGAAAGCCCCACCTCCGAATATTTAGTAAAATATAGTGCTGGCGAAATTTATGTTTCGAAAATATGTCCAAAAATAGTTCTAACACTTGTTGTGTACATAAGCCTAAGTGTTAGGTTTTTAGAAAATTTCGCCAGAGTTTCCTCTGTAACTGGAGGTGGCCACGCTTTCAAGCGTATCATTTTATTTTAACAAATCAATTCAACAACTTCTTTATTCAATCAAACAATTTCCGACACATCAAACTAGTCGACAAGTATGTAAATTTGCATAATCGCATGAACTTGTAGTTTTTCCCGCATCTATAGTGTAAATCCCCTTTATATATGTAGACCTTTATATAAAGTAACTTCAATCTTTGTAAAAACCTCGTGTTTAGAGAAATCCGTCTTTACATCTTCTAGTCACTTTTCCCAAAAATAGTTATTTGTCGGATCTTTTCATTTCACAAGTGTCTACACACTTGTGGTTTATAAAACCATATTTATTAGTGTAAGATCCTTTAAAATACATGGTTTCTTAAATGTGTGGTTCTTCAAAAATACCACTTGCGGATACGTAGATCTGCTAGTTTTAAACTCCATTGTACAAGTTAAATTACTTTTACACAAGTAAAATATTTCTACACAAGTTCATGTATCTTGTGTGGTAGAGTTTCGCCTTTTAACCCTTGTGGTTACCAAAAACGAGCTTATGTGAAGATACATGATCTTACAAAGTCGGGTTAAACGGAGATCCGAGCTACCACCTCATAGATCGGGTCTCAATAATCACATATTTCAAGTCCTACGACTTTTACACAAGTTATATGTTATTATCCACCATTTTTGTGATTTTACTAGACTTTAATGCATCAAAACTTATGTTTTCGATATTTAACCGACAATATTCCTTTTACCCACTTTAGATAAGTTCAAACAAGAGTTTTAAACATTATACCTCTAGCTCGGGGCTAGGGAAGAATCGTGATGAAAAACGCGTGGATAAAAGCAAAGTAACGAGGTCCTTCGCGTTCCGTGAGCACTGGGCTTCTTCGTACGCGGTCCTTCACACTTGTAGATGTATAGAATGGCTTGTATGAAATTGTAGGGTGGGTGTGTGGGTGCCTTGGTTCTCGGCCGTGAGGCTCAAGAGGGGGAAAAGAAAGTTGCAACTTTTGTGTTGTTGGTGTGAAACAAGTTCTCATCCTTGGTGGTTTATTTATAACCATTTCTATTACCCATTAAACATAATGTCCCCTAGATCTCTAACATTGTGATTAAATTAATCAAATGGTACAAAGTGTGTCCCCATGGGACCGTTCGGTTTAAAAAAAAAAGGGGTGGGTAATTAGGTTAGGTTTCAACTAAATAGCTAAGGTTTAGTTAAATAAGTTAGGTGTTAAAATTAGTTATTGTGTGTGTAGAAAATTATAACGGGTGTTAGGGTATTAGGGGACCCTAACTGGCTCAGAAAAAGAAAAACAATATTAATGTCAATATTTTTATGTCCCGGGTCACGTCCGGTTGTTCGGTCGGATTTCACTCCGTTAAAGTGTTAAATAAGTATTTTAAGTGCCGTTAATATTATATTTAGTGACACAGTTTATTCCCGACACTTTGGAAAGTGTCTGGTGATTTTTTTTTTCTCATGTCTTGGCACTTTACTAGTCAGCTAGAAGCTGGTTAAATTATTAAAGTGCTGTGTTTGGTACTTAAAGTACGTTTTTGGCACATCCGAATCAGTGTATCTTATCCCTAGAGACGCGGTAACACAACCCTTATATCCCTACACTCACTACCAGTGTAGCCAAAATATATGAGGCTCTTAACAGGCCTTAGAGGCAGTGTCTGCCTGATGCTGGTTATTTCAGCATGTTCACTGTGTATCCGTTTAGTGCTACTGTGCTTTTTGTGCATCATGTTTGTCACTAGGGTGCCGTATGTAAATAATGTAGTGACAGCATATAAAGTATGATGCAAGTAAGTGCATGTATCAGTATGCAGGTAGCAGTTCATCAGCTAGTTCAATCAAGCACAGTAATTAAGCAGTAATTAATCATTAATTAAGTTGTACGGATACCTGGTTTAGTGCGGGTTGTCACATACTATACCATCATGGTCCTTCATTTAGCATTTTTCTTCCCTTAATGCATTTTACCATTTCATATACCGACATATTGAATTTACGTACCTGGGTTCAACTTTATCTTATTTCATGCCTTGGTGTCGGTACTTGACCGCACTCGCGGATCATCCTCTTCAAACGCTTATACTTACCTTGCATATACAAAACCGTCAGTTTCTTTATGCGTATACATAAGTACATACTTACATTCTCTTTTACCTTTGGATCTTGACCGAGTCTTGGATTGTACGGGTTTCTTATCACAAGAGCACACAGGTTTGAGTTCAAGCACTTACCTTCTTACACTTGATTCTCTCAAACCAGGGCTCTGATACCAACTTGTTAGACCCTAAATCGTACATGACAAAAGTCGCAGCGGAAACATGAACCATAAAATTCCTTTCATTAAAAATACCTTAACTTATTCAAAGTTTAACTTTAGCATAGGTCTTTCTCATAAAATCCATTATTCGACTTATTTAATAACTTAAAAACATAGTTTATGTTTACTACAATATATACATCATCGTTCCCGTACAATCTCTCTATTGACTCGATCCTCGATCTTCAATCCTTGGATATCCTTATGACTGGTACTACCTACGCTCACCACACAAAATCCGTACATTAGTAAGCATTATAAACATACAAGGTTTGTTCATATTTACTTCTCGTTTCAGTTTCTCGTTACATTCCCGCTTTTCCATCCCGTCATACCGTCAGTGGTGAGAATTCTTTGCCATTCCTGCATTTCACTTATAACTCCATGTACACGAATAAGCAACGTAAACACTTGATCGTACCAAAAGACTTACATACATGCCTTAACCACATACACACTATCTCCATACATACATACGTACACACACACATGTCAACCCACATACAAACTTGCATATAAATACATATCGATCATTCTATATGTATCTACATATATACATACCCACATCGTCAAGTACGATCATGTCATCTCACATATATACATTCACACTTACTTACATACGTACATGCATACATACACCTTACTACCTGCCTTCACACAACCTACATACGTGCATACATTCGTACATACTCGCTTGCATACATATACATGCTTCTTACATACACCTCTACATACATACACTTAGGTTTACAAAACATACATACGTACATGCCTACATACTTACTTACATATATATATATAATCACCTATTTCAACATACCTAATTCATACTTACCTACTCATATACGTTTTCATACATCCGCGCGTACTTCTTCACACACTTATAATCTTACATACGTTTGCGCGTACATGCTTACATACGCTTCTACACACATGTTAGATGCATACAAACATACATACATACCTAACAAGTGTGGGCATACACTTAAATTCATAAAAACGTAAGTTGAACAAGTCGTACATAACTTAAAACGCGTTTAAACGAGTTCCCAAGCCAAAACGAGGCATAAAAACGATTTTCGGAGGAACTTGACCCGTCGCGCTACGCGACGCCCCCAAAAACACAGAAGGTTGTTGCTGCTGTTGCTGCAGATTTCCAGCGCAACCGCATTTCACGGAAACTGTCATAACTTCTTCGTTATAGGTCCGTTTTACCCGATTCTTTTTCCTACGCGTCCGTAATTTAATTCTCCATCTAATGGAACTAAAATCCAACATCCGACTTAATATAATTTCCGACTTTTAACTCTTCGGCTTATTACCCTTTTTACCATTTTGACCCCTTTCATTCATTCATCAATATAACTTGTTCCTTTTACCCAAAACCTCTTATAAACATAATAATATAAGTGACGTCTATCATAAATTACCAAATTATTGGATGTCTTGCATCCTCTTAACACCTTATCGTTCATATGCCTATTTTTGACCCGTTAAGGGTATTCGTGCATTAATTGGTCTACGACTAACCAAACCGTAATCCCCACTTCCATACTTGTCCAAAACATTACACTAATCGAATAACTTGCTTCAAAACTACTTTTAAGCTCGTTTACCCCAAAATACCCATCAAGGGCATTTTGGTCAACTTTAATCCCATCATTTGCGAACAAAAGACTTTAACACATATTTGACCTCAAACATCATGTTTAATTAATTACAACACTTTATTACTTACTTGAACTAAGAAGTGATTACGGGAATCACTTACCTCGTGCGTCCGAGTTCGTGTTCGTTATCTTGTCCCCTTTTGACCCGTTAGCCCTTCATGCTTGAGTCCTTCACGACATGATTCCTATACTTTCATGTCACCAAATCACATTCACATTAGCATACACCATTGTACATGTTAACGGTCATAATAATCGCATATTTCACATTTGACTTTCTTTAGTCACAACTAACAAGCATATGACATATAATCCAATTCATATCCTTTCAAACTCATGAAATTCATCATGTAATCACAAATAACGCATATTAACATAGTATGTATCATACAACTTCCTATAATTCTACCTTTATGACAACAAACCAAATCATGCTTCTTATGCGTAGTTGACCTTCAAAAGTCAACAGTTAATCATACAAACTTTCGGCTTATCCTCATGTATCCGTATCATCATATCAACTACACACATGGGGTGTACCGTATCTTTCAGCATAGAGTACAAACTCCTAATACATGCTTCTACCATATCATAATAATCATTCAAATTTCCACATGAACTCCATCTAAAACACACTTCACATATTAGTTAGCTAACAACTACTTCATTATCACTTTCTAAACTTATTTACTCACAACTTGCATATGATTCCACATTTAATTGTCACTTAAGCATTTCATCAAACACTTGGTGTGCGTACACCTTTTATTGCACAATTTACAACTAACTTATGCATGATCTTCCAACTTCATGTATCATTCATCAAATACTTCCTACTAATCATAAAGTATCATTCACACATAACATCAACACCATATTTCTTTCAATTCATCTAACCATAGTTCATCATAACACAACATAATTCATGAATATTCAACAAGAACTGGACATGATGAACACCCATGTCATCTTAATCACCCAACTAGTGGGTTTACATCCTTAAACATCAAATTAGTCAAAATTATGCATAACACATGTTCCCTATGATGATGTAAACACATAATCTTGCTTAATTTCATACAATTTCGTGGATTGATCATAACCCACTCCTTACAATATCATCAAATCTTAAATTACAACTTACCACATGTTTGCTAGGGCTAGATTATCAAGAAAACGAGTTCATGCATCGGATTTGAGACTAATCTCCTTGTCAATTTGAAGCTTTCTTGTGAACTAGGGTTTACACCCATTCTTGCTTCCTCCTGCTCGAACTCACGCACACACACCCAGTGTGTGTGAGAATTCTTGTTTTAATTAAACTCATATTCAATTTTGGCAATCTTAGTCCCTCATGTTCCCTCTCTTATTTATAATTGGCACAACTCTTATTCTCTAATTGTTTCTACCATACTTTTAACTAGGATAAATAACCTAGTTATTTATTTCTTGATGTACCATATTAGAACATTTAACGAATATAGACATTCGGGTTTTGGGGTGTTACATAATTATTGCGAGAACAAAAAGAACAACTCTAAATCACTAAATTTTGAGATTTAAGGTTCATATTTCTTAAATTTTATGTTTCTTACATTCATACGTGTATTATATATACATAAAAATTCATATATTTTTTCCTACATGTAGGTAATTTAGCCTACACATAACCTACATGTGTGTAGGTTATTTAAAAACTAAAGATTTTTCATATTTTGTGTGAAATTCTAGTATGAGAAACATTAAATCTTACATTTATAACATTTTCATTTATTTTTTAGGTTTTTAGGATTGAAAAAATGAGTGATTCATTTTGTTCTGCGTGTTCTCGCAATATTTAGTGTTCTGCATAGAACCTTCCCCTATATATATATATATATATATATATATATATATATCTAGACAATAGTTACTGATGCATAATAGTATTGTAATTTTATATTTCAGTTCCAGTTTGTACTAGACGCATAATATATAAAATAGAGTAAAAAGTCGCAATGTTCGACGATTTTGATCAATATGATTGTGATGTGATTGTTTGTATTGGATATTGTTTTGTGATATTAATACGTGGCAAATGTTTAAAATTCAGATGGACAACGAAGTGAACCAGGAAAACCAGAATAATGATAACCAGAATAACAATAATAATGGAAACCAAGTGGATAACAGTGCCATCCAACACATAGTGGCACAAGGAATTATAGACGCAATGCCATATATTATTAAAACGGTTAAGGAAGCGGAAAATAAAAGTAACAATGGCAGTAAACGACCTACCGAACCAGAACACAGCGTCAACAAGGGACCTATACTTCAAGTGCCCATTCCCAAAAGAAGAAGAACCATGTCTTATGGTTGTTCTTATAAAGAATTATGGTTTTGTAAACCAATGGAATTCTCGGGCAATGAAGGAGCCGCTGCAGCTCTACGCTGGATAGAAAAGACTGAGGCAGTCTTAAAAATAAGCAAGTGCGTGAAAGAGGATAAGATAATGTTTGCTTCTAATCTGTTTAAAAACTCAGCCTTAGAATGGTGTAACATTATCCTCCAGTCTAGGGGAAGTGACCGAGTCTACAATATGGAATGAGAGGAATTTAAAAACATGGTGGAAAGGAAATTCTGCCCTCCCAATGAAAAGGAACAGATAGCAAATAAATTCCTAAACCTTAGAATGACTGGAGTAGATAGTAAAGGTTACACTACGCTATTCTTCGAATATGCTAGGATAGTGCCGACCCTTGCATCACCAGAACCTGTATTAATCTCCCGCTACATATGGGGATTAATCAGTGAGATTATGTATGTAGTCAAGGCGGCTAGACCTCAAACTATAGAAGAAGCTGTAGAACTAGCAAACACCTTGACTGAGGAGTTATTACGTACACGAGAAGAGGACCAGAGGAGGAACCTAGCTCAAAGGCTTACTCAAGAATTTCACTATGGAAATTCCAACCGTGGGAAAAACGTAGGTTCTACCTCTTCACCTTACTGTAAAGCCTGCAAGAAGAAACATTCAGGAACATGCTCCACTTACTACAACTTCTGCAAGATAACAGGACATAAGGAAGAAGACTGCAGGAAGAAACCTAGCAATGGAGTATGCTTCAACTGTGGAGAAAAATGTCACATCAAGCCACACTGTCCAAAACTAGCTCCAGCCATGAACAACAAGAACATTAAAAATGCTAGAGCATTTGTTCCGACTGCAGAAGAAGCTAAGATGATCCCGGACGTGATAGCCGGTACGTTTTTAGTTAATGATATTTTTGCTAAAGTATTATTTGACTCTGGTGCGAACCAAAGTTTTATTAATACTTCAGTTTGCAAATTTCTCAATCAACCATTAACTAAACTCCTACAAGAATGTCTAGTAAACACAACAAATGGGGAAACCATTAGAATTACCGAAATCTTGCAGGGAGCAAGAGTAGAATTTTTAAACCAAAAGTTTATTGCAAACCTTTATCCAATGAAACTGGCAGGATTTGATGTTGTATTAGGAATGGATTGGTTAGTAGCTAATAAAGCCAGTATTCTATGTGATCAAAAGTCAATCAAAGTAAATTCACCTAAGGGTGAAAATATCCCAATTAAAGGAGATAAGCCATCTAGATCCACAAAATTCATCTCTGTGATGAAAACAACCAGATATGTAAGAAAATGATCATTAGTGTATTTAATTTCCATAATCATTAACATTAAAGGAAAAGAACTAAAGGATAACCCAGTAGTATCTCAGTTTCCAGATGTGTTTCCAGAAGAATTACCAGGACTACCACCAGACAAGGAAGTTGAATTCAGAATTCATCTGCTACCAGGAACAGCACCAATTGCCAAAGCACCCTACCACTTGGCACCAGCAGAAATGCAAGAGTTAAAGAAACAGTTAAATGAACTGTTAGAAAAAGGATTCATACAACCAAGTTCGTCGCCACGGGGAGCGCCGATCTTATTCATTAAAAAGAAAGACGGATCGATGCGTATGTGCATTGATTACCGTGAATTAAATATAGTCACGATTAAGAATCGATATCCATTACCAAGAATCGATGATCTGTTCGATCAACTACAAGGAGCTCAATTTTTCTCTAAGATCGATTTACGTTCAGGATATCATCAATTAAAGGTACATGAAGAGGATATTCGTAAGACCGCTTTCAGAACAAGGTATGGCGATTATGAATTTACTGTCATGCCATGCCATTTGGTTTAACCAATTCCCTAGCCGCATTTATGGACATGATGAACCGAATATGTAAGTCATATTTGGATAAATTCATAATTGTATTTATAGATTATATTCTCATTTACTCTAAAAGTAAAGAGGAACATGCAGCGCATCTGCATGCACTTCTAAGTTTATTGAGAAAAAAAAAGCTTTATGCAAGGTTTTCGAAGTGCGAGTTTTGGTTAGAACAAGTACAGTTTCTTGGGCATTTAGTCAACTATGAAGGAATTCATGTGGATCCCACAAAGATTGAGGCAATTACTAAATGGAAAACCCATGAGTTACCAACCGAGGTTAGAAGTTTCCTAGGATTGGTCGGTTATTATAGAAGATTTATTCGAGATTTTTTTTAGAATAGCCATTCCCTTAACTAAGTTAACCTGTAAATCTGTTAAGTTTGAATGGGGACCAAACCAAGAAGAAGCCTTTAGAATTCTTAAGCAAAGATTAACCAACGCACCCATACTAGCATTACCAGAAGGAACTGAAGACTTTATAGTCTACTGTGACGCCTCTAAGTTAGGTTATGGATGTGTGTTAATGCAACGTCAAAAGGTTATAGCTTACGCCTCTAGACAACTTAAGAATAATGAAGAGAATTATTCAACCCATGATTTAGAATTAGGAGCTATAATTTTTGCCCTAAAAATTTGGAGACATTACCTTTACGGTAGTAAGTTTACCATTTTCACAGAACATAAAAGTTTAAGGTATGTTTTCGGGAAAAAAGAGTTAAACTGTAACACCCCGAAAATGGGTTTGGCAATCAAACCACGTTAACAATAAAAGACGGGTAAAGTACCGTTAGAGGTAAAATTTACCCGGTAAATATTAGGATTTAAATAAATAAACCTAATATTAGACAAAAAGGGAACAAATCCTTTTGAAGAAATTAAAGTGGATAAAAAGGCCCGAGTTAACGGGACTTAAAATAAACCTAGTTATAAACTTCCCCAAACCCACTAAGTTAACTAGGAATTTTTAACCTAGTTAATAAGTGGAAATATGGGTTTAAGATAAGTAGGTTGTAATCTACTTAATAATTAACCAGACATGAGGGACCAAGTTAGATATTTGGGAAAAGCTTATTAATAAAACAAAAAAATAAAACACACACACTTGTGTGTGCGTATGAACGACCAGGAGACAAGCTCCATGGGAGCTAACCCTAAACTCAACAAAACCTTCAAATTGGAAGATCAATCAAAGGCCAAATTCGGAATTGAATACATAGAAACGATCACCAAGTCAAGGGGATCGTAAGGTATGTCGAATTTCTAACATTCATGAAGTTGTGAAAATTAGTTAACTTTGCATGATGCGATCTATGCATGAATCGTAGAGGCTATGGCCGAATTAATGAAGTGTGATTGCTTAGGAACAAACCCTAAGTATAAATTTGAAGTAAAATTGCTATGATTTGAATAATTTGAGGATTTACCACACTTAGACAAGTGGTATTGATTATGTAGTGAAGATGATGATAAGTTTGTGTTTAAAATCATCATAGTTGATAGTAGAAACAAGGTACTTGAACAAATTACATGATTAGGTATTTGTTCATACATGATTGAAATGGGTTTTTATGATATGATGATGTTAGTGTTAAACTTGCGATTAGAATTATCATGTTAGTTAGTAAAGACAAGGTACTTGAACAAATTAGTTGTTTGAGTACGTGAATCATAATTACCATGAATTGGGTTTAATATAAAAAGGATGGAAATGATGATAAATTCATGTTAAAAATGATGTTTGATATCATCATGTGTTAAGAAAGATTAATGTTGTGTTAATTCGATGGATCATGGTTATAAAAACTTGGTTAATAAAGCGATAAACGGTAGCCTAAGAATGATGCTACCGGGTAACTGACCAAGTAATAAAACGAGTAGTTGAATTACATTGTGTACCTACTTTCGTCAAAGATATGATCAAATGATAAATTCGACATAAAACCCGTAGGATGGAATAGTCGTAAATGATTATTACTAATCTAACCATCTCGCGAATTATGATGATAGTTTGACGCTTGACGAGCTATGTGAAAGCTTGGGAAGAAAACGGGTCAAAAGAATCAAGAATGAAGAAAAAAGCATGATCCGGGTGCAAGGTAAGTATATCTTACACTACTCTTGAATTATAGAATATTCCCTCATCGTATTAACTACGAATAAGAAAAGTTAACAATCGTGATATAATGTTCCGACGTGTAGTCGTAAAGAAAAAGATAACCGAAGATGATAATAAACCATGTTTAGTGGTTAAAAAGGACTAATATGGTTACTTAGTCAAGAAATGACTAATAAATATAGAATTCTCGATGGATACCTTATATGGTAAACCAAAACAAACGATAAGGGTAAAACGGTAATTTTGGTCATACGTTGACCGTAACCGTTAGTTTTTGAAAGACACTTATGATGTCAGCCGTAATAGGCCAAAAGTGTTAAGAAATGAATTATAAGTAAAATGACCGCACGGTGTAAACCGGAGCGAGTCATATAGACGAGATGGTAATAAATGTCATCTCACCAATACAATCGGTCACCTAGACCAAACGGGTCAAAAGGTCAAGATACCACCTTTTGACAATATCGACTAATGACTACCGTCGAGTTATATGATTTCAGGAGTAAATATCGAATGGATATTAGCATCGCCATGACTTAGCGGAAATTAAAGCAAGATATTAAACGGGTCAATATATTGATCCGAGCCAGGTATGTGTAATAGAATAAACACTCAATTAGAACGTATGGTTCAATGGGCGTTAAACGAAGTCTAAGATAGACAATGGGTTACTTTAATGAGTAAACCGAATGTTTTAAATGATGGTCGTCGTGTTTTGGAAAGCACAATGACTTTTCAAACAAGATCATAACTAGAACGAAGGATTATGGGTCAAACATTCTTTCAAAAGACTTCATCGTAAATGAAAGGCTAAAAGGGACCAAAATGCCCTTGCAAGCTAAATTGAGCTAACGACCTTTAAAGGTTGTTTGGAAACGAGTTTTATGATAAAATGAATACTTAGAATAAGTATAAGAAGTGAAAGATGTAAATCTTTGGTCAAATGACTCTATATGAGCCTTTGCCGTAAAATAACAATCCGAGGAGTAAGACTCGGATTATATAGATCACCACATTAACTCCACCACAAATATAGTTGTGGTGGAAGATCATTTGATAAGAAATGTGGAAATATGAATCTAGAAACGAATGAAAGCAATTCGTGCTTAAAATATGCTTAAATACCCTTAACGGGTCAAAATAAGTATATGAGCGAAAATGGGTTTAAGAAGGTATATAAACCCGTGATTGGAACCTAATATGTTAGACAATAATGAATTTAATAGGTTCATGAGAAATAGGGGTCAAACAAACTGGTTTGTTTAATAAATACATGAACGGGTCAAAAATTTAGTGATTTTATTTTAAGCCGAAAGCTTAAAAGTCTAAAATTTTGTTAATCCGGATGTCGGATTTTAACTCCATGTGATGGAGAATTAAATTACGATCACGTAGGAAAAAGAATCGTGTAAATCGGATCAATAACGAAAGAGTTATGCTCGTTTTCGTAAAATCAAGCTTGGCTGGGAATATGCAGCACCAACATCACACATTCTGTCAAATTAAGTCCGTGGCGTCGCGCCACGGCCAAAGGCTTTTGCCGTCGCGCGCGGCGACGGGGTGAAATATTGAAAATTTTGATTTTTTTGTTTATTTCGATTATTTGACCCAATTACCTTGTTGTACTTGTTATTTAACTATCAAAACTGACTTCTAAGTTATTTTTGATCATAGGTGAATGTCGAGAGTCCCGGATGAAGATCAAGCGACGAGCAAAAACCGAACACACGTTAAATGAAGCTTCCGCGTCAAATCTTGATTTGTGTTGTTATAAGTGAATTATGTAAACACTTATAAATTTGTTTTTGAAATGTTGTAAACATTTGGGAATGTTGATATAACAAGTTTTTGTAAAGTCACATTTAGGATTAAAATGTGTGTTTTATTATTAAAATCTTGATTTATAAGACGGGCGTTACAAGTTGGTATTAGAGCCCAAGGTTAAAAGAATAAAGTGTTCGGTTCGAGGCTTGATCGCAAATCCGGTAAGTACATGTATGTTAATGATTTGGCATGCTAAAGTGTTGTAAACAACACATAGGGTTATCGTGTAATACATGTTACCCAATTAAAATGATTGATATAGTTGACGAAATTACGCGCGTTGACGCGTATAGTAGAAAAAGCCTTGTATTATAATACGGGCAATTATTGAAGTTGATATTATTAACTCTTGTAAATGTTTTAGTTGAAGGACACTCGCATCTAAAGATAGCGGGAGTCTAACAAATTGCGGATTTGCCGGAGGAATGGTCAAAAGTACGACAAGTAGAACATGCTCACCAAGGACCTAAGTCGCGTGGCGATCGCGAACAAGGCTAATGGCAAGAGAAGTCCGTTAGGGCAAGCATTACCAGGTGCACATTTTAAATTTAATTGCACAGATAGTAATATGCAACAAATACGTAGAGATTGAAAGTTGCGTATGTAGGTTGAAAACTTGGAAAAACCCGAATAGAAAACCTATCCGGGATATTGTTTCCAAGAGAAACAAATAGAGGCATTACTTACATGGGGTGTAATGTGGAAATTATAAAAAGGTCATGTATACCAGGCATTGATCGCTTACTCTGGCCAAGTAAGTGGTGAGCACGTGGTACCATGAACTTTTTATGATGGACATACTTACATCCGAAGTAGTAAGGACAAGGTAAATGGGACAAATTAAAAGTACCCAAATGAATCAAATGAGCAAAATATTGGATAATAATGTAAACGCACAGCCGGGTGACGGAATCGTATTACATTAGGATAATGAGCCCGAGTGAAGGGACAAAGATTAATGTAAAATGATTAAGATATGCATTGGGAGGGGGTGTACTTACACTCGAACCCGGAGATTGCAAACATGTAAAATGATTAAGATATGCATTGGGAGGAAGTGTACTTACACTCGAACCCGGAGATTGCAAACATGTAAAATGATTAAGATATGCATTGGGAGGGAGTGTACTTACACTCGAACCCAGAGAATGCAAACATGTAAAATGATTAAGATATGCATTGGGAGGGGGTGTACTTACACTCGAACCCGGAGAATGCAAATATGTCTCTTAACGGGCCGTTTTTGTAAAACGTCAAACTTGAGGACAAAGTTGGAATATAAAAGTAAAACGAAGTCTTAATGCATACCGGAAGGGTTGCAATAATAATGACTTCGGTAAAACACCCGGTTGATGAGTAAGGAGTTAAACACATGCGTAGACCGAGAAACGGGAACTCGGATGGAAAGTCAAAAGACTCGGGTTTTGAGTCATGACTAAAAGACGACAAGATGACGTAAATAGAAATTTTGATAAATTATGTTCAACTATTTTAAAGTTGAACGGGTCGAACAAAGAATGAAGTATGACATCCATAAATGATAAAATTTCACATGAAAAAGTCAAACGGGTTGAATGTAATATAATGCCGGATGGCATGAGTAAGCGCAAGCTGGATAACTGTAGCGTTAAATGCAAAAGAATAATGAGCCCGGTAATGGGACATAATCAAATACGAATATATGTAAACTGGATAACGGTGAGCATAAGATGAACCGACACATGAATGACGTGAGAAGTCATAAAGTCAGAAAATTTGTCCGAAATGACAACGGAAGGGGATAAATCCTTGGACGTAAATTCCTTGGAATTGACATGAGTTAAAAAGAAAACGTGAAACTAAAATACAGTTTTAGTGAGAAATAACGTTTTAACAAATATGAATATTATGAGACAAAACCGGAAATGGTTAATATTAAAGGATATAGGTTTTCAACGATGAAAAGTCGACGTAAACTTAAACAAGACGTGATGAAATCACGCTCACAAAAAGTGATATAGAATATACTCACGTCGTAACGTGAGTTATGAGATAGGAAATCAGAAAAACATGCAAAAGGCCGGGTTGGCAATAAGATATACCTACATGACGGGGCATAAAGTGACGGCGACTAATCAGTCTAGCCGGTAAAACCTTTCAAAGTCAGATTAGTGTTACGACTTATACAAGCACTTGTCGATATAAGATTAGCTTGAAGTAAGCATGTTAAAAATAAATATAACCGAGTGATCAGATGACAGCTCGGTCAAATAAGTGACCGGAATAAGAAATACAAAATGAAAGTATCGGCCTACGAGGCCATACACATAAAAGGCGTATACGCTTTGAAACCGAAAGCACATTATCATACTTCCCTGGTAAGAGTATTATATGCGAGCAATGCTCAAGTAATCACCGAAACTAAGGTTCGGATGATTTAAACTAATAAAGTACGTGAGAAAGGTTTAGGGGACGAAACATCTTTAAGGGGGGTAGACTTGTAACACCCCGAAAATGGGTTTGGCAATCAAACCACGTTAACAATAAAAGACGAGTAAAGTACCGTTAGCGGTAAAATTTACCCGGTAAATATTAGGATTTAAATAAATAAACCTAACATTAGATAAAAAGTGAACAAATCCTTTTGAGGAAATTAAAGTGGATAAAAAGGCCCGAGTTAACGAGACTTAAAATAAACCTAGTTATAAACTTCCCCAAACCCACTAAGTTAACTAGGAATTTTTAACCTAGTTAATAAGAGGAAATATGGGTTTAAGATAAGTAGGTTGTAACCAGACATGAGGGACCAAGTTAGATATTTGGGAAAAGCTTATTAATAAAACAATAAAATAAACACACACACACACATGTGTGTGCGTATGAACGACCAGGAGACAAGCTCCATGGAAGCTAACCCTAAACTCAACAAAACCTTCAAATTGGAAGATCAATCGAAGGCCAAATTCGGAATTGAATACATAGAAACGATCACCAAGTCAAGGGGATCGTAAGGTATGTCGAATTTCTAACATTCATGAAGTTGTGAAAATTAGTTAACTTTGCATGATGCGAACTATGCATGAATCGTAGAGGCCATGGCCGAATTAATGAAGTGTGATTGCTTAGGAACAAACCCTAAGTATAAATTTGAAGTAAAATTGCTATGATTTGAATAATTTGAGGATTTACCACACTTAGACAAGTGGGTATTGATTATGTAGTGAAGATGATGATAAGTTTGTGTTTAAAATCATCATAGTTGATAGTAGAAACAAGGTACTTGAACAAATTACATGATTAGGTATTTGTTCATACATGATTGAAATGGGTTTTTATGATATGATGATGTTAGTGTTAAACTTGCGATTAGAATCATCATGTTAGTTAGTAAAGACAAGGTACTTGAACAAATTAGGTGTTTGAGTACGTGAATCATAATTACCATGAATTGGGTTTAGTATAAAAAGGATGGAAATGATGATAAATTCATGTTAAAAATGATGTTTGATATCATCATGTGTTAAGAAAGATTAATGTTGTGTTAATTCGATGGATCATGGTTATAAAAACTTGGTTAATAAAGCGTATAAACGGTAGCCTAATAATGATGCTACCGGGTAATTGACCAAGTAATAAAACGAGTAGTTGAATTACATTGTGTACCTACTTTCGTCAATAGGCACTTTGACTTTTAAAAAGTCAAAATGACCAAAGATATGATCAAATGATAAATTCGACATAAAACCCGTATGATGGAATAGTCATAAATGATTATGACTAATCTAACCATCTCGCGAATTATGATGATAGTTTGACGCTTGACGAGCTAGGTGAAAGCTTGGGATGAAAAAAGGGTCAAACGAATCAAGAATGAAGAAAAAAACATGATCCGGGTGCAAGGTAAGTATATCTTACACTACTCTTGAATTATAGAATATTCTCTCATCGTATTAACTACGAATAAGATAAGTTAACAATCGTGATATAATGTTCCAACGTGTAGTCGTACGGAACAAGATAACCGAAGATGATAATAAACCATGTTTAATGGTTAAAAAGGACTAATATGGTTACCTAGTCAAGCAATGACTAATAAATATAGAATTCTTGATGGATACCTTATATGGTAAACCAAAACAAACGATAAAGGTAAAACGGTAATTTTGGTCACACGTTGACCGTAACCGTTAGTTTTTGAAAGACACTTATGATGTAAACCGTAATAGGCCAAAAGTGTTAAGAAATGAATTATAAGTAAAATGACCGCACAGTGTAAACCGGAGCGAGTCATATAGACGAGATGGTAATAAATGTCATCTCACCAATACAATATGTCACCTAGACCAAACGGGTCAAAAGGTCAAGATACCACCTTTTGACAATATCGACTAATGACTACATTCGAGTTATATGATTTCAGGAGTAAATATCGAATGGATATTAGCATCGCCATGACTTAGCGGAAATTAAAGCAAGATATTAAATGGGTCAATATATTGATCCGAGGCAGGTATGTGTAATAGAATAAACACTCAATTAGAACGTATGGTTCAATGGGTCTTAAACGAAGTCTAAGATAGACAATGGGTTACTTTAATGAGTAAACCGAATGTTGTAAATGATGGTCGTCGTGTTTTGTAAAGCACAATGACTTTTCAAACAAGATCATAACTAGAACGAAGGATTATGGGTCAAACATGCTTTCAAAAGACTTCATCGTAAATGAAAGGCTAAAAGGGACCAAAACGCCCTTGCAAGCTAAATTGAGCTAACGACCTTTAAAGGTTGTTTGGAAACGAGTTTTATGATAAAATGAATACTTAGAATAAGTATAAGAAGCGGAAGATGTAAATCTTTGGTCAAATGACTCTATATGAGCCTTTGCCGTAAAATAAAATTCGAGGAGTAAGACTCGGATTATATAGATCACCACATTAAATCCACCACAAATATAGTTGTGGTGGAAGATCATTTGATAAGAAATGTGGAATTATGAATCTAGAAACGAATGAAAGCAATTCGTGCTTAAAATATGCTTAAATACCCTTAACGGGTCAAAATAAGCATATGAGCGAAAATGGGTTTAAGAAGCTATATATACCCGTGATTGGAACCTAATATGTTAGACAATAATGAATTTAATAGGTTCATGAGAAATAGGGGTCAAACAAACTGGTTTGTTTAATAAATACATGAACGGGTCAAAAATTTAGTGATTTTATTTTAAGCCGAAAGCTTAAAAGTCTAAAATTTTGTTAATTCGGATGTCGGATTTTAACTCCATGTGATGGAGAATTAAATTACGATCACGTAGGAAAAAGAATCGTGTAAATCGGATCAATAACGAAAGAGTTATGCTCGTTTTCGTAAAATCAAGCTTGGCTGGGAATATGCAGCACCAACATCACACATTCTGTCAAATTAAGTCCGTGGCGTCGCGCCACGGCCAAAGGCTTTTGCCGTTGCGCGCGGCGACGGGGTGAAATATTGAAATTTTTGATTTTTTTGTTTATTTCGATTATTTGACCCAATTACCTTGTTGTACTTGTTATTTAACTATCAAAAGTGACTTCTAAGTTGGTTTTGATCATAGGTGAATGTCGAGAGTCCCGGATGAAGATTAAGCGACGAGCAAGAACCGAACACACGTTAAATGAAGCTTCCGCGTCAAATCTTGATTTGTGTTGTTATAAGTGAATTATGTAAACACTTATAAATTTGCTTTTGAAATGTTGTAAACATTTGGGAATATTGGTATAACAAGTTTTTGTAAAGTCACATTTTAGCATTAAAATGTGTGTTTTATTATTAAAATCTTGATTTATAAGACGGGCGTTACATAAACATGAGACAAAGACGTTGGATGAAAATTCTTAGTGATTATGATTGTAATATCCAGTATCATGCAGGAAAAGCAAATGTAGTAGCTGATGCTTTAAGTCGAAAGTATCACGAAAAGCCAAAAAGAGGACGCTCTCTTAAATTAAATCTGCAAGTAGATTTAAATGAACAGATTAAGAAAACACAAAAATCAGTAATCAAGGACGATACTGAGAAATTAAAAGGAATGATTAAGGAATTAGAACAAGGAACAGATGAAATTTGGAGATTCCATAAGAAAAGAATGTGGATACCTAAATCAGGAAACTTACGCCATCGCATATTAGAAGAAGCCCATAAGTCTAAGTATACGATGCATCCTGGAAGTGATAAGATGTATCATGACTTAAGGAAAAATTTTTGGTGGATAGGAATGAAGAAGGATGTAGCAGCTTATGTTGCCAAGTGTTTAACCTGTTCACAAGTTAAAGCTGAATTGATAACAATGGACTTTGTTACCAAATTACCCAAAACAAGAAAAGGTAATGATACAATCTGGGTGATTGTAGACAGGCTAACTAAGTCAGCTCATTTCCTACCAATGAAGGAAACTTCCAATATGGAACAATTAGCTAAATTGTATGTAAATGAAATAGTTTCATTACATGGAATTCCTTTATCAATTATTTCTGATAGGGATAGCCATTTTACCTCTCATTTTTGGACAAGTTTCCAAAAAGCAATGGGAACCAAGCTAAATCTAAGCACCGCTTATCATCCTCAAACGGACGGACAAAGCGAAAGGACAATTCAGACAATGGAGGATATGCTTAGAGCTTGTGTAATTGATTTCGGAGGTAATTGGGATGATCACTTACCATTGATAGAATTTTCTTACAATAACAACTATCATACCAGTATCAATGTTGCACCATTCGAAGCACTCTATTGACGAAAGTGCCAAACCCCAGTCTGTTGGGCAGAAATTGGAGAAAATCAATTATCTGGACCAGAGATAGTGCAAGAAACAACTGAAAAAATCGTTCAAATCAAAGAACGACTAAAAGCAGCACGCGATCGACAGAAAAGCTATGCTGATAACAGGCGAAAGCCGTTAGAATTTCAGGTAGGTGACAAGGTGTTATTGAAAATCTCTCCTTGGAAAGGAGAAGTCAGATTCATCAAGAAGGGAAAGCTAAGCCCCAGGTATATCGGAGCATTTGAGATTATTAGAAGAATAGGACATGTAGCCTATCAGCTACAACTGCCAGAGGAAATGACAGGAATACATGATGTATTTCATGTATGCAATCTCAAAAAGTTCTTAGCCAATGAATCACTGGTAATACCTCTTAAGGATATAGAGGTAAATGAAAAGTTAAAGTTTGTAGAAAAGCCTCTACAGATTCAAGACAGGAAGGTCAAGAATCTCAAGCACAAGAGATTAGTTATAGTCAAAGTGAAATGAGATTCCAAAAGAGGACAAGAGTACACTTGGGAGCTTGAATCAAAGATGCAAAGGAAATATCCACACCTGTTCCAGTAGACCTCGAGGACGAGTTCTAAAACAAGGTGGGGAGGATATAATAACCCTCCAAAATTTATTCCGACACCCTTAATATATTTAGAATGTCCCTATATGTCTTAAAATACACCCCGTATCTGAAAACCGAGCCAAAAATACCTTATATAATTAAAAATAAAATAAAAATCAATTTTTATTATCTGTCGCGGGCCGCGACGACCTACTCTCCCTCCTACGCGGGTCGCGATCACCTGAACACCAGGCCTCCTCCGGAGCTGCCACGTGTCCACATGCGTGTTGAACCTATACGAATGACTGGGCCAAGCTACGCCATAGACCCCCTATATTGTGGGCCGCGTAAGCCTTTGGTGTGGCCTTCGCGGGGCGCGACAAACTGGAAATCAGGCCCTATAAATGGAGGCCATCGGCTTTCAGTCCCAACTCATTCATTTTCTCATTCTCTCTCGAATTTCTATATAGCAATTATAATTTCCGGGCATTATACCCCCTAATAACGAAGTTCTGCTCTGTTGTAAGTATTATAACCCCGGTTACGTATTAGATACGCTGCCCGATCGATCTAGGGTTCCGTAATGGCTGTCGAGGTTCTGCCCGACGTAGTCGTTGGAATTCTGTCTTGGGGAGGATATTACTAATGTAAATATTGGGTTATTATACTAACAATTATGCATTGTGTAATTTATAGATAATAA
The DNA here is from genome assembly GCA_030545235.1 of Helianthus tuberosus. Lineage (NCBI taxonomy): Eukaryota > Viridiplantae > Streptophyta > Magnoliopsida > Asterales > Asteraceae > Helianthus > Helianthus tuberosus. The sequence continues at coordinate 72,467,465 of CM060403.1, forward strand.
CCAGGAAAATCACAGGAAAAACCCTAAAGTAGCAATGTGAGTAATCTCCTTTTTGTAAACCTTTTTGCAAACTGTTTTTACAAAACCTCAATTGATTTGCATTATAATTAACAGTGATTGAGTATTTGTAATTCTACAATTATCATCGGTATGTTGGGGTTTTGTATTCAAAATTTGTTACTACACTGTGAGTAGTAACATGACCACAAGTCAGGCTGACAATACCGTGGGTGGTAATTAAGGTAGAAATATAAACAAATGGAATTGCGAGATCGCCCTCAATACTGTACAATGATAAAACCTGTTTTAATTAAACTGGGATTCACTCACCAGTATTTCCCACTAACAAATGTTTTTAAACGCGTTTCAGGTAACAAAATGTGAAAGCCAAGTAGAAGCCAGCTGGACAGCACTGAAGGGTTGGAAAAGTGGCTATAAAAGTTACCTAAATAAAGATATGTTTTTATTTAAATAAAATAGGGTTTATCCCTATGAAAATGTGTGTATTTGAAACTTGGGATTTTCCCATATGTTTAATATTATAAAAGCGTGGTATTTTACTCTGATAAAATATTTCCTAACTACGGTCCTGATGTAAATTCCGCTGCCAAATTGAAAATCACCGATACCACTGAAACTGGCAGAGGCCGCCTGTTCCCGGGTAATTAGGGGACGGGGGTTGCGACAGTAACTTTTGGGGAAGGTCGGCTTTTCAACTTGCAGCAGTCGATTCCATAGGGAATTCGGGTGGCATTGCCTCGCTTTGGGATCCGTCCAGTTTCCTCAGCGTAGAGGTAATTCAATCTCGTTATTTTCTATGTGTTTGTGGTAGACTTGTGCAATCAGAAGTACACCTAAATATTGTTAATGTATATGCTCCTATTGACCCATCTACCCGAAAATTGTTATGGATGGATTTGTTACATTTGAAAAACAGTAGACAGGGGCTTTGGATTTTTTGGGTGATTTCAATGAGGTACGGGCATCGAATGAAAGGGTAAATTCTGAGTTCAATGCATCGAATGCCGAGGCTTTTAATGACTTTATACTGTCCGGTGCGTTGCATGACATGCCTATGGGAGGAGCTCAGTTCTCATACATATCAGACAGAGGGGATAAATTGAGTCGTCTTGATAGGGTCCTAGTCTGTCTTGGTTTCATTGAAAATTGGCCGAATGCAGCCCTCACCGCTTTGGATAGATACATTACTGACCACCGGCCTCTACTTCTCAATGTAATTCCGTCAGACTTCGGCCATATCCCTTTTAGGTTTTTTAATTCGTTGTTTGAGCGTCCCGGTTTTTTGGAGTTTGTGATGCTTTTGTGCAGGTCCTTTAAGTTTAATGGCCCGACAGATCTTCGGCTAGCTACTAAACTGAGATGGCTCAAGTATAGGATTAAGAATTGGGTAAAGGAGAACCATGCTCGGGAGGATGATATGTACAGAGAAAAAAGAAGTCTCGTCGCTGCTCTAGAACTAATTGTAGAAGACAGGGAACTTTCTCCTACTGAGATGGAACTCAGGTCTGAATATAAACAATATATGTGGGAGCATGACCGACTAAAAGATCAAGATATCCGTAAAAAAATCTAGGGCTAGGTGGGCCTTAGAAGGGGACGAAAATTCAAAATTCTTCCATACGGTGGTGAAAGCGAACATTAGCTCCAGTAGGATTAATGGCATTTATATGGATGGGGTATGGGTCACGAACCAATGTTAGTGCACTATGTCTATTGACTTCGTCTTGTATTACGTAGTAGGATAGGATTATCAGTGCACGAGGTTCGAGAAACTGAGAAATGAGGTTTAAGTGAAGATTTCGCTTGAAGTGAACTTGTGACAAGTTCAAGCGAAATCACACACAACAGATTTCGCTTCAACATGTTCTGGTCACTCTCAAGCGAAATCTCATCTCTATATATAGTGCACTTGTCATTTCATTTGGTACGCGACTTCTGAAAGTGTAACGAAGTGCTGCCGGTTTTCTGTCAGGTTGTAAACATTGTTATTATCAATATAAGCAACAGATTAAAGATTACAAGCTGTATTCGTGTCCGGTTTACTGATTCCGCCTTTAAACTGGATGTAAAACTCTTCTGAACGACTCAGTCGGGTCAAACAACGATCCAACAAGTGGTATCAGAGCTCAGGAAGAAGAGTTTAGCTTGATATCATCTATTTTCTGAATTCTACACCTTCTTTTTCAATCTGGATGTGATTCCACGGTCAAAATGGTCTGAGTTTTTCATCGAATGTATAAAACAGTATTCTAACAAAGCCTTGAAAGTTTGAGACCGAAATTCAAAGTAAAAATGACAAAAACTGGACAGAAACTAGATTTCGCTTGAAAGTGTTCGAAGGATATAATTGATTTCGCTTCAAATCAGATTTTTTGGACTATTTCGCTTGAACATCTGAAGCGAAATAGTGTTGTGATCTTGGATTTCGCTTGAGTTCATCTGAAGCGAAATAGGACTGCTGGTTTTCGCTTGAAGCTTGTGTTCAATTGAAACGAAATAGATCTAGTGGGTTTTCGCTTGAAGGGTCTAATCATCTTGAAGCGAAATTGAAGTGCTGGAATTTCGCTTGAAACACTTAAGAAAGATTTCGCTTGAATCAGATCTAGACTTGATTTCGCTTGAGACAGCATAGGTGTGATTTCGCTTGAAACAGCATTGACTTGATTTCGCTTGAAATACTTTGAAACAGGATTTCGCTTGAAACAATTATATCAGGATTTCGCTTGAATTGAACTTGAATCATCTGAAGCGAAATAGTGGATTTCGCTTGAACAGTGTTATATTGAGCTGATTTCGCTTGAAGCTGTATATACTTCAAGTGATTTACAAGGCAGAAATATCAAGAAGAAGGTTTAAAATGTCAGGAGAAAGTGCTCATGATAGATGGTGGAGAAGAGACAGTGCAAGATGGGAGATTGGCAAACTGAATGAACCATTTAAGGAAGCACAGAGAGCTAAAAGATGGAATGAAGAGTTAGAGTGTGTCACACCCCGACCGCGTAAAACAACAAATCGCGGCGGAAACATCGGGGCGTGTTGCAACAGAATTAATGTTTCATAACCATGGATATCAAAAGTGTTTCGTTTTATTAAACATTGAGTAATTACATCGTCTGGAAATCTAATTACACTATTTAAACATAGTCTATCATTGTTATTGAGTCACTAAGGCCTTGTCCAGTCCTATGTGAGCATGCATCTTATCAATCGATATCATCCAACATACCTGAAACATATGTGAAAACGAGGTCAGCAAAGAAATGCTGGCGAGTACATAGGTTTTGTAGGAGTGTCGAAATCATGGCTAGTTTAGACGTTGCAATACTTTATTTAAAAACCTTGTTTTGAAAAGAGTATAATATTGCAACTTAATTAACCAACTCAAATCAAGCGAGTTATAATTTGTAAAACCTCGTAGCCATGACTCTTAACCCAAAAACATTTGTTTTAGTACATTATTTGAAAAACAATGATAAGTTCAGGTGATATGTATCAGTAATAGAATAATGCATGATTAAATGAATAACCATGTAAAATGAGTTTGTATAAGATAAGTTGTTTGTAAATAAATGTCTTGTGAAAAGTATGTTACTCGTATAAAATGTTCTATGTCTCAAACTGAAATGATTCAAATAACGCTACAATATGTAATACCATACAAACACTTATATATAGGAAGTACCAGCGGCGTATCCACCATGCTTGTATCATATTACACACGCATCGTTACTTAATCACTTAATCAAACCAAACCAAACAATGTAAAATGTCTATGTCAAATATCCATGTATGGCAAGTGAAATGTCTCAACTAAACCATATGCACAAAAACAAAGTATTGAAGTAAAAACTTGGTTTAAATCAAAGTTATGTTTTGTGGGAAATACATGATCAAATGTCAATCATGTACAAATGTTTACCCAATCGTTAAACCATCGTGTGAAAACCAATCGTTTACCCAATCGTTAAAACATCGTGTGAAAACCAATCGTTTACACAATCGTTAAATTCGTTTTAGGTCGTGAAACTACTTAAATGGTCGTCTCGCTAATAACATTCAAACCTTCTTGACTCGCATTAATAAACCCTTACCAAAGGATAGATTAACAATTCGCATTAATAAACCCTTACCAAAGGATAAATTAACAATTCGCATTAATAAACCCTTACCAAAGAGTAAATTAACAATTCGCATTAATAAACCCTTACCAAAGAGTAAATTAACAGTTACAGATTCAGTCGCTACCCACAACACCCACACATAACTACGGGTGTAGTAAATAACGGGACTTGTCAGATCCTATGGTACCATAACCTAATACTGGTCGGCTTGATCATTGCTAATGAATGTCATTTGTTATGTAACTACAACCAACAAGTTTGTTCACTTTATGAAATCGTTATTAGTTTTGTATAAATCGCCTTAATCGTTTTTGAAACCATCGTTATAACATCGAAAACATTTAGCACATATGAGTCACCCCAAAACAATTGAAAACAGTAAAATAGGGGAAGAATGTACTCGCCTGGGAGTGCTTAGGAGTCTTGAACAACTACCAAGTAAGCTAGAGGAGTCCCGGAAATCAAACGGTACCTAATATAGGTAACTACATAATTAACCCGGACCTAAATCGGAAGACTGGGTAGCAGGAGGGTTTGTAAACCAAATGAGTGTAGGAACTCATATGATATGGTTTAACAAAGCCTACATACTAAATGAAACTTAACCTAAGTATTATCGACCCATCGCGACCCATTAAGGTAACATACGTTACTTTAACGTGTCGTGCGCGTGAAACGCGTTCGGACCGCCTAACTAGCCCTATGACAAGTGTTATATGCCTAAACATATTACATAATCAGTTACGTGACAAAGGTTTAGGTTACATATGCTTAATTACCAATTATACATGAAAAGGGTATTCTGGTAATTTACCTAAGGCATATAAACTACCTATCATACAACTACTTAAACGATGTGACCATAGGGTATAACCTCGGAAGGTTATTCCCTACCTACTATGGTCACCTAATGTGTTTGGTCGGATCCTAATGATCGACCAAACTGGGTCGGGTTCGAAGGTATAGGCGATTTATTAGATCGCCTACCCTACGACTCTAGACAACGTGGTAATCAGTGGGCATAGTCCCAAGGGACTATGACCAACGTGATTACACTTACGTTGCGAAGTTCAAACGAACTTCGCATTGACCATTACTGGTCAACGCTGAAAGTCAAACAAAGTTTGACTTTCTGACTCGAAAAGCAGTAAAAATAAGGAAAAGAACGAAAGAATACTTACGAAGGGTCCCCGAATGCTAACCCAGATCAAAATAGCTCAGGTATGAAACGAAGGTTCCAACTTAGAGCCCAAATGATCAGATTTGTGGGTTTTTAAGCCAAAGGGGGGTGGGTATTTATAGATAAAGTAGAGCCGCTAGGATCGTTTCTTGAATACCGTGCCACGATCCGAGCCGTACACTTGTCACAAAGTTTATGGAGCCACATATGCTCCTTATCTTAGTGATTAAGCAATTTAAAACATGTGGTTGTGGTTAAATCTGCTGAAAACAGGCTGTTAAGTACTCTGCATCTGGTCTGAACTTGCTTTACGGACCTCAAAGCTGCCAATGTTGAGGTCCGTAAGGTAACAACTTTGGCAGATTTACAGTTTTGGTCCCTGCAATGCAATCAGCCCATTTTTGACACGTTTAAGGCCCGTTAACCCCATTTCAAAGCTCTAAAATGAAGTTAAAGTATAGGGAACTTAAAATGTGCTCAAAAATATCTCGGATGTCGGTTCGTTTGGCCGTACGGTCGCGATGTTCGGTTAATTACGACGGAATGCGCACAAGCGCGAAAAACGATCCAAATGACGCGACGAATGGATTTTTTTTATGGCGAACACTAAAATATAATATAGTCATGCTTACATAAATTTTTGGATGTCCAGATGTATTCAGAACGTAAGTTATGCGCGAAAATGCAAACTTGTGCACTTTTTGACGCTTTTAGTCCCTGAATGACACAAAAGTTTATTTTAGCATACCGAACACCTCAAAGCCTATTTCTAAGCTATGTAAAGGATATTTATGGTATGTTTAACTTATGGTCATGTTCCGGAATGTCTGTTACAGTTCAAATTGGCATACTTTCGCAGTTTGTCAACTTTAGTCCCTGTAAGCGATTTAACTTTGATTTCATCACATCAAACCTTCCAAAACTTATATCTAAGTTATGTAAAGGTTATTTAAGGTATGTTAAGCCTATTTCACTATTCCGGAGTGTTCGTTGCATTAAACTGGTTATATTTACACATCAGTGCGCGTTTAACCTTCCAGAAAGCGATTTAAAGCTTGAAATTGAACAAGAGTTGATATGTGTAAACGATACACATATTTTTACAAATCCCAAGTATGAAATACAATATTTCATTGGTTTGGTATTTGTTTGATGGCCGTGGAGGCACAGGTGTTACAGTCTCCCCTACTTTAGGAAATTTCGTCCCGAAATTTATTTAGAGGAAACTTGTGAAAGCTTGAAAACATGAGGTTGAAAAGATCGAACAACATTGGTTAGGGTTCTTGAACTTCTAGTAACCTTAATAACATTATGTTTGCAATGTAAGAGGGATACTTATATACAAGTATATGAAGCATCATTGGTGCGTCCACCGTACCTCTATTACATCGTTCTCATTTCGTTATTTTTGTCACTATCGGTTCTTACACATAATAAATCTTACTGGGTTCCTATGCACTAAATTTCATAATTATGTACGCGTCCATAATCAGACAATTCCTTGCACAGTATACACAGTCTATTTTATAGTGTGTAGGGGAAAACCAAATGAACAAACCTGTGATGAGTGTAACTAGACCGCCATAGAGTCCTTTTAATTAAATCAATAAATGATCTAAATAGACTATCAAGGAGTCTGTTCAGCTACATCACTAGATGTCGTTCTTTAATCAAATTGTGAATCAATCTTTTAGACTAGACCACTTAAGGGTCTCTCATCGAATCATGGAATAGTACCATATAATCCCAAGGGTCTTTAACTACAACGTAGAAGCCCATTAAGGATTTAAAGTAGTACCTTTTGAATATTCTACTATGAATCCCTCATATAAAGATACGAAAGATTCTATGAGGATTTGAAAATTGGATCACACAAGAACATAGAGGAGAACACATAACACATATCACATAATCGCATAATTGTATAATCGTTTATTCGCAAAATCGTTAAATCGCAAAATCGTTTAATCGTATAATCGTTTATTCGTATAATCGTTTAATTTGTTATCTTTGGACATGGGTATTTAAAGCATACTAGGAATCCAATCCGTGGATTTCACTTGGCACTTTAAATATTTTCAAGAATCTAACTATGAAAATATGAAGATCTAAAAAAAGAATTCGGCTTGTCCTAATTGAGTTGTAATGTATAAATTAAGGTGTACAAGGAATCCAATCAGGCTCCGAAATCAACGAAGGTGTTGATCGTGGTCGGCTCGGGACTTTGAATAGATCAAGATGTCATCAATAAAAACAATGACGAACTGATCCAAATAAGGCTTGCAGACCCTATTTATTAAGTCCATGAAGATGGCTGGAGCATTTGTCAAACCAAAAGGTATGACTGTAAACTCGTAATGGCCATACTTCGTGCAGAAAACCGTTTTGGGAACATTTTCTTTGAGAATACAAAGTTGATGATACCCAAAATGCAAATCGATCTTGGAAAAGCATGAACGCTATGCAGTTGATCGGAGAAATCGTTCATTTAAGGTAGGGGATATCGATTCTTGATGGTGAGCTTAATAGGCTTACGTTAATCGATATACATTTGAAAAGATCCATTTTTCTTTTCATAAAGAGAACTGGAGTTTCTCCAAGGTGAAAAGTTCGGACGGATGAATCCTTTATCAGACAACTCTTAAAGCTGTTTTGATGATTCTTGCATCTCGAACGGTGCAAGACGATAAGATACTTTGGATTTAGAAGAAACAAGTGTTTGAGGTTCTTAGGGAGATCACAAGTGATCATAAAAATGACAGAACCACAAGAGTAGTTTTGTCTTTGTGATGACATCATAAGGTTGGATCAAACATTCATACAATTGCATTAGTTGAAAATAAAAACCACAAATTTTTATTTATATAACAACCGCATTGTCTTAAAATGTTACTAGATAACAACCAGAGGAAAAAATACAAAATACTAATTGTTCATTCCTTCAACATTGAGTGCCTCATTGATGTTAAACACTCAACCACGTGCTGGATTCACATTGACGTTGACGTTCGCATTTGGGTTTGCGTTAGCATTTGCATTCACCAGTCTTGGGCAGTTGTGGCGGAAGTGACCAATCTCTCCGCAGTTGAAACATGAACCCAATGGGAATCTCGCAGCATTCCCTTGAACCGGAGCTTGAACCTGAGCAGCCTGATTTTGTCCCAAACGACAAATATTGGCCAAATGCCCAAGTCTACCACACGTTGTGCATTTCTTGCAATCTCGTGGTGCAACGTGATGACCGTTGCAACGGGCACAATGAGGTGCGGTACCGGCATATGCTTTCTTTGCAGGTGGCTGAGCTGGTTGGTTCCGCGGGTTCTGAGCAGTCTGTGCTGTAACAGCAAAGTTCTGAACATCCTTTCGCTTTCTTGATTTCTTTGCCGTCTCACCTTCCTTACCCTTCTTGTTTTGACCTTTCTTGCTAACCTCCATGTCAGCTGTCTGTTTCTTGCCCTTGTCACCCTTCCTGTGTAACTTGTTCTTCCGAATCTGCGACTCAGTCAATGTCGCTGATAACTCGATCGCCTGACGGAGTGTGGCAGGGTTACTACCAGTAAGGATGTCTTGTACCGAGTCAGGTAGGCCGTCGATGTACCTTTCGATAGCTATGTCAAGTGGGGTAACCATTGTCGGGCAAAGCAGACTCAGCTCCTCAAACCTATCAGTATAAGCCCTGTGCTCACCACTATCCTGCTTCAAATCATCAAATTCCTTCTCTAAGGCTCGCTGCTCATGACGAGGACAGAATTCCCTCATCATAAGAGCTCTTAGTTCAGCCCATGTCTGTGCCAAGGCAATCTCAGCACCCCTATCTCTCATAACCCCGTTCCACCATGTCAAAGCCCTCTTCTGAAATACGCTCGAAGCAAACTCGACCTTGCGATTGTCAAGACACTGCACGTGGCGAAAAGTATTCTCTATGCTTTCAAACCACTGAAGAAGCCCAGTCGCTCCTTCAGAACCACTAAACTTGAGTGGTTTAGCCTGGTTAAAATCCTTGTATTTGCATGGATCATTGTTGTTGTTATAGGCTTGGATCCATTGAGCAAAGAGGTTTGGGAATTGAGCAGCCATTTGCTGCGCAATAATTTCTGCCAGCTCGGCAGTCTCTATCTGGTTTTCGCGTCGAGGAGGCATTGTCTAAAAGAGGAAACATGAAAGGAAACGAGTGAGAGAATTTAGACGAAAAGAATAAGATGAAACAAATCTGATGAAAGCAAGGGTAGTGGTCATTTGTTTGTTACCACAAGGTAAACAAACGACACACAGTGACTAATCAAAGTAAATGGGTCAAAATAATGTATCGCGAAGACATGCTCGCCTATAAGTGAACACTCATCCCAAGAATTCCCAGGTAAGCACAACTGGTCTCGCGTCTGATGAGATGTATACGAAGTGCTTGCCTAGACAGAAAACCCAGAATACAGGCATTCACCCTTCCAGTTTGCACGTGTTCACATTATTTAAAACCCAAAACCATGACGAGAATTTGAAAATTCAAAGGGGTTCAAAACCATATAACAGAGGGTTCAAAACCTTACAATAGAGGGTTCAAAACCTAGAAATCAATCATCCTAGAACAGATGATTAGTTTTCAAAGCGGTTTTGAAATTTATGTTCTTGTTGTGGTCGTCGCCTAAGGATAGGTGACGGTATTGTTTTATGACTAAACGCAAGTAAACTCGCGTTAGGGTCCTAGAAAGGTTATAGACTAGGTCAAAGCATTACTAATTACTAATAACCTAATTCCCTATAACCATTGGCTCTGATACCATCTTTTCTGTCACACCCCGACCGCGTAAAACAACAAATCGCGGCGGAAACATCGGGGCGTGTTGCAACAGAATTAATGTTTCATAACCATGGATATCAAAAGTGTTTCGTTTTATTAAACATTGAGTAATTACATCGTCTGGAAATCTAATTACACTATTTAAACATAGTCTATCATTGTTATTGAGTCACTAAGGCCTTGTCCAGTCCTATGTGAGCATGCATCTTATCAATCGATATCATCCAACATACCTGAAACATATGTGAAAACGAGGTCAGCAAAGAAATGCTGGCGAGTACATAGGTTTTGTAGGAGTGTCGAAATCATGGCTAGTTTAGACGTTGCAATACTTTATTTAAAAACCTTGTTTTGAAAAGAGTATAATATTGCAACTTAATTAACCAACTCAAATCAAGCGAGTTATAATTTGTAAAACCTCGTAGCCATGACTCTTAACCCAAAAACATTTGTTTTAGTACATTATTTGAAAAACAATGATAAGTTCAGGTGATATGTATCAGTAATAGAATAATGCATGATTAAATGAATGACCATGTAAAATGAGTTTGTATAAGATAAGTTGTTTGTAAATAAATGTCTTGTGAAAAGTATGTTACTCGTATAAAATGTTCTATGTCTCAAACTGAAATGATTCAAATAACGCTACAATATGTAATACCATACAAACACTTATATATAGGAAGTACCAGCGGCGTATCCACCATGCTTGTATCATATTACACACGCATCGTTACTTAATCACTTAATCAAACCAAACCAAACAATGTAAAATGTCTATGTCAAATATCCATGTATGGCAAGTGAAATGTCTCAACTAAACCATATGCACAAAAACAAAGTATTGAAGTAAAAAACTTGGTTTAAATCAAAGTTATGTTTTGTGGGAAATACATGATCAAATGTCAATCATGTACAAATGTTTACCCAATCGTTAAACCATCGTGTGAAAACCAATCGTTTACCCAATCGTTAAAACATCGTGTGAAAACCAATCGTTTACACAATCGTTAAATTCGTTTTAGGTCGTGAAACTACTTAAATGGTCGTCTCGCTAATAACATTCAAACCTTCTTGACTCGCATTAATAAACCCTTACCAAAGGATAGATTAACAATTCGCATTAATAAACCCTTACCAAAGGATAAATTAACAATTCGCATTAATAAACCCTTACCAAAGAGTAAATTAACAATTCGCATTAATAAACCCTTACCAAAGAGTAAATTAACAGTTACAGATTCAGTCGCTACCCACAACACCCACACATAACTACGGGTGTAGTAAATAACGGGACTTGTCAGATCCTATGGTACCATAACCTAATACTGGTCGGCTTGATCATTGCTAATGAATGTCATTTGTTATGTAACTACAACCAACAAGTTTGTTCACTTTATGAAATCGTTATTAGTTTTGTATAAATCGCCTTAATCGTTTTTGAAACCATCGTTATAACATCGAAAACATTTAGCACATATGAGTCACCCCAAAACAATTGAAAACAGTAAAATAGGGGAAGAATGTACTCGCCTGGGAGTGCTTAGGAGTCTTGAACAACTACCAAGTAAGCTAGAGGAGTCCCGGAAATCAAACGGTACCTAATATAGGTAACTACATAATTAACCCGGACCTAAATCGGAAGACTGGGTAGCAGGAGGGTTTGTAAACCAAATGAGTGTAGGAACTCATATGATATGGTTTAACAAAGCCTACATACTAAATGAAACTTAACCTAAGTATTATCGACCCATCGCGACCCATTAAGGTAACATACGTTACTTTAACGTGTCGTGCGCGTGAAACGCGTTCGGACCGCCTAACTAGCCCTATGACAAGTGTTATATGCCTAAACATATTACATAATCAGTTACGTGACAAAGGTTTAGGTTACATATGCTTAATTACCAATTATACATGAAAAGGGTATTCTGGTAATTTACCTAAGGCATATAAACTACCTATCATACAACTACTTAAACGATGTGACCATAGGGTATAACCTCGGAAGGTTATTCCCTACCTACTATGGTCACCTAATGTGTTTGGTCGGATCCTAATGATCGACCAAACTGGGTCGGGTTCGAAGGTATAGGCGATTTATTAGATCTCCTACCCTACGACTCTAGACAACGTGGTAATCAGTGGGCATAGTCCCAAGGGACTATGACCAACGTGATTACACTTACGTTGCGAAGTTCAAACGAACTTCGCATTGACCATTACTGGTCAACGCTGAAAGTCAAACAAAGTTTGACTTTCTGACTCGAAAAGCAGTAAAAATAAGGAAAAGAACGAAAGAATACTTACGAAGGGTCCCCGAATGCTAACCCAGATCAAAATAGCTCAGGTATGAAACGAAAGTTCCAACTTAGAGCCCAAATGATCAGATTTGTGGGTTTTTAAGCCAAAGGGGGGTGGGTATTTATAGATAAAGTAGAGCCGCTAGGATCGTTTCTTGAATACCGTGCCACGATCCGAGCCGTACACTTGTCACAAAGTTTATGGAGCCACATATGCTCCTTATCTTAGTGATTAAGCAATTTAAAACATGTGGTTGTGGTTAAATCTGCTGAAAACAGGCTGTTAAGTACTCTGCATCTGGTCTGAACTTGCTTTACGGACCTCAAAGCTGCCAATGTTGAGGTCCGTAAGGTAACAACTTTGGCAGATTTACAGTTTTGGTCCCTGCAATGCAATCAGCCCATTTTTGACACGTTTAAGGCCCGTTAACCCCATTTCAAAGCTCTAAAATGAAGTTAAAGTATAGGGAACTTAAAATGTGCTCAAAAATATCTCGGATGTCGGTTCGTTTGGCCGTACGGTCGCGATGTTCGGTTAATTACGACGGAATGCGCACAAGCGCGAAAAACGATCCAAATGACGCGACGAATGGATTTTTTTTATGGCGAACACTAAAATATAATATAGTCATGCTTACATAAATTTTTGGATGTCCAGATGTATTCAGAACGTAAGTTATGCGCGAAAATGCAAACTTGTGCACTTTTTGACGCTTTTAGTCCCTGAATGACACAAAAGTTTATTTTAGCATACCGAACACCTCAAAGCCTATTTCTAAGCTATGTAAAGGATATTTATGGTATGTTTAACTTATGGTCATGTTCCGGAATGTCTGTTACAGTTCAAATTGGCATACTTTCGCAGTTTGTCAACTTTAGTCCCTGTAAGCGATTTAACTTTGATTTCATCACATCAAACCTTCCAAAACTTATATCTAAGTTATGTAAAGGTTATTTAAGGTATGTTAAGCCTATTTCACTATTCCGGAGTGTTCGTTGCATTAAACTGGTTATATTTACACATCAGTGCGCGTTTAACCTTCCAGAAAGCGATTTAAAGCTTGACATTGAACAAGAGTTGATATGTGTAAACGATACACATATTTTTACAAATCCCAAGTATGAAATACAATATTTCATTGGTTTGGTATTTGTTTGATGGCCGTGGAGGCACAGGTGTTACAGAGTGTTACAGGGATCCACATGGTAATCCAGTAGTTGATCCATCAAAAGTGGATTTTGATGCTGTAACCAATGTGTTTCCAAGTGAAGGCACTTTCAACACAAGAAGGCTTTCTGATAAAAGCTATTTGCCAAATTTGATGATCAAGTTAAGAGAAGTTTTTGAAGCAAGTTTACCGAAGGTGGTAGAGATGAAGAAGAGAAAAGAAGAAGAACTGAAGAAGATGATTGAAGAAGTGAAGACTGTTGCAAAGCTTGCTGGAGAGGAACAGAGAACTGGAGAAGTGCAGAAGAATGAAGAAGCTCAGAAAGAAGAGATCAAAGAGCAAGATCAGAAAGTTGAGTCAGAAGAATCGGTGCTGAATGAGACTGAGGTTAGAAAATCTTATGATCTATCTAATGTTGAAATGGTTGATGAAAAGGAAAACAAATGCAGGAATTGCATAGAAATGTGCAAAGTCTGTATTGAAAAAGATGAACTGATAAAAACAAAAGATAATGAATTAAGCAAAATTGAAAATGGTTTCACAATAAAATGTAAAGATATGATTGAAAAAGAAGAAATTTTGAAACTAAAAGTTGAAAAATTGACACAGAAATGTCAAGGTCTTGAAAAGGATAATGATGTTTATAGACAACTGTGTTCTACAAAATGTGTCAATTGTGTTGAAAAAGAATCTAAATTTCAAGATTTACAAAAACAGTATGATTCTTTAAAATGGTCGAGTCAGAGAGTACAAGAAGCTTATGATACTTTGAAGAGCCAAGTCAAAAGTTTTGATCAAAGATTGTCTGAAACTTTAACAACTAAAGAAATGTATGAAAGAAAGTTTAAAGAAAAGCAAATTGAATTAAACAAATGTGTTGATGAAATTGCAAATCTTAAACAAGTCTTGGCTGAAAAAGAAAAGGTTGTTACCAAACTTCAAAGTTATCATAACTCTTCGTACATTCTCGAACGCATTTTCAACATCACACCAGATGACAAAGATACTGAAAATTGCAAAAAGGGTATTGGTTCAGAATTTCATCAGGTACCACCACCATTGAGAAACAATTATACTTTTTATGATGAGGAAAAGGTGGCAAAGGGTTTGAATATAGCTGACCAGTTACCTGAAAGTATCGATGTGACTTACTCCAAATCTGATGATGCTAATGATTCAGAGGTGGTAAGTAAGGTTGTTGAAAGTGTTTTGAAAGATGAGTCTACAAAAGGTAAGTCTGAATCACAGGATGGAGATGAAGGAAATCTTGATGATGGTTATTTGAAAAACACAAAATTCGAGAAAAATTTGAATGATGATTCAAAAGGATTGGTTTATACCATGATTGGATCGGACAAATTATTCTTAGATGTTGTATTCCCGATTCAGAATGTGATTTCAGAGAAAGTCGATAAAGTTTTCAAAATGGTTGAGATTGAGAAGTCAGAAATTCCAAAGTTTGCTGGTAAAGGTCATAAATCATTTTATAACAAACCTGGTTTTAAGAAGAAAAACATGAAAGCTGGTTTGGGTTATAAAAAGAAACGGAATTGGAATCAAAGTAAAAAACCAAATTTGCAACAAAAGATGAATTTTGTTCAAGGGAAAAGCTTGAAAGAAGAGGAAAAACTCAAATTTGGACGACAGTCTAATGAGGAGTTTGATGCTATGAAAAAGAAACAACAACAGGCCAAGGATGTTTCAAAGAAAGTGTGTTTTAAATGTGATCAAATTGGACATGTTGCACGAAAGTGTCCAAATCCAAAGCCTGTTGATGTTGAAAAACAGAAATCTGAGGATGTGAAATCAAGGTCAACCAGATTTGATTCGAAACAAACTTGGAGGTACAATACAAACAAGTTTGCTTCAAATCAAAATTGGAAATCAAACCCGAACAGGTTCGATTCAAGACAGACCTGGAATTCTCACACACCCAGATTGAGAACAACACAGAGTTGGAGAAAATCTGTTGATATGACAAAACCTAAAGAGTTTTGGAAACCTAAAAATGTTGTTCAAAATCAAAAGGTTCAAAAAGAGTCACATTTTTATAAACGAGGAACACCGACGGGTCACACATGGTTTGTTAAGAAAAATGATAATTCGGTAAAAGATGAAAAAGTTGAGATTAAACTTGATGATGTTTTTGAGAAAAATGAAAGAAATTATCCAGTTTTACCTGGAAAGATTCATATTCAACTACCTGAGTCTAAACAGGCTTGGGTTGCGTTGTTCAAATGATCAAATTGTTGAATGTGCAGGTGCTCAACGAAGCTGAAGATTGTGAACAGAGAAGTTGGAGCAGCCTGACACAGGAAGAGGTTGCAGGACCCTGGTTTGGTTGAACAGGGAGTTTAGTTTTATTGTTTTCTGTACATAAATAAACAATATTTTCAAAATCCTAAAAATTAAAAAAAAAAATTAAAAACCAAAAATATGTTTTTAGTTTGTTAAAATTTGAAAAACAAAAATATGTTGTTTTTAATTTTGTTTGAATGTATGTTGATTGAATACGCCGAAACCCTCACGGCTGAACAAACATGATTACTTTCATCAGATTGAAAAACGGTTTTCAAACTGTTAAGATCAATGGGTTGTAAATCATGGGGGTACGTTATATTTTCTGCAAATCAGAGCACTTGAAGCAGAAAATGGATGGCGAGACAAAGCTATCAGTATTGGTTGTCAAATTTTCTTTAAATGGTTTTGCATTTTAGGGGGAGAAAAATTGTTGTTAGAAAATACAAAAACATTTGAAAATTTGAAAAAGTCAAAAACATGATAAAATTCAAAAGTTTGAGTTTTGCGTAAAAAGAGGAAATGATAGTACATCAGTAGACAGTTACAGTACGCTAAAGAAATGGAAAGTTTAAATGTGTTAAACGATCTCACCGTGGATGTGTCGGTAGGTTTTTATACATTTAGTAAACTTTTTCGGGATATAAACCTAAATTCAAACTTGCTTATTTCGTGGGGAACACTACTTGGATATATAGGTAACCCCTGAAATCTCGTTTGAAAGGTCTCTTAATCTGATATACTAGGTCTTTATACTCTATGATATCTGGGGTATTATTCCGGGACTTCTGCTGAACGGTAGTTCTGACCTAGTCCCTGGCTAATACTTGCTGCAATGCTTGAAACACAGCATTAAACCCTCAGCATGCTGAAACAATAAAATTGATATATGCTGCTGTTGTAAGCAAAAAGATCCTCTAAAGGGGACACACCGAAAAGTCGAAGCTGATATCTCTCTGCGTATACGGAAGTATCGATCTGAGATCCCTCGGCCCTCGCATACCTAATTTATATACAGATATCATTGTAGTATACTCACCTGTAAGACTGATTATTGGGATTCTGGATACGGGAGTATATTCAAGAGGTGGGACACATGAATGAGTTTAAGTTCTTAATACATCTAATTCGTATCCTGAATCAGTTGAAGTTTGTATGAAAATTTAAGTGGATCAGTATATCGACAATCTAAGTGAATTGTTTAATTCTTAAAGTGTTTTTAAGCTCAACGGTACTTGTGATTTGTCAAAAACTGATATGATCCTTTGACGCATATTCAAAACAAAAATATTGTTTGTAAATATGTTTGTACATATTTCTTTATTGCTTTATATTTTCAGAAAATACAAAAAGATTTTGATTTCTGCTTTATTTTCGACAACCGATGTCTGAGTGCTGAGTTTCAAAATCTAAGTAAGCTGATTGTGTTTCTGGAAATAAAACAAGTTCATTAATTTGAAACTTGAAGTTTTAAAATCAAAAATTCAAAAACAGTTTGTGATATCTCCAAGGTCATTAAGTTGGACTTGGATGATTAACTGTGGGGGATTTGGATGCTTATATTGTTATAGAGCTAGTTTCCGATACGATTTGTTGAAACTGCCAAATTCATGAGAAATGATTGAAGTTTGTTGATTGGGGGAGTGGATTAGAGAATTTGATTGAGAATTCAAAATGTTGTTACTCATAAATGTTTGAGAATTTGCAGATGGTAGTCCAGACTACGATCTCGAGAGCAAAGTCTAAGGGGGAGTCTGAAGACAAGCTTGAAGCATGGAAAAGTTTGTAGATAGAAAGCTAGGTGTCGATCCCAAAGCACGAAAGCTGGATGAAAGGGGGAGCCTGAAGCTGATAGAAGAAGAGATAGTTGGTTGCTTACAATGTTACAATCTAAGTGAGGATGCAGAATGATCAAGATTGAAGATGTGTCATATTGAAGAATAGTCACTGAAGACTTCGTCAATATCCAAGGGGGAGTCTGTTAGTGCACTATGTCTATTGACTTCGTCTTGTATTACGTAGTAGGATAGGATTATCAGTGCACGAGGTTCGAGAAACTGAGAAATGAGGTTTAAGTGAAGATTTCGCTTGAAGTGAACTTGTGACAAGTTCAAGCGAAATCACACACAACAGATTTCGCTTCAACATGTTCTGGTCACTCTCAAGCGAAATCTCACCTCTATATATAGTGCACTTGTCATTTCATTTGGTACGCGACTTCTGAAAGTGTAACGAAGTGCTGCCGGTTTTCTGTCAGGTTGTAAACATTGTTATTATCAATATAAGCAACAGATTAAAGATTACAAGCTGTATTCGTGTCCGGTTTACTGATTCCGCCTTTAAACTGGATGTAAAACTCTTCTGAACGACTCAGTCGGGTCAAACAACGATCCAACAACCAAGTTAGCATAAAACAACATTTTTACAAGTTTTATTCTAAACTTATTTCGGAGCCCATGCCTAACCGCCTAAAAGCTCGTTTGCCTAAATCTGAAAACGTTGTCTGTGGTAGAGGCTGAAGCTATGGAGGTTCCATTTGTGACAACTGGCCTTTCTCCATGTGCTCCGTACAATAA
This sequence comes from Helianthus tuberosus, assembly GCA_030545235.1. Lineage (NCBI taxonomy): Eukaryota > Viridiplantae > Streptophyta > Magnoliopsida > Asterales > Asteraceae > Helianthus > Helianthus tuberosus. Next base: position 72,485,928 of record CM060403.1, read on the forward strand.
TAAACAGTAATCTGTGCTTTAATGACTGTGCATGAATGAATTAACTAGACGAATGAATTTCTGATTACTGCCATATACATACAAAGGCATTTCATGTTGCAAGATTGTTTATCTTTATTTCATGCAACACAATGTGGTTTACCTAATGCACAGAACAAAGTTAGCACAGTTATCAGACAAACTAGAAGTACTGACGGAAGTTCAGTACTCAGACAGACATGATATTAAGACACAGAATGAGCCCCAGAACCAAGTGTTACACTAGAATAGTGTCTAGGAAAGTAGAGATTACAAAACTGCCTTCCTAGTGATGACATAGGTACCGGAAAGTGCCAGAAACACACTAAAACTGCAGAATTCTGCAAAAAATAAACCAATTCAGCAAAAATCCAGCTTTTAACATCTAAATATAATGCAGAAATGTGGTTTAATGGTCTAGAATACTTTCCTAAGTGTCGGGAATCAAAACTGTTATAAAAGACAACATGAAGCACACTAAACTGCTCAATTTAGCATCTTAACGAACCGGTAACCAACCGAACACTACCCGAAACACCAAATTTTCACTAGAAGCAATGTTTTAACATTTCCGAGCTAGTTACGGTCACCGAACATCATAACGCATCCTATAAACACTAAACCCCTAAAACACTAAACATTATGCTTGAAATCTAACTAGATAATGTAACTAGTAATTGAAACACAATTAACACCTCCCCCCCCCCCCCATTTAGGACGGTTACATTATGGGGCCCACTCTTGATTTTTTTTTCCAATATTTTATATGATATGCCAAGGAAATAAGAGACATATTAACCTAAAGATAATTAAATGTTGGAGGATCCATTTATAAAAACCACCGGATTATTATACTTATCATTCATCATCTTCCACCAACAAAACAACTTCTCTTCTTCCCCCACAACTCACGGCCCAAGCTTCCCCATACATGCCATCCACTTTTCAATCCAATCAATGCATTCTAAGGAGATCCTAAGGTGCAAGAAGCATAGTAAAGAAGCTTGGAAGCATTGAAAGTGGAAGGACCTTCTCCTGGTTCTTTTATCCACCTAGTTTATCATCTTCATCATTTTTGGTTTCTTCCCTAGCCTTGTGCTAGTAGTAAGACTCTTGAAACCTCATTTTACTTCTTATTATGTTGGTTAAAAGGTCATGTAAAAGACTAAACATGAAGAACACTATGAATCAAGAACATAAATCTTAAACATAAGACTAAAAATCATAAGAATACATGTTGTTTATGTGTTGTTATGCTACTTGATTGTTGATTGTTTATGTTATTAATGTTAAACATCATATGATCTTGCTAGATAGTGATTAAAGACATAATCTAGCAAGATGAGAGGATGATTATGTTAAAGATCAAGAGATCATCCTTATGTTTAAGCATGAACTTGAAGTATAAATTGTTTTCTTGAATAAAGATGATCAAAGTGTAATGAGAATCTTGTAAGTATATGATTTCAAGAAATATTTTTCAAGAAACCAAGAATAAAATACAAGAATTACATAAACTTGGTTTTTAAAGAAACTAACCACATTTTTAGTGGTTAATCAAGTGTAGAAATATATATTTAACAAGAAAAATTCAAGAAGAAATATTTTTAGAAAATTTATTCACAAGTTGTAAACAATCTAACTTCTTCAATAATGATGTTTTTAAATAAATAACCACACTTTAAAGGGTAACTAAGCTTACTAAACACACTAGTAAGTTACTACAAATTATTATAAATTTTCAAGTTAATGAAGTAGTGATTAAGGCTTGATTTTGGCAAATTGGTAAGTATTGGTTGATTTATTGTTGATTGTGATGATTTATAAAAGAAAATGATATACTTTGAAAGCATGGAAACCTTCATTTTTAAGGGGAAACTATGACAAAATTTTTCTAGAAATTAAACACTTAGAAAAATATTTTAAAACAAATATTTACAAGTATATTTTTTAACCATGATTTTTATATAAAGTTTGCCATAATTTTTGTTACAAAAATTATAAATATTGGAGGTTGGTTTTTGATAATAGAAGTGACTAAATATGTATTTAGGAAAATATATATTTAGATGTCACCATGTGTGTGATTATTTGTATATTATGTGTATTAGTTATATTATTTTAGGACTTGAAATAATATAACTCACCAAAATACCAAGAAATTACAATACAAAATATTACCAAAATTCCAAGAAATAAATATATAATTTATACCCAAAGTTTGGGCAAACCGAACAAGGAATATAACTTACATAAATATTCCGGAATTAAAGTCATAAGTATATTTTGGTAAACGGTATTTTGGAAACCAAGAAAACGAAAAATATGATTTTTATACATATTACAAAAATATATCATATTTTTTACAAGAAGAAAATACATTATTTTGAGTAAGGAAGAATATATGTTTTCTTGAACAATTAGAAAATATGATATTTTTGGAGAAAATATATATTTTCTTAACAAATTTAGAATATATTATTTTTGGGGTGAAAAAATGGATTTATAAATATTTTCTAAGTTAATCATGAAAATATGTTATTTCTGAGATTTATATGAAAATATAAATTATTTTACCAAGGAAGATTTATAAGTAATCTTCTATAAAAGTTTTCTTAAAATATATATTTTAAGAATATATGTTGGTGAATTGTTATTAAAAATAATATTCCGGAAAATGTAAATACAAAAATTAAGTATAAGAATACTTAATAAATACAAGAAAATACGTATTCACGCACGTACGAATACACACTGGAATACACCTCAAGTACTTGGCAAAATACACAAGGATAATTATACCCATACTTGGGAAATATCCATGAAAAGAATTACAACACAAACTAAGCCAAACGTGTATTATTTTGACAATATTCCAATTTAATGGATGAAAATAATTTAAGTTAAAATATTATTATTTTAACTAACAATTACATACTTTGGAATATTATAATATACATCAATGATGTAACTCAAAATATACCAAGATTTCCAAAACAAGTCTTAATGAACAATTAATGCAAAGAGTCGTTACACGACCTAAACGTCTAATAAAACATGGCACGTGTGTAGGTAGTTGTACGACTCGTAGGAGGACCTTTGAATATACAAGACAGCTGGACGCAAACTTGTGACTTCATGTCCCCCTTTTCTTTTAACTGTTTTAGTTTTATAACTTCGGGGGTGAAATACATGTTTCAAATGTTTCAAACGTTACAAATGGTATGGTTAGCTAAGGAATGAACTGTTAGATCATGTGAATGGGTAGGCGCACACTTAAGACCATTAATCCTTGTATAAGGACCGAGGGGCATGAGTGATAGATCTATTTGGGTGTTGCGAGCCCCACCCATGAGACCGCGAGTTGGACCATGTGGTGACTGTGTCGTTCCCGCCGGGTGGCCCGGTACTAAATCTGCAAAGGTTTGAGCCTTCCTGCACCATTGCACACATATTAATGTCCTTGCAAAACATTAATTTGATCTGTTCATAGATGCTTTTCATACCTGTTTTCAAAGGAGTCTCTCAAATGTTTACAAGTTTATCAGTACTCATACAAAACGCATGAACTCGCTCAACTTTTGTTGATGTTTTCAAAATTACATGTATTTCAGGAAAGAAGTTGGATCTTGGGCGCTGGTGTTGTTCTAGATGTAAATTTCAAGTTTAGATGTCATCAACTTTTGTTGGTTTGTAACTTAATCAAAGGTTGTGTTGTTTGAAACTTAAATGACTGATGTTTGTAATGTTTTAAACTTTATGAATGGATGAACATCATTTTGATCATATAGTTGTTTATTATAATCGAATGCAATGAGAACCAATCAAGTCACACGCATACACTTCCGCAAAAGTTAGGGTGTGACACCATTCACGTTATTGGAAATAAAAAACGCAATATGGGATTGTGATGGAGATTGAGCACCCGGGCCAGACGGGTTCAACTTTTGGTTCATAAAGCGGTGTTGGGACGGTTTGAAGAACGATTTCCAGAAACTATTAGAAGAATTCTATGTTAATGGTAATATTAACAGGAGCTGTTTCTCATCATTCATCGCCCTTATCCCAAAAATTAAGGATCCGCTACAACCTGTAGACTTCCGGCCTATTAGCTTGATCGGGTGTGTCAACAAAGTAATATCCAAAGCCTTAGTTAATCGAATTAAAGGGGTGATTGGGAAGTTGATCTCGGAGGAGCAAATGACATTCCTAAGTGGTAGAAATATCACAGACGGACCTCTCATGCTTAACGAGGTACTAGCTTGGATGAAGGTATCTAAAAAGGTAGGTATGATCTTTAAAGTCGACATTCACAAGGCCTATGATTCGCTTAATTGGGATTTTCTTCATTCCGTCATGGTCCAAATGAACTTCCCGCCCAGATGGTGTATGTGGATAGTGGCTATTCTACGATCTTCTCGGGCCTCCGTTCTCGTCAATGGATCTCCAACTATGGAATTTAATTGTACACGTGGTCTCCGTCAGGGAGATCCACTATCACCGTTCTTATTTCACATGGCAATGGAGGCGTTATCCCAAATTATGCACAAGGCCTCCGCGAGTGGGATATTTCAAGGGATTAAATGCGCGGTGAATGGCCCTATTTTAACTCACTTACTCTATGCGGACGACGTCGTTTTCCTTGGAAAATGGTCGATTGAAAACGCGTTAAACCTTAGAAGAATCCTTAGATGCTTTTATTTGGCCTCGGGCCTTAAGGTAAACATCGGAAAAAGTAATCTTTTTGGTGTGGGAGTTGGATACAACGAAGTGGGGGTTATGGCCGATGTGTTAAGATGCAAGGCTGGAACCTTCCCATTTAAATACTTGGGGTTACAGGTTGGTGGTAATATGAACTTAGTGAAAAACTGGAAACCGGTTTTGGAAGTATTTAAGAACCGATTATCCATATGGAAAGGCAAAACCCTTTCCTACGGAGGAAGAATCACTTTAATAAAACCGGTTCTTAATTCTCTTCCAAACTATTATTACTCATTATACAAGGCCCCGAATCAAGTTATTAAAGAACTTGAAAGTATCCGGGGATCATTTTTTTGGAGTGGCGCGGAAGAAAAGAATAAAGGGAATTAGATTGCTTGGGAGAAGGTCATCGCTCCGGTCGAATATGGTGGATTGGGATTTGGTTCTCTAAAAGATACTAATCTAGCCATGCTAGCAAAATGGTGGTGGAGATTCAAGGTTGAGAAAGACGGCTTGTGGAGAAAGGTAATATGGGCGATACATAATAAATCGAGATCCTGGAATTTCATTCCAGTCAAGATATCGATACCGGGGTCGTGGAACAAATTAAGAACATTTCGGCCGAGTTAGAAAAAGCTCGAATCTGAATTTATCAAACCAAATTAAAGGGGTACTCGGGAACGGGGTCGACATTTTATTTTGGATAGACACGTGGCTAGAAGACTTACCATTGGCGCAGAAGTTCCCAGCTTTGTTCAACATAGAGTCCAACAAGATGTGCACAGTTTCGGATCGGGTTACTAGCAATACGCAAGGGGTACTGTAAAGTGGGTTTGGAACAGTGAACTGGCTTCGGCGGTGGAATTAGCGGAAGTTCAACAGTTAACTCAGAAGCTTGCGGGGGTTAAATGTGTAGAAAAAAAAAAGACCAATGGAGCTGGGGACTAGACCCGAATGGTAACTTCTCGGTCGCTACCATAAAAAAACATGTTATCTCAACCTACAGGTCTTGTCCGAATTCTATTTTTAAGTGGAATAATTGGACGCCAAAGAAGGTAGGAATAATGGGTGGGTGTGCGATGTGGGAAAGGTTACCGACAGGATGTGCATTGCAGATCAAAGGGATCCAACTGGCGTTAACTTCATGCCCCCTTTGTCACGAAATGCCGGAAACGTGTGAACATCTCTTGTGTCCTGTCAATTTGCCCAATTGGTATGGATCGTTATCGCACAATGGTGTAAGGTCCCGAACTTTTTCTTTTTTAGCATAATAGATTTGCTTCAAATAAATGATGTGGTGACCGGATCTGTCAAGAAGAAAAATTGATACATGCCATAACACTTGTGTATCTTTGGAGTATTTGGCAGATGAGGAATAAGGTTGTGTTCGAACAAGCCCCTATATCGGTTCCGGTAGTTGTAGAGGAAATAAAGTACATGAGCTATCAATGGGTCAAAAATCGGTCGAGAGAAGGTGACCTCAACTGGGACAAATGGAGGAGGTTCGAAGTTTTCTAAAAAGTCTTTATAGATTCTATTATGTAATGTTTTCTCTGTTTCGGTTTTTGTTTTGTTATTAATTGGCGGTTGTAATTTTGGTGCTAGCACCTTGCTAGATGGTGAATAAAAATTCTTGTTGGCCGTTAAAAAAAAAGCCTAAGCCATAATGACATTTATCCAACGTTTACTAGAAGCACATTAAACCAACACACATGTTTCTTGCAGTGTTGTTTTAGTTTTTACCAATGGATTTATAGTCTAGAGGTATTTGGGGGGTGAGATAAGACTTTGGACTAATAGGTCCTGAGTTCGATTCTCACAAGGGGGTTTTCTTATATTTATTGGGGTTTCTCTTGAATTTGTGTATAGGCATTATGCCTAGTGGAGATGGATATGATCAGGTGGTTCTGCTGGTGGCACGATGATACTCCGTTAGTCCGTCAGTGATCTAAATTTGCCGTTAAAAAACAAAAACTAATTGTATGCTTTAGGATTGAAAAACTAGCCACTTGCATGGAAAGGCCAACACACACAAGTTGACTATCAATATCCCACCGTTATCTTAGAGATGATTGCGTCGACCTCTGGATTTAACATACAAATTGACACAACTTATTTTTAAAGATACCATAATTAGCTCATTAATTCAAAGTAAGTCATATTGCTTTTTTTTTGAACGGCAAGGAACGACGTGACAACTACCGTGACATCGGGCGTTGTGGCTAAGGTCGACTACTCGACCGCCGCCAGCCCCTTGGCTCTACCTAAATGCGCGGAAACTCGACCTCAATCGGTAAACCCTCACCTGCCATCCAAGTCGAACCGGTGCTACCCGTATTCGCTCTTCACCTGGATGCCGCAAAAAATAATGAGGAGAGTAAGAGTTAAACTTGGGTCACAAGGAATACCAATTCTTTTCCCAACCACTTTACCACTACCTCAATGGCAAAGTCATATTGCTAACCAAATAAGGATTTCTTTTACCAAATGACTTCTAGTCTAATAGTATTAAGGAGTGTAGGCAATGTCGTCTCTTCTTTCGAAATGAAGGTCTTAGTCTTACTTAGGGCTGGCATATCGTGTATACCCGTACACGATAAGACACGACACACGAAATCCCATACACGAACACGACACGATATACACGAAAATTACCTGTTAATACCTGTTAACACGAGTGTTCGACTGTTTTTTTTTTGAACGGCTAACTGCTTTCCACGTGTAAACCCACCCTTTCGGAGCTATGTCCAAAGGCCGACTACTCGACCACCGCTAGAAAGCGTAGCACACCCCAGATGCGCGGAAACCCCGTGGAATAGGTAAAACCGCGCCCCCCCTCGGACTCGAACCCGGGTAAAACCCCGGGCCAAGCCCTCACCGAGTGTGTACAACCACTACGCTGCAACGAGTGTTCGACTGTTATACACGAAAATTACCTGTTAATACTTGTTGACACGAACAAAAACACGAACACGACATGCTATCCGAGAGTTATAGAGGGAGTTTAGGGTTTTATTTTTTTTTAATTGATGAGGAATGAAAATAGAAATGAATTAAGGAACCCACAAACACATGGCTAATGAGTTTTATTTAGGGCTGAGCAGTATACGGTTCAGAACCGCTAGAACTGGGGAACCGAACCGGAACCGCTAGATCCAAACCGTATTTTTGTATATAGGGTCCGGTTACGGTTCTTAAATTTGGGTAAAAAGGGTTCCCGGTTCGGTTCCGGTTAAAACCACGGTTCCGGTGAAAGAACCGCTAGAACCAGTTGGGATTATAAATATTTAAAACCCTATTTTATTAATGGGCTTTTCAACGTCATATACGACCATCCTAATTCTTATTCCCTCCTTTTATATTCATTCCACGATCTCATCTTTCATCTTCTAATTCTTCTCCATCTCTCAACCCTAACCCTAATTGCTATCATACAAGTTCATCTCCATCAACACCCTGCAAATACAGGTACGCTATTCTACATGACCTTTTTTATGATTGCATATATATATATTCTTTCTAGATGTTTGCTTTCTGATACGTATAGTTTTCTGTATGTGAAAATAAAAATTGAACAAAAATAATCAAATCAATGTTGATCAAATTGTAAATGTGTATATAAATAGTGTATCGCTTGGTAAATACAGTAGATGCATTACTGATCAATCTATTCACGTGAGCCAAATACAGTAGATGCATTATTCGTTTATTTTTTTTAATTGCTAACACTTGGTTTCATTTAGATGTTTATGAGAAGATTGAGAGGATGAAAATCGAATGAAGTTTGAAGATGTTTGTTTTAACTGTTAACACGATGGTTGTAATAGTTTTATTTAGAGTTTGTTTTATGGCTTGAATTTTTTTTTATTGTTGCTTTGCTACTTTTATTTTGATTGGTTTGAACTTTGAATGTTGTAACTCTTAGTTAATGTTTTCAATGGTTTGATTCGTTTTTATTGAATTGTTAATTTTACGATTTAAATGTCAACCGGTTCCCGCGAGAACCATTTACACGAGAACCGTTTAACCGGTTCGGAACCGAACCGGAACCGTTATAATACGGTTCGGTTCTGGTTCTTAAATTTAGCAATTAACGGTTTCGGTTTGGTTCCGGTTCGGTTCGGTCCGGTTCTGAACCGTTGCATAACCCTAGTTTTATTTAATTTAATTTCTTATCATGTACTAACGGGTATTAACAGGTAAAATTTAACCTGTTTATACACGAAAATTAACAGGTAATCTCGTGTCTACCTGTTTGGTACACGATACCTGTTAAGGCCATACACGATACCTATTAACTTCATGTAGGTTCGTGTCGTGTATTCGTGTAAAATTACCCGTGTATTCGTGTAAAATTACCAGCCCAGCCCTAGTCCTACCATGGACAATGTAGTCTAAAAAAGAACGATTTCTTTAATGACTAAAACTTAAAATTAAAAATATTAAAAATGGTCAAACGACTCTTCCGTTATTACCACGAGCCCACATATTAAAAGATAAATATATTTTATATTAATAAATGAAATCATCCACTAGCTAAATCCAAGAAACGAATATATAATAGAGATCACGTCTTATTATATTCCACACATCCATCATCCTCTCAAATCCTAAAAAACTTCCAATTTTATCGCAACTAAATCCATATATACTCCAAAAATTAAGGAAGAGTCAAAAGATTGTGATTTTTATTAAGATTTGAAGAACACCCTGTTTCAACTTTCATGGTATGACTCTCTTCTTACCTCTTATATTTGTTCGACAATATCATGTTATTTGTTGATTAATTAAGTTTTTTTTTTGGTTTTTGGGTTTCGTTGTTTAATCTTGTTTTAGGCAACTGAAGCTTCAAATATCAAATATGAAGAGGTATTATTCACAAACTTTTAGATTACAAAATTGCTCTGATTTTGTTTTTTTTTTTTAATTTATTTTTGGCATGAACACTTGGGGCTTACAGTCATGGTGATGTGAACAATTTTCAGGAATTTATTGTGAACTCGAAAGGATTACAGCTTTTTACGTGTAGATGGCTGCCCGTTGATACCGAGCCAAAGGCTTTGATCTTTCTTAACCATGGCTATGGCATGGAATGTAGTGTCTCCATGAAAGGTCAGCTGGCTTCTTCCACACCTTACTTGAGTTTCAAGTGTACAAAAAGATTCATTAAGATTTTATTGCTTCATATCTTAAAAAATGAAGATTAAATAAATATATTGGGAGTTTCTTATCAAGCCATGAAGCGGATTCTAAAATAGGGTCCTTTTAGTACAAAGAGGTAATTTTTTTTTGGAATAATGTATTTTAATAATCTCAACTATTAGACATTGGCTGAAAACGGTCCTAACTTAAAAAATAACCAGTGGTGGTCCCACATTTTCACATATTGTAAATCAATGGACATTTACTAACAGAACCCCTATTTCTTTTTGTCTCCTTTTCCTTTTCTATCCGTAAAGGTCCATTGGTTTACAATATGTGAAAAAGGTGGGACTACCACTGGTTATTTTTGAAGTTGGGACCGTTGTCGGCCAACGGCTAATAGTTGGATTATTAAAATCTATTATTCCTTTTTGTTTAGAATCCTAACATACGAGAAGACATACATTTTTTTATTGCAAAAAATTCGAGAGATTGAGAGTTGAGGGAGTTATGTTCAGATAGAAAGAATCGAATACGAAGCGAACTTGGTCAAACACTAAACAAGGGGTGGCATAAAAAAAACGTAGGATTCAGGCTTCTTATTTTTTTATGCAGTGGAGCCGTCCTATTTCGTACAATAAAAATATAAACTATTTATATTGATTTGGATTAAATGAAATTAAACAGGGGCTGCATTAAGGCTTGTGAAGGCAGGATTTGCCGTTTATGGTATAGATAACCAAGGTCATGGGAAGTCTTCTGGAATTCAGGGTTATATCCCCTCTTTTGATGATCTTGTTACAGATTGCTCGGATTATTTCACAAGCATTTGTGGTAATTTTTTATTTAGAGTTAATTACTGTTTTCGCCCATGTGGTTTGCCAAAAATCACTATTTCAGTCCATTGGTTTAAAACTTGCGATTTCAGTCCCTATGGTTTCACTTTCGTAACTATTTCCGTCCCTGTGGTTTCATTTTCGTAACCATTTCAATCATTTTATTCTGTAAGTATAGGGATTGAAATGGTTACGAAAGTAAAACCATATGGACTGAAATCGCAATTTTTAAACTATTGGACTGAAATAGTATTTTTGACAAACCACATGACGAAAACAGTAATTAATTCTTTTATTTATTTTATATTGATTTGTATTCTTCTCATTATTAAATTAACTTTAACTCAAATGGTTGAATTTTAAAATTTTGACTTGGTCAACTAAGACCGGGTGAATGAAGATTTTGAATTGGTTCTTGTTTTATAGGATAACTATGAACATATCAATACATGTCACATACCATTTTTATAGTTATCAATACTATTTTAGAATGCAATAGAGAATTCATATATTTACTTTTTGAAAAATATATGCTCTCACTTAAAATATTATTTTTAGAAAATACACTAAAAACATTATTTTTAAAAAATATTAGAAAAATGATTTATTGTGATTTAAAATGTATATGTTTTAATTAATGTGCATTATATTTTCAGAAAAGAAAGAAAATAAAAGAAAAATGAGGATATTGCTTGGAGAATCTATGGGAGGAGCAATGGTTCTCTTGTTACATAGGAAGAAACCAGAGTACTGGGATGGTGGAGTCTTGGTTGCACCTATGTGCAAGGTATGAGCTACTTCTCTTCCTCTCTTTTCTGTTCAAAGATGGCAACTAGTATACATATATTAACTTTTCTGTTCAAAGTGGTCCGTCAGTGATCCAAATTTGCCGTTCAAAAAAAAAGTATACATATATTAATTATCTCTATTGTACATAACTTTTTTTTTTTAACTCCAACCCACCCCTAAAATTTACTCTTAAATCCACCTAAGGCCTATCTTATGTAACTTGGTAACTTGAACATACACCACTTTAATAAAGATAAAAACACAAACACCCGATTTATTAATTATCTCGCTTAATATATAACTAATTTTAAAGTAAAACATCATAATAAACATTTGTATTTAGTGCTTATCTTATATAGTGAGCAAGACGGCCATGTAGTTATATAACCAACTTATATATCACATTTAAAAGAATAACTATAAACGTATTAGATTCGAATAATTTACTAAAAATATTGTATTAAACTTCCTTATATATGTGTGTTCTCTTCCTCTGTTTAGAAATTAGCAAGTAATAACATTTCAAATGTGTCAAAAATATTGAAATCAATAACCTTTTTTCATATAAAATTTAATGAATCTGTATTGAAATTAGAAGTAACCAATGTGGTAGTGGTCCATTAGCAAAGACAAAACCTTTAGATTCAAGTTTCATAGACAACATATGATTAAAAGAAATTTACCGGTAAGAAAATCTAAAAAGTATATATGATCTTAAATTGGTTTTGTGTCAAGTATCATTTCCTTATTAAATTAGATTCCATGCTCATTTAATACAAAAAGTGCCGTGCATTTTCTTAAAATCTGAGGGGTAATTATGGGATTTCAAGTGGGAAATATCCATGAAAGAAAAAAACTATCTTGCTTTTCAAAAATCACTTTTTCTAGAAACAAATGGTTTTACGTCGCTATTCCGTACTATCTATCGAGTGTGAAAGGTTGTAAAGGTTGCGATTGATATTTGAAATGTATATCTTTTATGGATGAAATGATAAGGCCAACATAAATGACAATGAAACCAACCTAACGTTCAATGTTTATTGAAATATACACATGTTGAATAAAAGTGTTTGATTTTGATTATGTATCATCATGAAAAATAATTTTAAATATAAAAAAATCAAAGGGAAAAATACAAAGTTAGAAAATGATTAAGCCTAGGCCGAATATTATGTTTACGTATTATTACATATGATGATTATTTACGTAATTCAGTTTATATTCAAGTTGTTATCCGTAATATTATATGGTTATGTTTTTCAATTCTTAGATTGCTGATGATATGAAGCCACCTCAATTGGTGATTAAAGTGTTAACGAAACTCACAAAAATAATCCCAACGTGGAAAATTGTCCCGGGTCAAGATATTGTTGATGTTGCTTTTAGAGATCCTGCGATTAGGGAGGAGGTAAGAATAAATCTAGTCATGTATTTGTGTTAGTCAAGGTAATGCATATAACTTACCAAATTGTATGTTTGGGTGTCAGGTTCGTAATAACCCTCTATGCTACAAAGGTCGACTTCGTTTACAAACCGCCAACCAACTACTAAATGTTAGCTTAGACCTTGAAAAGAGGCTCCAAGAGGTAAGCTTATTAAGTTTTTTTTTATTTGTTAGAAATAACGTACCAAGAAATATGTTTCTAAAACTAACATGACAAATTTGTTTTAATTAGGTCACATTTCCATTCTTCGTTGGACATGGAGAAGCAGACAAGGTGACTGATCCAACAGTGAGCAAACTTCTATATGAAACTGCTTCAAGTTTCGCCAAAACGTTTAAATTGTATCCGGAAATGTGGCATTCTCTCACGTACGGGGAGTTCACTGAGAACATAGATATTGTGTTCCAAGATATAATAAGTTGGATTGATGACAGAATTTCTAGTGGAAACTCGAGATTAGAAAGGGAACAAAAGAACGCAAATGATGAGTTACACACAAATACCTCGAAAACAAAGAAGTTGGTTGATTGATCGATCACAAAACTACATACTTGCATATTATTTTTCTGGAATCAGGAATTTACAAAAAATATATACAAGTCTTATATAATGTAGAATGTTATTAGACAAAATTGGTTAACGATAAGTGTATTTCAATGAACTTTTGTACCATATCAACATCATGAGCCCACATTTGACCTGGAATTGGTGAAGGTCCTTAGGTCCTATCAAGGGTGCAGCTATACTAGTAAATCGATAGTAGATATAATATATTATTAACAAACTATAAATTAGCAACATATTTAGACATATAAGTATTGTACTCAAAGCTTTGGAAGTTTTTAAAAAAAAAATGGTATTACACTTTTAACTCATATCTATTTGACCTTTTACTTTCAACAGAAAAGTTTTCATCTATTGCAATTTAACCTCACAACTCTTTTACTTACAACTTTGGTCTTCCACACTTTTTATATTTTGTAGATTTTTCGTTTAACATTTAGTTTTAAATTTTGCAACTTAACACGGTGTAACGTGTGTGTATGTGTGGTTCAACGTTTTAACGTTTCATTTTACACTTCGTATCAGATTTTGCGAGTTAACATGGCTCAACGTGCGTGTGTGGTTCAACGTTTTTACGTCGTCTATTTTTTTCCTGTTTGATAGGTTCGTTACAACGCGTGGGGTCCTAAATCGACTTAAATATTATTTTCTATGTTTTACGTTGCCGTCTAATTTCTTTACATTAACACACCGTAATTTCAGTATTGGTTGTGGCTAGCGGTGTGGCATTGGTGCTATTCGGCACGGTTTTACGCCCCCGTCGCATTACGGCGGGTGGTAAATCTAGTTTTATCAAAACGACTGGAATGCTTTTGGTAGATACATAGAATTAATATCATTTAAGGTGGGGTGTTGGTGTATTTGACGTGCGAGAAATAAGTTAAAGTTCGAGAATAAACAGAGTCAGGTGGAAGATATAATCAAGGATGTGAAGACTACGAGTTTTCTATGGTATAGCAATAGATCTAAATCTAGAACAGTTTCATGGAATGATTGGTGTAACTTTGTAGTTATGTGAGTGTTTGTGTGTTGGACCGCCCGGTTTTATGGGTTGGTTTTTGTTAATGAAGTTCATGTTAAAAAAAAAAAAAAAAAAAAAAATCATTTCAAATCATTTAATACACCATAAATAGTAGCGGCAAGTAGTGTTTGGGTCCCTTGGGCTTCTAGATTTGAATTGACGAGCCCATGTTTTTTGACTCAAAACCCTTGCCTATATGTAGGGCACACGACTTCTCTTTTCCTCTCCTTGCCCTTCTCTCTAAACATTGCATACTTCAAGTTGTTATCAAATCTTTTGTTAAATATAACGAGTTTAAAACTTATAACCTAATCTACAAATTGTGCTATAGTGTCAAGTAGTATATCCTATTTTACAACACTAAAGAAGTAAAAAGTACAAACAAAAATAGTAAAGCTCCTACAGGGTTTGATTCATCCAGAGACGTCTCCGAGAATTCACGTACCCTGTTCGAGCTTGAAAAAATATGTCTTTCTGTAATGTTTTATTATTATTTATAAAAATTATCAAATTAGTATTGGACTCAATAAACCTAATGCCAAGTTGGCTAAATTCTAAACTATAAAAATGATTTGTAAATGGGGCTATAGTAGAATAGGTATGTGTTTACTATTTAAAAAAAATAACATATACATATCGGATTTTTTTAAAAAAATCGCGTGCACCTCGAAATCACGGGCCTTGTGCGGAGGTCCTCTCCGCACACCATCAAAGCCGCCACTGGATTCAACTTCCAAGTTAAGGAATGTTAGCATATGGGCTCAAACTTGATGACATTTGACAATAGGCCAAATTTCTGAGTCAGGGTCAAGAAAATTTTAGCCTATGGGTAATGAGCCCAAGCTTGATGACATTGACATGGGCCAAACTTGCAAGTGAGGCTCAAGTAATTTTTATCATAAAATGGGCCTACTCAATAATATTCTTGATTTCAGTTTCTTTTTCCGACGTCATCATGCATTCGATTTATCCCCTTCATCACTTTTGGAAACACCCTCTTAAATGTATTCAAACTAATCTATATATATATATGGGAAGGTTCATTTGAGAAGAAAATTTTATTGAGAAGAAAAATAATAAAATGGTATAATTGTAAAACATTAAATAGTTTTTTTTCTCATCTTATTTATTATTATGTTTGACTAATTAATTAGTCATTAAGACTATAATTCTCCACACTAAATATTTTTGCCTACACACATCAAAAGTTATCATACACATTTCGAAATTTATCCTACACATATTGAAATTTATCCTACACAACTCGTAATTTATCCTA
>CM060403.1:72504222-72674222 GCA_030545235.1 Helianthus tuberosus
ACCACTTTCTGTATATAATTGAACTTGTAAAACGTCATGGCTTACGGCATACTTTTTGTCTTCTATCTTCTGTCGTCATTTCTTACGTCATCTTCTAGAAATCTCTGTGTGTGCTGTCTATCGACTGTGGACTCGAACAGTCTTCGTGTTCACAATCTTCGTCTTCTAGGTTTATGATGTGCTGCAACTGTAGAGTGTCTCCTTCTCCTGCAAAGGGTAGAAGCATTCTCCAATTTGTTTTTGTGTACACTTGTATGTAATGCCCTTCACCTAATAACTGATAATTCCTCCATGGGAAATAATCATGAATTTCTGGAGTTTCCTGATGTTTTTTAATAAACTGTGCAAAGCTGTCTATGATCTTTTCAGTTATTTGATCTGTATGACTTAACCAAGGTAGAGTTGAGAATTCTATGTTGGTTTTAGTCATTGCTGTTTGCAGATGATGGCTTGAATTCTTGTGTCTATCATGTTCAATGAAAATTCTCTTTCTAGCTGGTCTGTATGTGTATGCATCTGTGTAAGGAAATGAGGAAAATATTTTGCAACCAATAATCGAGGTTGTCGATCTTATTGCAATATTTCCAGCTAGTAGAATAATCTTCTCTCCAAGCTGATTGAGGAGATCTTCTGTTTTTCTGTTTAACTTAATTTCCAAATAATCAATCATACCATGGTGATAAAATTGAATTATTTGTTCATCTGTCAATTTTGTAGGATGGTGTACTTGAAGCAACAGAAGACCAATTCCATCTCCTACTTCATTTGTTCTTTCCACCACCGTGAATCCTTGTTGTTCACTGTCAAATCTAAATGCCATGTCTACCAGCTGTTGTTGCAAATTGTACAGAATTAAAGGAAATTCTGCACATACTTTCTGTGAAACAAGATTCTCGAATTCTGGGAATCTTTCTGTAACTGGTCTTAGACAAGGCCACCAAGGTGTATCAAGAATCCTTGTCCTAAAACACTCAAAAGTCCTGTGTACATATGTTTTTTCTTTATTTTCTTTTTTCTCGAGCCTCTGTAATAACTGTGTATTTTTTGCTTCGAGCAAACTCATTTTTTGTTTTAACAGGCTATTTTCAATTTTCAATTGTATATCTTGTGCATTTTTTGTTTTTTCTTCGAGCTGTGTTTTTAATGTAGAAATAATTTCTTGTTGAGCTTTTATATAATGTTCTGGATTTGTTTTAGCCATATCAGAAAAGCTTTTAACCTCTTCAGGTTCTATGTAAAAATTTTGTAGACCAAAATTGTCTCTTGCTGCTTTAAGGGCTTCAGCAAAGCTTGTATAACCCTTCCAAAATGATCCTCCTGTACAAGTTATGTGTTGTGTAACTGTTTCCCATTTGTTAAAAATACCAATCTTTGTGCCCCTAAATATTACATAATGTGTAAAATTTGGTTTTATTTTAAATTGTCTTTCAGGTGTTTTTGAACTTTGTTCCTGAAAGTAAATGCTTAAAGCATTTAAAACCTGTACTTTAAACGTTGAAGCTTGTGGCATGGTTTGAATATGCCATAAGTTGTCTAATAAACATTGCTGTTTATCTGTGAGTTTCATTCCCATGATAGGACGAAACATTTTATCAACTTCATTGCATATCTGTAAAGCATATGTTCCAAATTCAATCACCGGCTTGGGTGAGAAATTTGTATACAAAGGTCGCGTGCCAGCTGCCTTTGATTGCTGTTGTGTATAGAACTATCCCATCATTATCTGTGGTAATGAGATATGAGGAGAACTGTATATCCTTTCTGTTGACTGTAAATATGAGTGTTGAATTTTTTCTTCATCTGAGGAAGAATTCTCCTGCTTTTGCTTTGGATGTATAAGCTTTAATTTCTCCTTATCTTTTTTCCTGTCCATCTAAAACAAACCATTTGTTTATATTTTGAGACAACATATCAGCTATCCCATTATTTTTCCTTTAATATGTTCAAAATTTATAAAATATCCATTCCCTTGTATAATGTTTTGTAGATTAACCCATCTAGTTCTATTTACTTTTTTACTTTGGTTATTTTTTACGAACTTAATTATTGCTTCACAGTCAGTTCTTACTGTAAATTCTTTATTAAGAAAAATTTTAAATTTTTCTAATGCATAAATTAATGCCTGTATTTCAAAATCAATTGTAGTCCAGTTTGTTTTGTTTTGAAAATTACCGCTTGCATAAGCGCAAATTTTCTCTTCTTCCTTGAGACTGTATTTGTTTGGTTTACATAGAAGGACTGCTCCCCATCCTTCTTTGCATCCATCTGTTTCAATAATTATATAATCTGTAACTAATGGTAACTCTAATGGTTTAATATTTTTGACTGCATTTTTAATTTCTTTAACCAGTTTAATGTCTTCTTGATTAAAATACCTTTGACCATTTTTAGTGGTTTTACCATACAAAGGTCCAACCAATTTTGACAAGTTTGGAATGAATTTTCTAGCATAATTTACTAGACCTAAAAAGGCTTGTATCTGTTTTAAGTTTTCAATTTTTTCTGGAAAATTTAGAATCTTTGTAGAAATATGTTTTTTTTGAACTGTGAACTTCATTAAAAAGCACGGGCATGCCTCAAAACGAGGACCGCCACAAAAAAACACTTACATCATATACAAGGGATTACGAGCCCAATCTTTCCACTCAAGACTACCAAACTTGGACCTATTTTTTAACCATAAAAACGATCTCGACTTGATCACTGCAACCGCCTCAACAACTTTGGGAGTGACATTATTAAACACCTTGGCATTCCTCATATTCCAAATAGCCCAACAGGAAATGTATACGATACCTCTTATGATTCTCTGTGACCACTTATTACCGAACTGCTCATGCAATCCCATCAAATCTTTGAAGTCAAACGCCATAAAAGCCATCACCCTACACCAACTCCCCACAGCCGACCAAACCCCATGAGCGAAATAGCACCCGGTGAATAAGTGCATAACAGTTTCATCACCAGCTTCGCACATCGGACACGAATCATCATGCACGTTTATATGTCTCCTGCTCAAAGCGTCCTTTGTCGGAATACGATTCATTTCTGCTCTCCAAACAAAAAGATTAACCTTAATAGGAATCCAAGACTCCCATCGCATAACGTGATCACGCCGGACTTCAGTCCCTTCTCTAATCCAATCTTTGACCGAAGCAACTGACATTGGCTCACTATCGGAATCACCCCAAAACCATCTATCTCGATCAGAAGAAAGATTTACCTTGTTTAGAAGATACTCCACATCCTGCAACTCTGAGAATTCTTCTACAGTAGACGGACTCTGCCTCCACTCCGGGGTAAACCTCCATCTACCATTATCCCAAACGAACCTCTCCGCCACTAAGCAATGTTTTTTCTGTTCCAAAGCAAAAATCCTCGGCCATCGGTCTTTTAAAACAGTCAATCCGGCCCAGCGATCCGCCTAAAACTTCACCGTCAAACCATTTCCCACCTTAGCCGAAAGCATGCTATTAAAATTCTTGGTGTTCAAATTTTTTTTCTCTATTTCACTAACCAATGTGTACCAACAGCCCCTGAACCGGCGATTAGAAGGATAAACTAACCATCGACCCCTCCCCCTATGCACCACCTCCACAATTTTTCTCCAAATACTTTCCGTTTGATGTTTAAATCTCCAAGCCCATTTGGCCAAAAGAGCAAAATTCACATCTCTAACCTTCGTGATCCCTAAACCTCCATTTTTCTTAGTCTTCGTCACCGTATCCCAAGCAACCCAACTCATCTTTTTATGCTATCCCGAACCAGCCCACAAAAAATTCCTCATTAATTTTTCAATTTGATCTGTGACTTTAAACGGCGCTTTATATATAGATAAATAATACACCGGAAGACTAGCAAGGACTGATTTAATTAGAGTGAGTCTCCCACCCATAGATAATGTTTTGGCCTTCCAAGATGCTAAACGCCTTTTAATGGTGTCGATGACCGAAGCCCAATGACAGCTTTTATTCATGTTCGCCCCCACTTTAATCCCCAAATAATCAAAAGGAAACTCCCCCATACGACATCCCAAAAGCTTAGCCATATCCGAAACTTCCTCCGTAGTAACTCCGATCCCAAACAAATAAGATTTCTTCAAATTAATTTTCAATCCCGAACAAATATGAAAGACTCTAAGCAACCGAGCCGTTTTCATTATATTATCTCTAGACCAATCCCCCAAAATCAAGGAATCATCCGCATAAAGAAGGTGCGAAAAGGAATTACCTCCGCCAAACACCCGCAAGTCCTTAAACTCCCCTATGTCGCATGCCTTTCTGAGAATACAAGAGAAAGCCTCCATGGCAATTAAAAAGAGAAACGGGGAAAGAGGGTCTCCCTGCCTAACCCCCTTTTGGCACTGAAACTCATACGTGGGCGACCCATTTACTAGCACAGACGATCTAGCCGAACTAAGAATTCCTTTCACCCATTGACACCACTTACCAGGAAACCCCTTCTGATCCAAAGTAGACAGAAGGAATTCCCAGTTCACGTTGTCATACGCTTTTTCAAAATCAATTTTCAACAAGAAACCTTTTCTTCCTGTCTTCTTTATCCACCTATACAATTCATTTATAATAAAAGGACCGTCCAGAATGAACCTGTCCTTTAGAAAAGCCGTCTGTGTTTCTGATACAATCCTTCCCATCGTCTCTTTCACCCTATCCGCCAACACTTTTGAGATAACTTTACTGATGACACCGATTAACGTGATAGGTCTGTAATCTTTTAAGCCGACTGGCGCACTAGACTTCGGAATAAGTGTTATGAACGAGGTACTACACCCTCTGCTAATCTCCCCCGTGTCGTGAAAACTATTGAACATCATGAAAAAATCGTTTTCCAATTCATTCCAAAAAGACTTTATAAACTTGAAGTTAAACCCGTCCGGCCCCGGCGCTCTATCCGAACCGCAACTAAACACCGCCTTCCTTATTTCTTCTTTAGAAAACGGCCTCACCAACGTCCTAGCCTCCTCTTCGGAAACTAGATTAAAATTATCGCAAAATAACGGAGGCCGAACCACAGACGCTTCTGAAAACTGCCTTCTAAAAAACTTGTACACTTCTCTCTTGACTAAAGTGGGTTTAGAGATCCACTGACCATCTATATTAAGACTTGGAATGTCGTTCGCCGCTTTCCTCCCATTCATCACCATATAGAAATAGGCAGAATTATCGTCCCCCTTCGCAGCCCATCTAACACGAGCTTTCTGTTGCAAATCCCTACATTTCCATTGATTCACCTGCTCAATACCCTTCTTACACTCCTCCCAAACCCACACCTCCTCCTCCTCGAGCTCCCTATCCTCCATAATTAATTCTAAGTCAAGCAGATCAGACTTATAGTTTTCCATCACATCCCTTTCTTTCTTGACTTCCTCTGCCCACCACGTTCTAATAGCTTCCCTCACACATTTCAACTTACTATTTATCACTAAATCTGGCCGACCAATAACTGTACATTCCTTGATCGCCCTTAACACCACCTCCTTACAACCCTCTCTTTCTAGCCAAGAATTGAACCATCTAAACGGTTTATACCCAAAATTAGCATCCACCAGAGTTAATAATAATGGGGTATGATCCGATAAGTCTCTCTGGAGAGCTCTAAGACACGCACGCGGCCACTTGTTGAAAAAATTCTGACAAACCAGCATCCTGTCAATCTTGCTGAGCTTAAACGACTCATTATTTTCAACCCTGTAAGTATACCTATTCCCCCTCATATCATATTCATGCAACTCTGACTCGTCAATGAACGCATTAAAATCCGATGCACTCGTCTGATTGAAAGATGAATTTTTTCTTTCCTCTGCCCTCCTCACTGCATTAAAGTCTCCCAGAACAACCCACATGCCTTGATAATTATTAATAATAACTTTTAGTCTCTCCCAAAGATCCCTTTTAGCGACTACAGATTGAGGAGCATATACATTTAGCACATTCATCAGAGCCCCGTCTTCAACCATATACCCCGAGATCAATAAAAAATTAGGATCTTGAACCACAAAATTCTTTTTAAAAACTTTAGAGTTCCACATACTCATGATGCCTCCTGATCTACCCATAGCTTCAACCAGGACATAATCAAAAGCCCCCCTCCCCCAACACAAGTTACTATTAAAATTCACCAAATCAGAAATCTTCGTTTCCTGAAGAGCCATAAAATCAACCCCATTTTTAACCTGCAACTCCTTTACCCACCTTTTCTTTCCCTGATCCCCCAATCCCCTAACATTAATGGACATAATATTCATATCTTACCTTTTTGTACACCTTCTTCCTCCACTGTTCGAACAACCAAGTTTCTAAATTCATCCATTTTAGCTCCAACGGCCGCCCCTAACCTGATCGTACTGTCTACCTCCTCCGTGAAATCATTGACCTCCTCCATGTTTTCATTGTTCACCTCCAAGTTCCCCGAACGGACCTCCTTTTGATTCTGCAACTGATGGTCGGATTCTAAATTAGTTTCCGATTCAAAATTGGCATCTTGATCTTCCCTCCCTCGAACACCCTCTCCGGACTGATCCTCTGAATCATAGACATTCTGGGACGAAACATCTGCTTTACCAGTCCCTTCTCTGTTAACTGATTCATCATTCCCATTGGACTCCCACTGTTGCCCCTTGGTAAGCCCCAAAAGAGCATTTAGCCCAAATGGTTCTAATCCATTTGGGTCCACATCCAGCCTTGCTCTTTTTCTAGATTTGGGCCTAGAATCCACAGAAACCAATCTATCTTGTATAGGGCCCACCCGGCCAGCTCCTCTACTATTATAAGAAAACCGATTTTTGCCACCTGTGGGGCCCCCCTCTCTTTCCCCATGATTTCTTCCCAAAAATACATCTTTATAATTTAATGCGCCTTCTTTAACCGTCCCCTCGATCTCTCCCATATTCTTGGAAACTTCACAGTTACCAAAGTTTTGAGATTGATCCTTCTCAATCGTTTCCATATTTACCGTTATTTCCAAATCTTTATCCGGAGAATTAGCTGTCAAATTTCCGGCTGCCTTAGACGAATTCTGATCACCCTGATAATCTTTTTCCGGTGGCTGAGACTGATGGTCTTTAGTCTGAACCGCCCTCTCCCTCCTGTCTTTACCCATGTACTCCGGCTCCCAATCTCCGATTTGTTCCTCCACCCAAACCCGATATCTTCGACCCTTCCACTGAATTATCACCTCCTCTTGAACCCTCTTCCCCTCCGACACCAAAACTCCCACATAGTCATACGACAGATCATAATCCCATTTATCATGTTGCCCACCCTGAATCACCTTACCGAACCTTTCCCCAATTCTATTAATAACATCGTTTTCCAACAGGTGAAGTGGGATGCCTTGAATCCTTAACCATGCAAGTCTCTTAAACGGAAGAGTTTGTCCGTTCCATTTTTCAACCGACTGAAACAACTCACCCTTCTCATTCGCCAATGAATAAAACTGCTCCGCCTGCTCTCCACATTTAAAAGATACCATAATGAACCTCCCTCCCACATACTGAATTACCCCTGCTCCTGCCATGATACCTCGAATCGTGCTTCCTGCTTCCTTCAAGGCATTGAAGTCCTTCATTACCACTATCACCGCCTTGCCGAAACCGTGTTCATTCACTTTAAAATCATCTTGGATTAACACCAACTTTTCCTCCTTGGCCTCGGTACTGCTTCCCAGCATCACATCTTTAAAAGATCTCATTCCAGTAACATGTTTTGCACTTCCTTCCTTTACTCCTATATTAAACCCACCCCCCTCCTGCACCTTCTTCGGAACTGGTCTCACTGCTTTTCGATCATTAATTTCCCCGTCCTCCAACGTGAATCGCGCTACATTGAAGCTTAGCTTGAAATCTCCTAGCCTAATCTCCGACAACGATCTTCCCAACTCCCCCGTATTTTTAACATCCAATAAAGAAACGAATCCAAACCGGTTCCCCTTCTTATCCCTCTTCCTCGCAATATAGATATCATAAATCTCTGCATGCCTACGAACAACCCTTGCTATGTCATTCCCACTACATCTATCAGGAAGGTTTGATACGTAGAACTTAGTCAACCTCCTTTGTATGTTGACCGGAATAGGTCTACGGTGGTCGCCCATAATCATTGGTAAAAATTCGTAGTGTAGAAATATGTGGTTGTAGTTCTATTTTTCCATTTCCAATTTCTAATCCTAAAAAAGAAAATTTTCTTTTAAAAAGTTACATTTTTCTTTTTGAAACAACTATACCATTTTTCTTTATTTCTTCAAACACCTGTTGTAAATGTTTCTCATGTTCCTGCACTGTATTGCTTGCAACTAAAATGTCATCAATGTATACTAAGCAAAAATCAAACTTAAAAAAAAATACTATCCATAAATCTTTGAAAAATTGAAGGTGCATTCTTTAGACCAAAACTGAGGACATTCCATTCATACTGCCCTTCAGAACATGTAAAAGTTGTCCATGGTTTAAAGCTTTCTTCTAACTTTAACTGGTTATATCCTGATTTTAAATCAAATTTTGAAAATACTTTTTTGTTTTTTATAAGGTTTAGCAAACTATCTTTATTAGGAATATTATACCCATCATCTATTGTATTATCATTTAATCTTTTATAATTATAAACTATCATAGCTTTCCCTCTTTTTATCTCACTGTGATTTCTTACTAAGAAAGCTGTAGATCTATGAGGACTTTCTGATTTTCTGATTAATCCTTGATTTACCATTTCAGGGATTTGTTTTTTGAATTCTTCTTTA
Source organism: Helianthus tuberosus (assembly GCA_030545235.1). Lineage (NCBI taxonomy): Eukaryota > Viridiplantae > Streptophyta > Magnoliopsida > Asterales > Asteraceae > Helianthus > Helianthus tuberosus. Next base: position 72,512,977 of record CM060403.1, read on the forward strand.
TCTAATGGGCTATATTCTATATTAGCTGTTCTAATTACTATGTCGGGATTTTTTAATTTGAATTTACAAACATATCTTACCTTTGATTTTGTTATATCTTCTCCAATGTATCCTATTTTTTCTAAATGTAATATCATAGGATGATTTATACTCTTTGTAATATCTTGCCCTTTTTCTATTTCATGGCTTAAAAAATCAATTAGAAGTTTTAAGGACTCATTTTCTATAAACTTTTTTCTGTTATGTGTTTTTAAGAAGTCTAAATTCCCTTTATCCCCTCTTTTTTGAACAATTTGTGTTGTATTCATATATCTAAGGGTTGGTATTGTATATAATTGTTTACTTAGTGTTATAAAATTCCTTGTAATTGTTACTGCCCCATTTAATCCTAATATAAAACTTAATCCTATTACAAAATCTTTTGATTTTATATTTGGTGGATTGATATTTATTTGTGGTATTTCATATTTTTTACTGTAATTATTTGCAAAATCTAAGAACTGTATTCCTACTGGTTCTAAACAATGTGTAATAGGTATTAATCTATCTTCTACTGTTCTTGTACTTAATTCATATGTTAGCTTTTTATGGTATTCTATAGGTGCTAAACTATGTGAAATTAAACTTTTTGTAGCTCCTGTATCTACTAATGCTGTTAAGTCTAAGTATTTATTATTATCTAACCATAAACGACATTGTATATTTATCATATTTGTTGATCCTTGTGTTTGTATATAAGTTTGATCATCTGGTTTTTGTAAAGCCATTTTACTTATTTCTTCTGTTTTAACTAATCTTTCCAGTTCTTCTACTTTATTTTCTAAGTTTTTTTATTTTTAAACTATGTAATTCAATTGTTAATTCTAATTTGTGTATCCTTTCATTCTCATTATTTTTAGAACTTGTTTTAACTTTTGATGTTGTAGCTATATCTTTATCATAAATTTCTTTAAGACATTTAAAACAAATTTCTTTAAAACATTTATTACATTGTGATCTTTTTTCTATACTAGGATAATATCCACAACTATAACATCTTATGTGATTATTTCCCTTATTTTGTTTCCAATCATGCTCACAACTTTCTTCTGTATTCATATATGTATATGTATTTTTGCTGTTGGATTTTCTTCTTCACTGTAAATGCTATATATTGACTCATTATCAGATTCATCATCTGTTCCTAGAGCTTCTATTTCATAATCTTGTAATTGCTCTATTAAATTAGCTCTTTCCATATTTTTTTTCTCTTATTTGGACATTTATTAGCTAAATGTGTTGTTTCTCCACAAGTGTAACACCTACATTTTCGTGATTGTGGTTTTTTAACATATTTATTTGTATTATAATTTTTTCTATAATTTTTATTATATGTTGTGCTTTTTCGTATCTTTTTCTTTTTATCATAAACTCCATATGCTTGTGGTGTATAAATTGCTATTTTACAGAATGCATAAGCATTTCTTTTGAATTGTTCTTGTAATGCTACTTCTTTGCATTTTTCTTCTAGTATACCGAACGTATAAGTTATTCTTGGTCCTATTCCTAAATTTTGTTGTGTACCATAATTTGTTTTCCATGCTTCATGTATAGATTTTCCTAAATCTCCTGGTAATTTTATAAAATATTTATCACATAGATTATCATCCATGGCTTTTCCTGTTTGTGATAATAATCTTGTAAAATCTAATGTGAATTCATTTATGTATTTCATATCTGCTATACTTAGTTGTTCTAAATTTCTAATAGCTGTATCCTGTATTAAAGAGTTATTTTTTGCTGGATCAACTCCTAATATAAATGTTCTAATTTGTGATGTAAAATTATAAGGATTATCCCCTAATGCTTTAAGATTATTTATTTCTTCTGGATTTTGTATTTTTTTACTTTGCCATATTCCTAATGCTATTGGTCCTAATGTAGTTTCTAAATATGAAAACATATCCATACTATCTTTTTTATTTGTTTCCCATAATCTTACTACATTTTGTTCCCAGGTTAAAACTTCATCTATCCATAACTGTGGTTTTTGTTGTTCTAACAATAACATATTTCCACTGTATATTTGTCCTATAGGCAATCTTCTTTCTTTTCCTATAGAATTAGACTCTTGTTGAGAATTAATTGTTGGTTGTGTCCATGGTTCTCTACCATGACTTTCGTGTGTACCACTATATTCTCCTCCCCATTCTATTTTTGGTCTTTTTAAGGGATTAAATTAATTAAACATAAAACTTTGTTCTTGTTTATAAAAATCTGATAACATTACCTTTCCCTTCATAATATCTTCTACTAATAGTAAATTATAACATTCTTGTAATTTTTTATAACTTTCTTCATAATCTAATCCTAATTCTGTTATACATTCCATAATCATATCATCTACTTCTTCTTGTATGTTTATTTCTGTAAATTTTCTATTTATAATTTGTTCTATTGTTTTATTTGTTTCTTCTACTTTAAAACAATCTATTGATTCTTCTTCATAATCTAATAGTGTGTAATCCATAGTTTCTTCTTGTTCAAATTTTAAGAAATTTATATCTATTTCATCTTCTTCATTATCTGTATCATATATAAAAGGTGTTTCTTCTTCTTCTAGATTCATTTTTCTCTGTTTGTTTTTCTTTAAAATCAGTATACCTTAACTTTTGTTTTCCATCAGTTTCTTCATATATATAACTTTTCTTAGGTATCAACACTGTATTTTCTTCTTTTTCTTGTAAGTCTTCTAAATCCCATTCCAATCCTGTTAACTGTTCTGGATCTATTTTTATTGGTTCTATCATTCTTATAGATTTTGATGCAATTGTTTTTACTATTCCTTCTATATTTACTTTGTATTTCATTCCTGAACTGTTACTAGCTTTTCATAGTACTCCTATACTTACTACTAGGTTATTTCCTTCATATTCTTCGTATCCTTTTGTTTGTAGAGCTATTTTTATATTTTGTAAATCTTTAATATCTTTTAAAATATCTGGTGTACAATAAAATATTGCTATGTTTTGACTTAAATCTACCTCCATACCTGAGATTATAGCTTTTTTCATGTCTGATTTCCAACTTTTATCTAATATTAAAGCTAATAGTTTTGTCCCTAAGTTTTTTCTTCCTAAAGCTTTAATTCCTATTATTATTAATCCTGTATGTACAAAATGTTTATTTTGTTTTTTAATTTTTTCAATAGTATCTGGTGACAAAAGATCTAGGGTTACTGTATTATCTACTACCCTTAAACTTTCTTCTCTACTACTTCTTATAAGAGTTGTGTTTATGTTTAATCTTCCTGTTTGATATAATATCTTTGGATTTAATATGTCTAATTGATGTTGGTTATATAATTCCAAGTTTATGTCTAAATCTATTTCTTCTTCTAATTGTATTATTTGTCTATTACTATTGGATCCTGATCCTCTTCTAATTACTCTATTTAAAAAACTGTCTGATGTTATGCTATCATTTATATTACTTGTAGAATTTCTAGCTTCCTGTATAGTTCTACTTCTTCCTAAAAAATTATTGTTATTATTCATTTTCTTGGCTGCTAGTGTGTATATGGAGTAGGCTTTTTCTCTGTTTTTAGTTTTTGTAAAGCTTCTGTGATTTTTTCAATTTCTAGGGGTATATTATTTTCAGTACTATTTTTATTTTTTCCTATTAATATATTAGACTAACTTTTAATATAATCTAGGTTTTGTGATAATTTTTTAATTTCTACTGTTAAGTTTTCTATTGTTTGTTTATTATTTATAGCTTCTTGTTGTAGACTAATACTCAGATTTATAAATAAATCTACTAAAGTGTTTAACTGTGAGTTATTTGTATGTAAAGTATGTTCACAAATATCTTTAATATTACAAACTAAAGTAAAATTACCTGTTATAAGAGGTTTTCGGTGAGCTTTTTCAGAAAATTCTAAATTTAAGAATTCTAAACGCTTGATTATTTGAGAAGTACCAATGATTAATAAATTCCAGATATATATATATATATATATATATATATATATATAGGGGAAGATTCATTTGAAAAGAAAATTAAATTGAGAAGAAAAAGAACAAAGGGTACAATTGTAAAACATTTAATAGATTTTATCTTATCTCATTTATTATTATCTTTGACTAATTAATTAGTCATAAATACTATCATCCTCCATACTAAAATTTTTGCCTACACACATCAAAATTTATCCTATACGTTTTGAAATTTATCCTACACATATTGAAATTTATCGTACAGAGCTCGTAATTCATCCTACACACCTCGTAATTTATCATACACTTTAAATTAATTTTTCTTCTTTAAAATATATATATATATATTGAAAATAAGTTACAAATTTAATATAGTTTGCTATTAAAAAGGAAGAATACCAATTAATGATCTATCTAAGTTTACCAATATACCCTTACATTAATATTAAATGCAAAAATTAAATGAACTAAAATAAAGGATTCTTATTGGTTAAAATTTCTTCTTTTTTATTCTTACAAAAAAATTCTTCTCATTTGAACTCTCCACTATATATATATAGAGGCCGGTTAATGTACAATACCTCTTATCCTACATTATGTACTCGATGCCCTCAGCCGTACGATCTTCAATCGATCAAACGCGGGGGAAACTAATTTAAATGATTAAATTAATCATTTTAATATATCTAAATCATACCAGGAAGTTTAAAAACGTCATTGCGAGGCCATAAATCTCTGTAATTGACCGATGATAGTTCAAAATCAAACCCTAAATCAAATTCAAAAACCTGAAATTCTTCTTCCCCAACCTCCCTTCGTTCCTTTTGGTGCGATGTCGATAATAAGAACTACTGATTTGGGAGTTGTAAGGGTCAAACGGAAGAAGACTAACAATGATCGCCGAGCAATCGAAGAAGATGAACAGTAACACACACACAGATTATACGCATGCGATTTTTATGGAATCAAATTCGCATGTGACTAATGTTTTGGAATTCATTTTGTTTTTGAAATTCGCATGTTAGAAACACAGGTATTTTAATGTGCATTTGTACCTTCTTGTATCCTATCCATTTGTATAGTGAGGGTTCAAAGTATTAACATCTGTACATATCGAAGAAACCTATATTTGTGTTTCTACACTACCTAAATAGCAAATTAAAGCACTTCCCATTAGAAAATAAATTATATGTTTTCATTTTTAGTATTTCGCATGTGCATGTAAAGCACTTCAAACCACAGGTATTACAACCTAAATAAATTAATGATTGAATTCGCATGTGCATGTGACTAATGATTGAATTCATTTTTAGTATTTCGCATCTTATCTTTTTGGAATTTGATTATCGCATGTGCATGTGACTAATGATTGAATTATTTTTTTGTATTTCGCATATGGCTAATTACTGAATTCATTTTTTTATTTCGCATCTTATTTAGGGTTTTATTTTAAATTCGCATGTTACAATTTTTTTTGGGAATTCGCATGTTACATTAAAACATAATCGCATGTTTTTTTTAATGTGTATGTTATATGTTATGAAATCGCATGTGTATATTATTATTAAATGTTAAAATTCATTGTGTGCGAAAATGTCTAACTTAAACATGCGAAATTATACAAATGATCCATTGTTAACTACCTGGGCTATGTTAAAACACCACATGCGATATATCAAACAACACATGCGATATGGTAAACCCAACAAATAAAACCAGAAACAACTTATCTTCAACCCTCATTACAATCTAATACAATGAAAAAAGCTTCAAATCAAATAAAATACAGAACTCAACGGGTTATGTCAAGAATCAATCAAAAACCCTACAAATCGAATTGACGGAATGATAATTAAATGGACGGTTACGAAACGAACTCCATATCTGCTTCCTAATTGACGGAATTCCCTGATTAGCCCTCAGATGTTCGAATAGAATGTCTGATATACCCTTATTTAATTAAATTGAAACAGGACACGTGTATGGCAGTGGGTAGCGCGTACATAATGTACGATAAGGAGATTTGTACCATACTCTTTACCTATATATATATATGAGTTAAATGATTGGTTGGTCCCTGTAGTTTGCAAAAAATTCACTCTTGGTCCTAGTGGTTTACTAATTACACGCGTGGTCCTAAAACTTGTCAAAAATGAACTCGCTTGGTCCCCAGTCCTAACATCAGTTAAATGTCTTAGTTAATTAAGTATGAAATGACTATATTACCCTTGAACAATTAAAAAAAATAAAAAATATATAAAGCCCACTGATCATCATCATCTTCAACCTCTGTCCCTCAAAAAACTCAAACACCACCACCTCCTCCACCATCACAACCCACCACAACCTGCAACTACCTCCACCATCACCATATATGTCTTTAATTAATGACGATAATGTCCCTTGTTTCTTTCTTCATCGTTAGGGCAAAACAAAGAAGAATCTTGCAACTAAACCACCATCGTTGCCGTCACCTATGCTTCCGATCACCACCAACAAAACCCCTAAATCCACACACATAACCTTATCTCACCAATGCCTTATCTTACCAAAGCAATTCACTTAGCCAATCGGATATACAGAAGACTCCACCACCCCAATCATCACTACAGGTTAGGGTTACCTCATTCTGCCTTCATTCATCACAATTTATGCTCCAATTCTCGCAAGAAAGACGATAAAATTCGGTGATGAACATGTATAATAATTATGACTGGTAGGTTGTTAGGTATATAAACATGTATGAATTGAATTTGTTGTTGAATTGGTTGTTTATAGTTTGAAATTGGGGAAATTGTTGATGAATTGGTTGTTTATAGTTTGAAATTGGGGAAATTGGTTGTTCATAGTTGGACACATTAAAATCGTAATTGGGGAAATTGGTTGTTCATAATTGGGGAATAGTTTGAAAAAGAGGAAGAAGAATATGGTGGTGGTGGAGGTAGTTGCAGGTTGTGGTGGGTTGTGATGGTGAAGGAGTCGGTGGTGTTTGAGTTTTTTTGAGGGACAGAGGTTGAAGATGATGACGATGATCAGTGGGCTTTATATATTTTTTTTATTTCTTTTACTTGTTCAAGGGTAATATAGTCATTTCACATGTAATTAACTGAGAAATTTAACTGATGTTAGGGCTGGGGACCAACCGAGTTCATTTTTGACAAGTTTTGGGACCACGCGTGTAATTAGTAAACCACTAGGACCAAGAGTGAAATTTTTGCAAACCACAGGGACCAACCAAGCATTTAACTATATATATATATATATATATGACAAAGATCCGTTAGGAACCACCCTTTATTACCCCTTTATTACGAGAACCGCGAGAACCAATGTAAACACAACAAAAAATAGCTAAAAAACACACAATTTTTTTTTAATATTTTTTATAAAAAAATCGCTACTTTTAGTAGCAAATTTTTTTTTTTAAATTTTATTTTTGGTTACTAAAAGTAGCAATTTTAACATAAAAAATATTAAATTTTTTTTTTTTGATTTTTTTAGGTTTTTTGGGGGTTTAGTTTTTAGCATTTTAGCTTGGGGGGGGGGGGGGTTAGGTTTTTGGGGGGTGGGGGAGGGGGGTTTAGGTTTTTTTTAGGGGGGGGGGGGTTAGTTTTTTTTTAGGTTTTTTGGGGTTTTAGTTTTTAGCATTTAGCTTGGGGGGGGGGGGGGGGGGTTAAGTTTTTTTTTTTTTGGGGGGTGGGGGCTAGGTTTTTTTTAGCTATTTTAGGTTGTGTTCACATTGGTTCTCGCGGTTTTCGCAATAAAGGTGGTTCTAGCATGAACCTTACCCTATATATATATATATATATATATATATATATAGCAGTTAACATACAAAAGCCCTTATCATATTTCACGTACACGACAATCGTAACCATCAGATTAGGGCTATAATCACGCATGGAACAGTTAATAACGCATGGATCAGTTTGTTTTGTGATAATCACGCATGGGAGCAATAATCACGCACGTTAAGTTGATCAAAATGTAATCACGCATGTTATCTATATTAATCACGCATGTTGTGTTTTGTTCGCGTACGTTAAGCAGTGAAGTACATTATACTTTCTCTCTCTCTCTCTATATATATATATACTTATACTATATATAATGCATATTTCAAGGGCAACTTAACGTAATTTGCCACTTTACTTAAAACACCTTTAATGCATGGTGTACAACATCTTTAAGCACAATATGTTTTAGGCGAAATAGTCCAAATTTTAAATCCCCCGCTCATCTCCAAGATGAAAAACCCTAATTCATTTTTCAAAACAAACCCACATCTTCTCTTAAACCCACCTCTTTTCTTCCCCCGTTCTCTCTCATTCTTAAATTCCAGCCGGATCTCTCTCTTTAGCGATTCACCCTTAAATTCCATCATTTTCGCTTCAGTACCCCCACCCGTTTCTTTCCATCTTCTGTTCCAAACCCTAATCAAAACCCTAACACTGCCGTCTACGGCGAAGCAAACTCTAACACTGTGTTCCCAAGTTAAGTTAAGGAGAGAAAAGAAAGGATTCTCTCCTTTTCTTTTCTTTCTCTCCGTTTCTTTCCAAATTGGAAAGATTAATTTTAGGCAAAAAATCTCTCATTTTCTCTTCTTTTCTATCCTTTAATGAAACTCTGGAACACAACTAAAAATTATTTCTTTCCAAATCTTTTCTTTTCTCTCATTTAATGAAACTCAGGAACACAGTCTAACCTCCGTCTCCTTTCCTCCAACTCCCACCGAATAACGACATTGCTTTCCCTACATAGTACATACACAAATTCCACACTTTAGCATCACTAAATCCCAAATTATAGTCAGATCTCACAAACCCACCTTCATTTAGTATTAACAAAATCTTTAACACCCTTCTGATTTATCAACACTTCAACAAGCTCAACATCAATATCATCATCTGGAATCAGTAGCAATTTGACGGGGTGGGTAACTCTAATGAACTTTTATTATAATTATTAATTGTTATCATGATATGATACACTAAATAGTTTCTTTCATATATGCTGATTTTTTCAGCGTGTTAACAATCAAAATGTTCTGTGAATAGTTCATAAATCATTTGTAAGTACAGCAGTGTTCATTTACAAATGAAACATTTTACTAACGGTTTGCCTTTCAAAACCAGACCGCCACTAATCAACAGTAGAAAGAAGCAACATAGCATTACAAACTGAACTATTTGGTTCAAGATCAGTGCATGTGCTTACTCAGTTGAGCTACTGTTCTTTTAATCTATATATTTTGGACTAACCTGACACGTAGTTAAATTATGTCCACTATCGAACAAAAGAGATTTTATTGACATGGGCTCACGTGAGAGAAAAAAAAAAGCAGTACTATGTATAAATTTTCAACAGATCTTGGCCCACCAAAGAAGAAATTTGTACCTTGGGTCCGTAATATATGTTTTTGTTATATTTTCAGAAAACAGACAAAGTTAATCTATCACAAAGAGATGCTAATTATATTTTTTTTATAATGTTCAGCATATTGCATTTCGTATTTGTATCGATTAATGAATTATGGTTAAAGCATTATGTACTTATGATTGATTTGATGGAAAGATTGATAAACTACCAGCTAAAAAAATTAACAAAAGTATATCACTAAAGAATCGATAAACTAACAGAAAAACAAGTGTCAACATATCATGAATAACAAAACTAACTTAAGTACTATACAGTATATCACAAGACGACTGATAAACTAACGGTAAACGAGTATCCTATTGTAAATTGCCACTCCCGCCGCATCGCGCGGGTAAATGGCTAGTAATAATAAATAAATAAATAAATAAATGATATGTTTTCTTAAATAATAAATTTAATTATAGTATATTGGGAAAAAATATATACTAGGAAGTATGATTTAGGGTATGTTTGGCAAAAGTAGCTGGTGGCTGGTAGCTGGAAGCTGTAGCTGGTAGTTAGTAGCTGTAGCTTTTTAGATACATTTGATGTTTGGCAGAGTAGCTAGAGCTTTTAATAAAATGCATAAAATGACCAAAATGGACATAACTAAAAATTTAAAAAGTTTGTGCTTTAAAAAGTTCATTATCTTTAGAGGTTAAAATAGTCATTTTTTTCCTAAAAGCTTTTAGCTCCTTCTAAACGCTACTAATAGGAGCGTTCAGCCAAAAGCTTCAAGCTCCTAACCTATAAGCTTCAAGCTCCTTCAACCAAACAACTTTTTATTGAGTAGGAGCTTTTTCTTAAAAGCTTAAAGCTAGAAGCTCCTAAAAGCTCTATGCCAAACATACCCTTAGCTAGGAAGGTTAGAAAGCCACTATAACCACTAGATTGGTAATGAATGGCTAGAATCAAAGAAGTGAAATCTATCAATTTAAAGAGGTGCGTGGGTTTTAAGAGAGTTATTATGTTCCCTACAGGTGAATAATTTCTCTCTCCTCCAATTCCCTCCGTTTTAAAACGTTGATAACTCTTTCATACAACACTATTTTTTATATAAAAATTGCACCATAAAAGCGAGCATTATTTTTAATATTTAAAACGATTATACTATTGCTATACTTTTGAAAAAAAATTCAGAAACCTAGATGTGTAAAACAACTGAACGTAAAATACAATTTGAAAACCTAGATCGTAAAACACAATTCACAATGGTAAAACCCAGATTGTAAAACGCAATGGTAAACCCAAATTGTATAACGAGATTCACAATAGTAAAACCCATATCGTAAAACGCAATGGTAGAATCCAGATCGTAAAACGCAATTCACAATGGTAAAACCCAGATCGTAAAATGCAATTCACAATCATAAAACCTGGATCCTAAAACGCTATTCAAAAAATGAAAAAAAACATAGATTGTAAAATGCAATTCAAAAAATTCGAAAAACTAGTTAGTAAAACACAATAATTGATTAACTTCTTCAGTTTTCTTACATAGATTGAAGTCGATTTCTTAGTATTTCTTCAATGATTGATGAAATTTGAATGTTATAAACATTGATCAATGATCAAATCGAACGAATCGAGTGATTTGCTTCAAAATCATGAGAAAAAAAATGATAATATATATGAAATTAAACTGTGATTATTCAAAAAGGTTGAAGAACACGTTGATTGAGTGTTTGAATCATTGATTAATGAAGAAAATCGTAATATGATGTAGTGATTATAGAGTGGGAAAGTTAAGAAAAGGTTAAAGATGATGAGTTTTGAAAATGGTGAATTTTGAAGATGGAGAGAAAGAGAAAAAGAGAAGATGAGAATGACTAAAATACCATTATCTTTTTTTTTTTATTTTTTTTCTTTTAATTTGACACATGACACAATCTCATTCTTTCTTAGTCTTCTCATCAAAACCTAGCACCCTATTTGTTCTTTGCCCATAGTATATAACTAGTTGCTTTTCCCCCGCGCTATGCAGCGGTAACTCAGTTAGTATCAGTTTGGTTGAGTTCGTTTCGATACCGATACTCGCTATAGTAACTGAAAGAGAAAATTAAAGAAATAAAGTCGCGATATTGTCACATCTTTTACATCAATCAAAAACCTTAAAAACGAATACCGGTTTTTGATATTGTCGATATCGACATATCGGTACCGATTTTATTTGGTCGAAATCGATTAGATTCGTTACATATCGAGACTCATATAGTTTACAATGTTATTTGGTCGAAATTGATTAGATTCGTCACATATCGAGACACATATAGTTCACAATAAAAAATATTTTTTTAATACTGTTATCGGCACTCGTATAATATACAATACAAAAAAATACGTTGTTCTGAATAAAAATATGTAAATACTATACATCGTCGATTCCGGTTCTATTTGGTATGATAGCGGCACGATATCCATTTTCATGGAAATTTATATCATAATGTTTAAAAAGTATAGTTACAGAGTTAGATTAAAAAAAAACCAACATGAGCAAGTTACTAAAAAATAAACTAAATGATAAATAATCTTTTATTAAAAAAACTTATAAAGAATGTTTAAAAAATTGGAAACACTATTCATCACGAATTCAAATTAATATGTATAACTAGTTAGATTCCCCCTCGCTTCGCGGTGGGAATTCATGGGAATTCTGTCGTTATATGTTTGTTTCGTTACAGTACTGGTACTCCCAATAGCCTATAGTAATCGGATGAGAAAACCTTATATCGATCGAAAACAATAATAACGGATATCGATACCGGTACTAATGTTGTTCGGTAATATTGGTTCAGTTGGTTTGCGTTCTATGTTTATTTTTTTGGACATTGCGACATAAGTTTTATTGATAACGAATAGTGTGTCGTGTGCTATTATACCAAACTGAACCGAAACCGACTGAACAACATCTGTATCGATACTGGTATTATTTTTTTGTTGTTTTCTTTCAATAAATTGACATCGTATCGCTACCATACCGTACCGAACAACATCGTTTTCGGTACATGAGTTTGATTATATTGTTTTTTCTTTTGATAAACTGACATCTTAGTGGTACCATACCATACCGAACAATCGAACATGAACATTGATACCGGTACCTACAATCATTTTTATGGCCTTTGTTTTTGAAAAATTTTCATTTATACATCTCTATCTATGATGAAAAATGAATAACGTTACCAGTACTGTGACACTCTGAACCGGTCGGGGCCGTACAAACAACATTGGTGCTAGTACTGTGTTCGTTTTTATCGTTTTTGGTTATGTAAAACATGTGTTGATTTCTATACCAAGTGCATGTATCATACCGGTATTGTAAAGAACCGAACTAATACCGATCTAATGCGCGCAATAACGTACCATCACAACGTGCAAGCAAATAACTTGGAATGTTAAAAAAATTAATAAATATAGATGCGGATTTTATAAAAAAGTTAACACTAAAAACTCGTATTAAATAATCAATAAAAGTAAACACTAAAAATCTTATTGGTTAGTATTTATTACTAAAAATAACAAATAAATACTTAAAAAATATAAAAATAACAAATAAATACTTAAAAAATGTGATTTACTATTCATCATAACTTTCGGTTAATATGTATAATGTAATTTTTTTAAATCAGATATTTCATTAAGAGTTTTTAATGGCTCAAAAAAACTTAAGACTGAATATAAATAATTTAAACGACAATAGTAGTAGAAGCCCTAACTATTAATCTAAAGTAACTTTAATTTAGCTTTTATAACAAAATCGATCCAAATATTAAATGCATAGCCAAATCAATAATATATATAGGGTAGGGTTTATACCAGAACCATCTTTATGGTGAGAACCATGAGAATCAGTATGAACACAACCAAAACTACTTAAAAAAACTTAAAAAACACACAATTTTTTAAATTTTCCATTAAAAATCGCAACATTTTATTTTAATTTTTTTTGAAGTTCTTTTAATCCAAATAACAATTACTGATGCACATGTGCATATGTCATATTTCTTGACAAGACCTATACAATAACTACCATCCGTATTATATTAACAATATTATACAATTTCCCGTCCGTATACGATATAATTTATAAAATTAAAACCCTTATAAATATTTTTACAAAGTTTTTATAAAATCACTAAGGTCATTCATATTGATGCACATGTGCATAGTTTATATAGTAATGAGATAATTAATGTTAATGTCCAAATGCATTAAGTTTGTATGTTTGGTTATCTTATGGGTGTCTATTATTCTAGATCAATAAATGAAAAAAAAAAAAAAGTAAAGAATGTAACTTTTGTTCTGAAATCGATGAATAAAGGGTGCAAAAAATGTCGGATGCTATGGAGGATGATGACGTAATGATTAATCAAGGAGTTAAAAAAATGTTGTTTGTTATTTAATGACGCAGTTGGGAAGATATGCACATGTGCATTACTTTATAAATGATATTGTCATTTGTATGCACATATGCATTTTGGTTAATTTTATCTGTTGGTTGATAGTTTGGTTATATTTGTTTGTTTATGATGTCATATATTGTTTGGTATGCTATAAAGGCAGGTGATGCACATGTGAATAATTTGAAATATTATACATATTGAGAATATATTACGAATGGAAGTGTATATGGAAGTGAAATTGTAGAATATTGGTAATGTATTATGGATGGTAGTGTAGATGAAAGGAAAATTGTATAGGCGTTGCCAAGAAATATGAAATATGCACATGTGCATCATTAATTGTTATCTGGATTAAAAAAATAATCTTTTTATAAATAAGAAGTTGCGATATTTAATGGAAAATTAAAAAAATAAAAATAAAAATTTTATGTGTGTTTTAAAGCTTTTTAAGTTGTTTTGGTTGCGTTCACATTGGTTATGGTGGTTTTCACAATAAAGGGTGGTTCCTAACGGATCTTTATCATATATATATAGGGTAAGGTTCATTTGAGAACCACCCTTATTGCGAGAACCGCGAGAACCAATGTGAACACAGAATAAAATCTAAAAAAAATCAAAAAAACACTCAAAAGTTTTTTTTAAATATTTTTTTTAACAAAAATCGCTATATTTAGTTACAAAAAAAATTATTTTTTTGAGTAACAGTTATCCATGCACATGTGCATACGTATCATTACTTTGACAAATTCCGTAATACGTTATCAGTAATAGACAATTGCACTTTAATTTACAATACCATCCGTAATACACTACTTTTTACATTAGCAATATTCAAAATGCACATGTGCATCATTAGGTATAACCATGATATAACATGTTTTGGTACAAAAAGTTTGTGATTTTGAATGGAGAAGTAGGTCCATATACATGTTTTTTTGGTTAGTTATATATAGTGGTTGATGGTTTGGCTATAGTTGTTACTTTATGATGTAATATGATGATTGGATGGTATAAATGGTGTTGATACACATGTAATAAAGTAAAAATATTGGTAACGGTGTTGTATTATGGATGGTAGGAGGTAATGATATTGTATTATGGATGGTAGGAGGTAATGGTAGTGTATTATGGATGGTATGATAAATGAAAGGGAAAGTGTATTCAAAGTAGTGTACCAAAACACCTTATTTCATGTTGATACATATAGATGCACATGTGCATTTCTAATATTGGTAATGTAAAAAGTAGTGTATTACATATGGTAGTGTAAATGAAAATGTAATTGTCTAATATTTGTAATGAATTACGTAATTTGTCAAAGACATGACAAAAATGCACATGTGCATGTTTGTGTATTATGGATGGAATGATAGATGAAAGAGAAAGTAGTGTACAAACACACCTTATTTTATGTTGATACATATAGATGCACATGTGCATTTATAATATTGTTAACGTACAAAGTAGTGTATTAAACGTGGTAGTGTAAATGAAAGTGTAGTTGTCTAATATTTGTAAAGAATTATGGAATTTGTCAAATAAATGATACAAATGCACATATGCATGGATAACTATGACTCGATTTTTTTGAAAAATTTTTATTATAAACGAAATATAGCGATTTTTCCAAAAAAATAGTAAAATTTTTTTTTGGGTGTTTTTTAGATTTTTTAGGTAGTACTGTTTGTGTTCACACTAGTTCTCGCGATTCTCGCAATAAAGGGTGGTTCCTAACAGATCCTTCTCAAAATGAAAGTGATTTGAGCCATGTGTCACTTGATTAGGTCATCTATTTTTCCCGCCCTACAATACCATCCCCCTTTTCTTTTATCTTTCTTTGTTTCACAAACCCTAAATATCAGACTTCATCCGCTGTTTCTTTTTCTCCTTCACTCTTCTTTCTGCTTCGGTATGATCTATCTTTCTCTCTCTCTTTCTACTCACACTCTTGACTCATGATTGCTACTGTGATTCTGTGAATGATGTTTTGGAGTTCTGGTCTGATAGATCTGAGAATTTTGCAGGTTTATCCTTTGTTTGCTGCTGTTGGCGTTGCTGTTCGGATCTGTGGAATGCAGTTGGTTTGGAACTTCAGCAGTAATCCTAAAGTTAGGTATGTATCGATCACTACTCCCCTCTTTTATCTATCGGCGGTAATCCTAAAGTCAGTGTAGATCCTTCGTTTTAAATGTCGGTGGTGTACGATGTGTTGTTAGATCTTTGTGTTTATGGATTTGATTTAAGGGATTTGGGTTAAGATTTGAGGTTTGTAGTTTGTTAGGGTTTAGATCTATATTAAGCGTTTACTCATGATAAATACGTAAAAAAATCTCATGGATATATTTAAGAAGAGTTCAATATTGAATAATAATATGATATTTTATTTTTTTAATTTTGTTATTAAATCACAAGTTTTTTTACTCATGATATTTTTTTTTTAATTTTTTACTTTGTGTTTGTCCTGTTTCATTTGGTTAGGTTTGGTCAGGTATTATGGATCAGTCCCTGCAACTGCTATCCACTTTCAGGGACAGATCTTTTGGTTGGAAGTTTTTATGATAATTACTAGATTTTGGTGCCTCGTAAAGTATTGGGGCTTATGTTTGAATCACCAGATGAAGAGATGGTAAGTTTGACCCGTTCATGTTTTATTAGACTTAGAGATTGTAGTATTGACCCATTTATGTTTGGAGTTTGAAATGGTTTTTTTATTCATTTATGCTAAAATTGTTAGGTGAAAATATGGTAATTTTGAGCAATATATGTTTGTATCACTAGGCGGAGAGATGGTAATTACTAACCTAGATAGGTTTTAGATAATTATGAAAAAGTAGTTTCTTTTTTTCAAGAATCATAACATCAGCACCACTTAAAAGTTAAAAGTAGTTTCTTTTTTCCAGCCATTAAAGCTGCCGGTGATGCTGTTGCTGAACTTGTTAAAACCGCAGCATTGGAGGTATGAATTTTAGATTATAGTTGTAAACCCTGTGTTTTCCTTTCTAAATCTATGTATATGTAGTATGAATAAGCCATTAAGTTTTTTGTCTCTTATGATTAGGAATTTAAAAAGACAAATGATGAAGAAGCTGTAGTTCTGTCTACATCAAAAGCTAATGCTATTGAAGTGTCTACTTTTAAAAGTAGTTTCTTTTTTCATAGTTATCTAACAAAATATATTTGAGATCTTTCAGGCTGCTGGTTATGGGGTTGGCATATGTGCAGAGTATGGTGGAGGTGCATTCAGACCATATGTTGGTGGTAGGTTTTTTTTTTTTTATCCCTTTTTGTAATTATTTTCGTATTTTGCACTATTTTGAACATTAATCGTGCATTTTTTCCCATTATATAGAGGCTCTATCTAGATTGGATGCTGTCATAAGACACCCCGTTGCATTACATCCATCTATCATAGCTGCTAGACATTATCCCACTTATCAGCACTTTATATTAGGATCCTTTTTAATACTTTTCATATTTCTTTTTTTCTAAAAGATAGGAAATATAGTTTTGCAGTGAAGTACGTGTTGAGGGCTTAGAGACGCTGGACTATTTTGATAATCTGTCCAAGAGAGAAAGGTACACAGAGCAGACAGACGCCATTACTTTTGATGGTGAGGTAAGACATGGTTTAATTTTTACCTCCAAATTTATTACATTCGAAGTTTGTTTTTTCTGTATATAAAGGTCTGATAGTTTATCTTATTATTAGATTGATCATGTATATTTGAGTACACCTACTAAGATCGCCATAATTGACCATGAGAAGAAGAGAACAATCGTCTAACGTAAAGAAGGCATGGTGGATGCAGGTTTCTTTTCCTATCTTTACTTTTGAAATTGATTTTTTTTAAAGACATGGTTTAATTTTTACCTCCAATCTCTTAATGGTATTTGAATTTTGAGAAGCTTCAGTATCATTTTTGCTATATCCATAATTTCTAATCTTGCTTTCATGGTTTTGTGTAATTATTTCAAGGTCAACCTAATTTGACAATGGTTGATTGGAAGGAGGCATTGGTTTTGTGTAATTATTTCAAGGTCAACCTATGCACGAATGGTACACATTATTAGCAAGGATATATTTTGTATATGTTTTATATTTGATGTTATAAACAGATCCATTTTCCATGGCCCCTCAAAAAGCACTTGACACAATTGGCAAAACGTTGCATTTTCAGTATGAAAGGTGGCAACCAAAGGTGAGGTTATAAAGTATTGCTACAGTATTACACTATATATAGCACTCGAAAATCTCCATACAAGTGTCATCTAAACTTAATAAACCGTGAGAACAGGCCAGATACAAGTTTCAGTTAGATCCCACAGTCGAAGAAGTGAAGAAAATTTGTACCTCATGTCGCAAATACGCCAAATGAGAAAGAGTTTTATTTCATTACAATGGGCATGGTGTGCCTAAGCCAAATGCCAATGGCGAAATTTGGTTTTTTAACAGGGTAATATATAATTCTTATCTTTGAGTCATTTCGACTTTTCGTGCATTTTTAAACTGATTTTATTAGACTTATCTTTTTTGTTTTGTTTTCTTAAACATTGTAGAGTTATACACAGTATATTCCTTTACCTATCAGTGACCTTGATTCGTGGTTGAAGACTCCATCAATTTACCTTTTTGATTGTTCAGCAGCCGGAATGATAGTCAATGCCTTCATTGAGGTATCATAAATTAGCAGTTTTTATGATCTTTTTATCAGTATGTGGCAAATTATTTAATTATAATTATTATATAGCTTCAAGATTGGAATCCATCAAGTACCTCGGGAACCACACCACGTGACTGTATTCTACTTGCGGCTTGTGAAGCACACGAGACTTTACCGCAAAGTCATGAGTTTCCTGCTGATGTGTTTACTTCTTGCCTTACAACGCCCATCAAGATCGCATTGAGATGGTGAATGCTCTTTCAAATGTCTTTATTTACACTAGATAAATATATTTTGCATGTAGATCTCTAATATCATTGAACTCTACAGGTTTTGAACCTGTTCTTTATTACACGAGTCACTCGATTGTTTTAGACTATTTATTTGATTATTTGTAAGTGAAATAAAATGTTTTAAATAAACAGTGTGAAAGTGCTCATTCTAAACAACTCTATTCAGATAAACGATAAACATATTTAAATCCCAAAAACTTTGTTCGTTAATTGACAAATTACAAATATGTATGTAATGCAGCTAGGGTAGAGTCTGTTGGAGGATGCTAAAACAAAGAATGTCGATAACCTGAATGACCCTGAAGGAACATAAGAAATTACAGTGGATCAGAATTCGATTGAGGAATCAAAGATCAGTGTGGAAAATAATCAAGAAGGTGATGATCAAGAAGGTGAGAAAATGAGCTCGAATATAACAGAGGAAGAATCCAAGGCAGTTGAAGAAACTACTGATGGTATTACTCCGGTGAGTTCATCTTAACTTATAATAACTAACATCATGAGTTGAAATAGATTTCGACTATCTCCATATTGAGTTTTTATACTGCAATAAGCTAATTGGGGAATGTTCAGGATTGGCTTAAAACTACTTACGAGTGAAATAAATCATTATGAATAAGGAATCCGAACAACTTCTTTCAAAAAACAATTATCTGATAAACAACAATCCTAAACACCTTTGTTCTTCAAGTGAAAAATTAGGAACATGAATGTAATGCATCTTTCATGTTCCACTTTAGGCAGTAATGATGTTGGGTGTGTACAGGAGGATGTTGTAAAAGAGAATGTGAAAATCCCGGAGAGTACAGAAGAAATTACAGTCGATCCGAAATCGAATGAGGAATCAAAGATTATTGGAGAAAATGAAGTCATTAACGAATGCAAAATAACTACATCGTCTTCCAGTTCTGCTATGGTGAGTTATCATTATTCATAACATGAAATGCATTTATCTAAAAGTTCTTTAGTGATGGTTCTGATATTCACTTGACCACCAACTTTACACAGCAAGAGCCCCTTCCAGATGAAATAAGTGCTACAAAAGAAAAGGGTAACGGCTTAATGATGAACACAAGCAATCCCCACATCGTGGTGAGTTCGTCTTAATGTAAACGTCTAAAAATATTCCAATAGTTTCAACTTTCAAGTTTCAACCATTAAAAAACTAAACTGTGTGCAGGAAATCCAAAACTCTACGATTCCGGATGACAGCAGGAAAGCTGGCTCATTGAACATCGAGAAACATGAGTTTGAATCGACCCACTAAGATCTTTGAAACTGAGTCGCTGTGTTTCGAAACAGTAGTTTGAATCGACCCACTAAGATCAACTGAAATCTCAGGTTTGTTTCGAAACAGTAGTTTGAAACTAAGTCGCTTTGTGTAAGTGAACTCAAATCGGAATATTCATGAATATCTATTTGTCGGATCTGGGTTCGTTCATCAGGTTTGTTTGTTTGTTAGTGAAATTCTGTAGTTATCACTTGCTTAAAACAATGTTTTAAAAATGTAAATCATAATCTTAATTTTAATTGTATTTTACATAAAACCTATAGTTTTTCAAACAACGTTTTAATCCGATAAAAAGTGAAACCACTGTTTTGGGTTAAAACAATGTTTTGAAACCACTGTTGGGTTGGGTTAAAACAGTGTTTGAAACCACTGTTGGGTTAAAACAATGTTTTGAAACCACTGTTGGGTTAAAACAGTGTTTTGAAACCACTTTTGGGTTTAACAGTGTTTGAAACCACTGTTGGTTTAAAACAGTGTTTGAAACCACTGTTTTAACCCAAAAGTGGTTTCAAAACACTGTTTTAACAACACTGTTTTAACCCAACAGTGGTTTCAAACACTGTTAACCCAAAAGTGGTTTCAAATCACCGTTTTAACCCAACAGTGGTTTCAAACACTGTTTTAACCCAAAAGTGTTTTAACAACAGTTGTTTGACTTTGTTCAAACAGTGGTTTGACTTTGGTTAAACAGTGGTTTGACTTTGGTCAAACAGACTTTTGAACCACTAAGAATCATATTTTTGCAGTCAAACAGTTGATTCAATCCCTAATCTAATCGATCACAAGTTCTGACTGTTGGTGTGCAAAAAATAAAGCGGTGGCTCAACTCATTGACTTTATTCTTTAGTCATGTTTTAGATTGAGTACTTTATTTGTTACTCATGTTTTCGATTGAGTCTGAATTATTAACTCTTGATTTTTTTTAGCTTTCATTAGCTTTAGTACATGGATACCCAAATCATGAGTAGACAGGTAAGGCATCTTGAGTCTTTGAGGAGCATTTACAGGTTTTGACATCTGCAAAATAAAATGTCGTTGTTTGCATCTTCCCGTGCCTAACCTTGTTATAAGTTGTGCATCAACAGGCAGTGTAACACCTCGAAAATTCACGTCCTATAATGTGTTGACACGTGTCATAAAGTTTGAGCGTGTGAAAGAATGTTATAAAAGGACTAAAGTTGACAAACATGGAAAGTATGTGATTATACGGGTTCTATGTGTCAACAGTGAATAAATATACTTCATAATGACCCTACATGATGTTTATAACATCAAACGAATAAATCATGGATCATACGAAGCTAAAAGTGAGAGATTACAAACTACAGGGGTTAAAAGTGTCAACATGTTAAAGGTATACCTCTGAGTGACCTTTTGACAAACCCGAAGCTTTGTAAATGTAAATTATGCTCACTAGAATGCGCGATAGAAATTTCATAAGGTTTCGTTATCATATGAGAAAATTATGATCAAATTCGTGTGCGAAGGGTTCAAGTGTTAACGTTGAAAGTTAAGGCTTTTCGGGTTAATCGGAAGTGTACAAGGACTTGGCAAAGTGGGTATAAGTCCTAAAGTCTATGTGGGTATAGTATAAGGGGTCAAAATGAAAGTTAAAAGCCTAATTACCCTTTCAATTTAACCAAAGGTCAACTTGCAAAACAAAAGAAATCAAAAATCAGATTTAGCAGGCCAGGCGGCCCGCTTTGGGTTTGGTTAAACGGGACGCGGGCCGCGTCCGAGGCCCAGACACAGAAAACGGGGACAGGCCCCTGTATTCGCGGAAAATCTTCTTTAAACCGAATTTTTCACATGGTGGGCGACCCCTAACTGTACTAGAGCACTAGGGACATGTGTATGGTAGTTGTGGTGAGTGCTAGACTTGGTTGTCAATCATTTATGGTGAGTGATTTCACTATAAAAGACCATGTAGTGCAACATTCATTCTCACACCTTCATCTGCATTTGTGGATCATTTCTGGAGCTATCAAGCAGCCTCAAGTGATCATAGCTCGTGCATAGGACTCTTGTAAGTCTGCTAGTTCTTGTTTAGTTGAGTTTAGCTTGGTTAATTAGCTAAAAGTCAAACCGTCGTAATTACGGTTTGACTTCGAGATTAGTCAATAATGGCTCAGTCATATCTCAAATTAAAAGTGGTTATAAGTTGGTATTTATGTGGGTAATAAAACCTCAAAAGGGTTTCCCCTGATCACCACTCTAACCAGGTCAAAAGTCGGGTCAAACATATAATTAAAAAGTCAACAGGATGCTTAGAATGTCATTTATGCATAATTAGCTATTTAGAACATATATAACCTGTTTGATCATTTTTATAACTTAGTAATTAGTGTCAGAACATGTCCAAACGTGTTCAACCCGACTATTTCCTGTTTAGACCCGGTTCGAAACCGAAAGTCATATAGTTTGACTTTCACTTTGACTTTCAGTTCTGAACCGTTTAGGCATGTTTTAGAAATGCCTCAGAGCTTTAATTGGATTAGGTTACTTGTTAGAACAACCCTCTGTGATTATACAACTTGGTTCACTAGTTATCCAATTAATATGCATATTTCCGTTAATTGCTCATATGTTGACCATTATGCCCTTATTATCTTAAAACGTGATTTATGGAAATGTAAAAGTGTAGAAACCTTAGTTACTGATATATAGACTTGTATGCAAAGTTTGACATCAGTTTGACTTGTAGATTAAGAGTTATGCTCATTATCGCAAAATTAATGCTTTATGTTAATAAAATGGCGTAATTAGCGTATAGCCTAGTTAAACATAATTTTTGGTATCAAATATTTTACCCACTGATGTAATATATTATTTTAGGATTTCTAAAGATTTTTAATTAATTTTAGGCTGAGCATAACTAGTAGTCGTAGGCTTAATCCGGTAATTGTCGGTTTTGCCCTTACGGGCCATAAAATGAGTTTTGCCTATCTAAACGACTCCAAACCTTTTGCTACTAATCACATATGATAAGTTAATTATTTTAAGCCTTCTGGAAATACAAAATATCAGATTTAAGTATCGAACCCGGAAATGGCCTTTAATCGCCTTATTTAGCGTTTTTAACGCATAGTATGTTTTAAAATCATATTGGACATACCCGGGTTGATACCTACTGATATTTTAGGAAAATTAGGATATTTTAACAGTAAGCAAAGGTTGATAAACTCAGACCTCAGTTTTGAGCTTTTCGGCTTATGTGAAATTACCAAAATACCCCTACGGGGCATAGTTTGGATAAAAATGATAAATTTCACATATATACTTTAGCCTACTGATATAACATATCAAGATGAGTATGTTTGCTGTTTACATCAGACCTGTAACTCAGTTAAACGTCTAAACTCTTTTACAACCTTTAAAATGACCAAACTACCCCTACGGGGCATAGTTTGTGTTTAAATTCGTTTCGGGCATAATGAAAGACATCCTACTGATGTTACAACATATTTGAAGCATATTAACCTAGGAAACCTGTATATGGATCTTACGGATAACCGTTACGCTTATTTCACGTTCGGTTTGGTTTATGTAACAAGTTTACATAAATTGGCCGAAACGGGTCAAACCTTAACGGTTTTATCTTAAAATCCAGAATGTGAATAATAAACCCATATTAAACAAGTCTCTGAACTTGTCAGGTCTAAATCACATTCTATCCGGTCTTCGCTTGATCGTGCGTACGAACCGTATCTTTGAAACTAGCCGGTCTAAGCTTAAACTTAATTAAAGACCCGTTAGGATTCTAATAGGTTATTATAAACCTTCGTTCCAGATTAGGAGAGCCAGTAAAAGCTACGTGCATTTTGCTTGTTGTGATTAATACTTACTCAGGTAAATACTTTTAACTTATTTTCCCTATACGGGCTTGGGTTACGGTATATAGCATACCGCTTGATCGGGCATCAAATCTCCACATTAAGTGGGTAGTTGAATAATTTGATCGGCTCGTTTAAACAGTCTTGTTTACTTTACAGCCTTTGGGGGGTTAATGACCATGTCCCGGATATCCTTGGCATCATCTTACGAGATGGCCACGACCTGAGCACGGGGTGTAGGCGTACACCTGTCAGTGTATAACTCAATTATGTGGTGTGTCTATTGATCTTTAACCCGGACAAGATCCGGGCTACTGAACGCATAAGTAACATGTAATTCGTTCACAAGATTATAATATTAAATAATTCTCCCAAGTTATAAAAATGTTTATGCCATGTGCATCCAAACCAATTTTCAATCATTTTCCAAAATGAGTCAGTTGATTGTATTTACCAGTGTAAACTGACGTATTTTCCCAAAAAGACCGAATGCAGGTACTAAACGAAATTGGCTGGATTGTCTCCTAAGCATCAATATTTTAAATTTGCTTCCGCTGTGCATAATAATATTGTGTTGTTTGACTATTACGTTGCCAACCACGTCACGATACTCCCCCACCGGGCCCACCGGTGACACGTGGAAAACGGGGTGTGACAGGTTGGTATCAGAGCCAACTCTGAGTGAATTAAACACTAGCCTTTTGTGTTTAATCTCAGTTACACAATTGCACATATCTAAACCTTCGAGTCTAGACTTATAACATAGGACAAATTCCACCTTATTCGGCTTTTTGCTTTGTCCTTTAAATTTTATATTTTGTTATTGTTATCTCATGAAATATTGACAGGAATCAAAAAAAAAAAAAAATGCCGCCAAGATTCTTTAGGAGACGAGGACGAGGCAAGGGGCCAGTCACCGCCCCCAACGATCATGAAGCTGGACCTAGGGGTGAGCAGAAAACCGAAATAACCGAACCGTAACCGAAAAAACCGACAAAACCGAACCGAAAAAACCGAACCGAAGTAAAAACCGACGGTTCGGTTTTCGAATTTTTAATAACCGAAAATTTCGGTTCGGTTTTTGGATATCCATTTCCAATAACCGAAAAAAACCGAACCGAACCGATAGGTTACAAGGCCCGATACATATGTTTTATGTTCAAGTTGTTAACTTGTTAGCCTTAATCCTTTAACAATTTAACCCACACTAGTTGTTAATATGTTATAGTCTTTAACCCATTCTAGTAGGCCCAGCCCAATACATAACATTAATAAAAACACACAAGGCCTAATCATGCATTATTTTCATATTTCTTAACATTATTAGTTGTTACTTGCATGTTAGTTTTTAGTTGATGATATAATATACATAATCTACTGATGTCTTGTGTAGTTGGTAAAAACTAGTTAAATTCTAAATCAAGTATTTATTAATTAGTACACAATCATATGATAGCACACTGCACATCTAGTAATGAAAGAAAAAAAAACGGTTATTTAACCGAAATAACCGAAACCGAACCGAAACCGAAAAATAACCGAAAAAAACCGAACCGAAATAACCGAAACCGATCGGTTATAGAAATGTAAAAACCGATTATAGCGGTTACGGTTTCGGTTTCGGCTCAAAACCGAACCGAACCGACCTTTGCTCACCCCTAGCTGGACCTTCGCAACGGCGAGCTCCATCCAACACCGAGAGTGACGACCCTCGGGAGAACCGGAGAAACCTGTTCGAGCCGGCCAGACGGTCGGTTTCGCATAGTTCAACACCTCCTGTTCTTAACCCTCATGAACCCAATAACCCTCAACCGTCCTACATACCACTTCAGCGATCCCTGTCTCATCATTCGTATGGTGACCCCACACCCATCTTTCGAGGCCAATTTAATCCGGCCAATTACTTACCAGAACCCATGGGTTTCAACCCACTAGGGCCAGACGATCACTTCTCTGGCGATCACGCTGACGACATGGACGAGGATACAGACCCCGTCGAACCTGCTAGTGGCACTCCAAACCATCCGATCGAGATCTCCGAGGGATCGTCTTTTCACGGATCACCCTATGGTGGTCCAGACAGTTTCCAAGCCATGTTCACTCGGCACGAGTGGTACTACACACCTTCTCACCACTCGTCGCCTCATGAGCAGCAGCAGCAACAGCAGCAGCAGCAGCAACAGCAGCAGCAGCATCATCAAGATTCCTCTGAGGATCACCGATTTGTGGCAGTTACGCCACCACCTCCACCGCCACCAGTTCAGCCGGCACCTCCTCAACCGCCAAGGCGTAGGAGAACCGGTGCCCGCATATCGGCACGAGCAGGGGACTTCCATTTCAGTTCCCCACGTCAGTCAAGTGCCAGCCACTACCTGCCACATCAGGAGGTCCCACAAATGGGTGGACCTTCCAACCCCGCGATGCCGCAGCCGCCGCCGCCAATGGGTTTTGACAACCCAATCCCAGCTTATACAGGTTCCATGGCTTATAACCCGTTCGAACCGCCAGTCCACAACAACTACGGGTATGCAGAGGCCGACCCCTACTTGGTAGCAGCAAACTACAATGCCCTGCAACCAGAAGGACCATACGGAGCTCCATGGGGAGTTGGGTACCCAACACAAGGGTACAAGATACCACCTAGGCCTATCATACGGACTCAATCGCAGCCGCCTAGGTTCTCCCCACCTGAGCATGAGGAACTCCTTCAGAGGCTGGATCAGGTGGAACGGGAAGTGCACAGGGACCGTAGGGAGAGACAGACTTTCTTCCAAGGATTAGTAGGATTGATCAAAGGGAAGAACAAGAAGGATCATTGAATCCTTCCATTTTCTGTGTAAGCCCCTGCGTGGGTGTATTTGGTTGTTAAGACCTATATGGGTATGTGTGTTGGTATGTTTGCTTTGAGCCCTGCGTGGGCATGTGTGTTATTAAACCCCTGCGTGGGTAAGTACTTGTTTGACCCCTGCGAGGGTAAGTTTGTTATTTGAAAAGACCCATTTAGGGCAGTGTATAATATTTTGAATAAATCAATGGAATGTTTGTTTTATAAATTTCATGTCTGCCATTTTGCGCATAAATAATTTATAAATGAAATGAATAAATTAAAATCATTCCTTTTAAATTAATCTGCCTATGTAATTATGTAATTAAGAATCTTAAAGTGTGAAACCTAGCCTCGTGTCAAGTATAAGACCGGGCCAAGATGGTAAGACCTGTTTAAAAGATTTAAATCCCTGTTAACATCTTGAAAACATGTTAACACTCCTGGCAGAAGTGATTCGTTAAAATCATATGTCATTCTTATATGTATAAGGATTCTTTAGAAGATTCCAAACCCAATTATATGATCTCTGAATCATGGGTTAAGATCATCAATTAAGATGATCATATTGTACCATACGTGGTAATATGATGCCTACGGGCCCAGCTCACTTCCATATGAGCCAAAAGACAGTGGTAGCTATGGCTCCCTGTCTTATAAGGGTAATGAACTAGGTTCAAACCTTAAAAGTCTTGATTCTCTGAAATCATAGCTTAAAATTTAAGTTGTCCATGTGACTAAGCCTTATGTGCAAAAATATATTGTTATTGTTTATAATTAGGATAAATTTTAATTGAAATCCTAAATTAATACGATTAATAAGTTAACCAAATGTGGTCTCTGTTACCATGGTTAACGAGTTACCCTAAGGGGTAATTCCATAATAAACTCCCAAATAAAATATTCTCCTTGTTTTCTGCAACAGTTCAATTCAAATGGCTGACTCAAATGAAATAAATAGCCATCCAGTGGAGCAAAATGAGAACGCCCAGATTACGTTAACGGGTGCTGAATTAAAAGCGATCATAGATGGCGCTGTTACACAGGCTTTGGAAAGGCAGTATGAAGAATACAGTGGTACTCGAAGTAGGACCCACTCTGCACCACATTCAAAGCCCAAGACACATTCTGAGGCTCATAGCAAGCCTCCTCCCAAAAAGAATGGACCCAAGAAAGATGGTGATGACCGTCAGTCCACCAACCATCAAAGTGTCCCATCTCAGCATTTAGTACTGCATCAAGAACCCCGTAACAAGGGTTGCTCCTATAAGTACTTCGTGTCTTGTAAGCCCAGGGATTTTACTGGGGAAAAAGGAGCCGTCGACTGTATGACTTGGCTGGACGAGATGGACACGGTGGTAGATATCAGCGGGTGCGCTAAAAGGGATGTAGTTAAGTTTGTGTCACAGTCCTTTAAGGGTGAAGCGTTAGCATGGTGGAGATCTCTGATCGAGGCCACCGGAAAAATCCCATTGTATAATATGTCGTGGGATCAATTCATTGCCCTAATCAAGGAAAATTTCTGCCCTCAACATGAGGTGGAGAAGATAGAATCTGACTTTCTATCGTTGGTGATGACGAACCTCGACTGTCAAGCTTACCTGACAAGCTTCAATACGCTGTCCCGGTTGGTTCCTTACCTGGTAACCCCGGAGCCAAAAAGAATCGCTCGCTTTATTGGTGGTTTAGCCCCCGAGATCAAGGCAAGCGTAAAAGCTTCTCGGCCAGCTACCTTCAGGTCTGTAACTGACATTTCCTTATCCCTCACTCTGGATGCGGTCAGGCAGAGATCGCTGAGGAATAAGGAGGCCGAGAAGAGGAAGCGTGAAGATGATGGTTCACGAAAGTCGAACAAGAAGCACCGTGGGAGCGGTGACAACAAGAAAGGGTCGGAGTCGAGGAAGGATGGGCATAATTCTGGCGAAAAGCCCAAGTGTAAAATTTGCAAGAAGCAGCACTATGGAAAGGGCAGACTGGAGTCGAACTCTCAGACTCAGTCAAAATCCTTTGCTTGTGGTATTTGCAAGTCCACGGATCACAAACCCTGGATTGCAAGAAGATAAAAGACGCAATGTGCTACCGTTGCAATGAAAAGGGGCACATCAAGACCAACTGCCCAAAGTACAACAAGAAGCCTGAAGAGGCTAAGAAGACTAATGCCAGAGTCTTCAGAATGGACGCGAAAGAGGCTGTGCAAGACGATAATGTCATAACAGGTACTTTCCTTGTAAATGATGTCTTTGCAAGAGTACTTTTTGATTCAGGCGCAGATAAGTCTTTCGTAGATCATAAGTTTTGTAAATTGTTGAATTTACCCGTCAAAACCTTAGGCGCAAACTATGAGGTAGAGTTAGCAGATGGTACCATAGAAACCGTCTCTACTGTGTTAGATGGATGTGTTATATCCATTAAGAACCATTCTTTTCCTCTGTCTCTACTTCCCTTTAAGTTGGCCGGTTTTGACATAGTTCTGGGTATGGACTGGTTATCTCATAACCAGGCCCAAATTTTCTGTAAGCAGAAACAGGTGGTAATAAAGACTCCGTCTGGTGAATCACTTACCATTCGGGGAGATACCCATTATGGGCTGCCTGAGCAGGTAACTATGCTCAAGGCTTCTAAGTGTTTGAAGAAGGGATGTGTCATCTACATGGCGCAAGTTATCATTGATGATCCTAAACCGAAGATAGAAGACATCCCTGTCATTTCTGAATACCCAGAAGTGTTTCCTGAAGATCTACCTGGTTTACCACCGGATAGACAAGTGGAATTCAGGATCGATATCATCCCCGGAGCCGCACCTGTTGCTAGAGCTCCATACAGATTGGCACCCACAGAAATGAAGGAGTTGAGGACGCAGCTAGATGAATTGCTAGCTAAAGGTTTCATTAGACCTAGTTCATCTCCTTGGGGAGCGCCAATCTTGTTTGTCAAGAAGAAGGATGGGTCGATGCGCCTATGCATCGACTATCGCGAGCTTAATAAAGTCACGATCAAGAATAGGTATCCTTTGCCCAGAATCGACGATTTGTTCGATCAGCTTCAAGGGGCAAGTTACTTCTAGAAGATTGATTTGAGGTCAGGCTACCATCAATTGAAGGTCAAAGATGAAGACGTGCACAAGACTGCATTTAGGACTCGTTACGGTCACTACGAGTTCCTAGTGATGCCTTTTGGGCTCACTAATGCACCAGCCGCGTTCATGGATCTCATGAATCGCGTCTGCAAGCCTTACTTGGATAAATTTGTCATCGTTTTCATCGACGACATTCTTATTTATTCTAAGAACCAAGCTGACCATGAGAAACACCTTCGTTGTATTCTCAAACTTCTACATCAGGAGAAGCTCTACGCCAAATTCTCTAAGTGTGAATTTTGGCTACGAGAAGTCCAATTTCTGGGACACGTGGTTAGTGAGCGTGGTATCCAGGTGGATCCCGCTAAGGTTGAAGCCGTAATGAACTGGCAAGAGCCAAAGACGCCTACATAAATTCGTAGTTTCCTGGGATTGGCAGGATATTACAGGCGTTTCATTGAAAACTTTTCAAGGATTGCTGCACCCCTAACCTCCTTAACTAAGAAGAAGGTTAAGTTTGTTTGGGGCCCTAAGCAGCAAGAATCCTTTGATATTCTGAAGCAAAAGTTAAGCAACGCCCCGGTACTGACACTGCCAGATGGAATTGAAGACTTTGTGGTTTATTGTGATGCTTCGCACACTGGCATGGGGTGTGTGCTTATGCAGAAAGGCAAAGTTATTGCCTATGCTTCAAGACAATTGAAAGTGCATGAAAAGAATTACACCACCCATGACTTGGAGCTGGGTGCCGTTGTATTCGCACTAAAGCTTTGGAGGCACTATCTTTATGGTGTCAAATGTGTGATTTATTCTGATCACAAGAGCCTCCAACATCTGTTTAATCAGAAGGAATTAAACATGAGGCAACGCCGTTGGATGGCAACTTTAAATGATTATGATTGTGAAATCAAATACCATCCCGGCAAGGCGAATGTAGTCGCCGATGCCTTGAGTCGGAAGGAAAGGTTTAAGCCCATCCATATTAACGCCAAGCGTACGGAGATAAAGAATAATTTGATTGAAAGGTTGTTAGCTGCACAGAAAGAAGCTGTGTTGGAAGCTAACTATCCTAATGAAAAGTTAGGAGTAACTGAGGAGCAGTTAACTCTTAGCAAGGACGGAATTTTACGATTAAACGGACGAATATGGGTTCCAATTTATGGAGGACTTCGAGATGTCATCCTCCAGGAAGCCCATAGTTCCAAATACTCCATTCATCCTGGAGCTGATAAGATGTACTAGGATTTAAAGGCAAATTATTGGTGGATAGGCTTGAAAAAGTCTGTAGCCGCCCATGTAGCAAAATGCTTGACATGTGCGCAAGTCAAAGCCGAGCATCAGAAACCGTCAGGTTTGCTACAACAGCCTGAACTTCCTACGTGGAAGTGGGAAATGGTAACTATGGATTTTATTACCAAGTTACCCAAGACAAGGAAAGGAAATGATACGATATGGGTTATAGTTGACCGACTGACTAAGTCAGCTCATTTCTTACCCATCAAGGAGACTTATAGCTCCGATATGTTAGCCCAGTTATACGTTGATAAGATTGTAGCCATACATGGCATACATGTAGCTATTATCTCTGACCGGGATACTAGGTACACGTCACATTTTTGGAAAAGTTTCCAACAATCTTTGGGCACACGTTTGAATTTTAGTACGGCTTATCATCCTCAGACTGACGGTCAGAGTGAGCGTACTATTCAAATGTTGGAAGACATGCTACGTGCATGTGCGATCGATTTGGGAGGTAGTTGGGATAAGAACCTACCATTAATCGAATTCTCCTACAACAATAGCTACCATACCAGCATTAAGGATGCGCCTTTTGAGGAATTATACGGTAGAAAGTGTAGATCGCCAGTTTGTTGGGCGGAAGTTGGAGAAGTCCAGTTATCAGGACCAGAGATCGTGTTCGAAACAACGGACAAGATTGTCCAGATTCGTGACAATCTCAAAGCTGCCCGGGATAGGCCGAAGAGTTACGCTGATCCAAATCGCAAGGATTTTCACTTCGAAGTAGGTGACAAAGTCCTACTTAAAGTGTCACCCTGGAAGGGGGTGATGCGATTTGGTAAGAAAGGCAAGCTAAGCCCGAGATACATAGGACCTTTCGAGGTTATCGAACGTGTCGGGTCAGTTGCCTAGAAGCTGAACTTACCAGAAGAGCTCAGTGGAATTCACAATGTGTTCCACATCTGCAATCTGAAAAAGTGTTTCGCTGACGAATCACTGGTTATACCACATACAGATGTGCATATAGATGAGAGCTTAAGATTTGTTGAAAAACCTTTGTCGATTGAGGATCGACGGGTTAAGAAGCTTCGAAGGAAACATGTGCCTATTGTTAAGGTCAAATGGGATGCCCGTAGAGGTCCCGAGTACACGTGGGAGGTTGAATCCACGATGAAAGAAAAGTACCCTTACTTATTTCAGTAAATCTCAGGTCGAGATTTATTTTAAGGGGGTGAGGATGTAACACCTCGAAAATTCACGTCCTATAATGTGTTGACACGTGTCATAAAGTTTGAGCGTGTGAAAGAATGTTATAAAAGAACTAAAGTTGACAAACATGGAAAGTATGTGATTATACGGGTTCTAAGTGTCAACAGTGAATAAATATACTTCATAATGACCCTACATGATGTTTATAACATCAAACGAATAAATCATGGATCATACGAAGCTAAAAGTGAGAGATTACAAACTACAGGGGTTAAAAGTGTCAACATGTTAAAGGTATACCTCTGAGTGACCTTTTGACAAACCGGAAGCTTTGTAAATGTAAATTATGCTCACTAGAATACGCGATAGAAATTTCATAAGGTTTCGTTATCATATGAGAAAATTATGATCAAATTCGTGTGCGAAGGGTTCAACTGTTAACGTTGAAAGTTAAGGCTTTTCGGGTTAATCGGAAGTGTACAAGGACTTGGCAAAGTGGGTATAAGTCCTAAAGTCTATGTGGGTATAGTATAAGGTGTCAAAATGAAAGTTAAAAGCCTAATTACCCTTTCAATTTAACCAAAGGTCAACTTGCAAAACAAAAGAAATCAAAAATCAGATTTAGCAGGCCAGGCGGCCCGCTTTGGGTTTGGTTAAACGGGACGCGGGCCGCGTCCGAGGCCCAGACACAGAAAACGGGGACAGGCCCCTGTATTCGCGGAAAATCTTCTTTAAACCGAATTTTTCACATGGTGGGCGACCCCTAACTGTACTAGAGCACTAGGGACATGTGTATGGTAGTTGTGGTGAGTGCTAGACTTGGTTGTCAATCATTTATGGTGAGTGATTTCACTATAAAAGGCCATGTAGTGCAACATTCATTCTCACACCTTCATCTGCATTTGTGGATCATTTCTGGAGCTATCAAGCAGCCTCAAGTGATCATAGCTCGTGCATAGGACTCTTGTAAGTCTGCTAGTTCTTGTTTAGTTGAGTTTAGCTTGGTTAATTAGCTAAAAGTCAAACCGTCGTAATTACGGTTTGACTTCGAGATTAGTCAATAATGGCTCAGTCATATCTCAAATTAAAAGTGGTTATAAGTTGGTATTTATGTGGGTAATAAAACCTCAAAAGGGTTTCCCCTGATCACCACTCTAACCAGGTCAAAAGTCGGGTCAAACATATAATTAAAAAGTCAACAGGATGCTTAGAATGTCATTTATGCATAATTAGCTATTTAGAACATATATAACCTGTTTGATCATTTTTATAACTTAGTAATTAGTGTCAGAACATGTCCAAACGTGTTCAACCCGACTATTTCCTGTTTAGACCCGGTTCGAAACCGAAAGTCATATAGTTTGACTTTCACTTTGACTTTCAGTTCTGACCCGTTTAGGCATGTTTTAGAAATGCCTCAGAGCTTTAATTGGATTAGGTTACTTGTTAGAACAACCCTCTGTGATTATACACCTTGGTTCACTAGTTATCCAATTAATATGCATATTTCCGTTAATTGCTCATATGTTGACCATTATGCCCTTATTATCTTAAAACGTGATTTATGGAAATGTAAAAGTGTAGAAACCTTAGTTACTGATATATAGACTTGTATGCAAAGTTTGACATCAGTTTGACTTGTAGATTAAGAGTTATGCTCATTATCGCAAAATTAATGCTTTATGTTAATAAAATGGCGTAATTAGCGTATAGCCTAGTTAAACATACTTTTTGGTATCAAATCTTTTACCCACTGATATAATATATTATTTTAGGATTTCTAAAGATTTTTAATTAATTTTAGGCTGAGCATAACTAGTAGTCGTAGGCTTAATCCGGTAATTGTCGGTTTTGCCCTTACGGGCCATAAAATGAGTTTTGCCTATCTAAACGACTCCAAACCTTTTGCTACTGATCACGTATGATAAGTTAATTATTTTAAGCCTTCTGGAAATACAAAAATATCAGATTTAAGTATCGAACCCGGAAATGGCCTTTAATCACCTTATTTAGCGTTTTTAACGCATAGTATGTTTTAAAATCATATTGGACATACCCGGGTTGATACCTACTGATATTTTAGGCAAATTAGGATATTTTAACAGTAAACAAAGGTTGATAAACTCAGACCTCAGTTTTGAGCTTTTCGGCTTATGTGAAATTACCAAAATACCCCTACGGGGCATAGTTTGGATAAAAATGATAAATTTCACATATATACTTTAGCCTACTGATATAACATATCAAGATGAGTATGTTTGTTGTTTACATCAGACCTGTAACTCAGTTAAACGTCTAAACTCTTTTACAACCTTTAAAATGACCAAACTACCCCTACGGGGCATAGTTTGTGTTTAAATTCGTTTCGGGCATAATGAAAGACATCCTACTGAAGTTACAACATATTTGAAGCATATTAACCTAGGAAACCTGTATATGGCTCTTACGGATAACCGTTACGCTTATTTCGCGTTCGGTTTGGTTTATGTAACAAGTTTACATAAATTGGCCGAAACGGGTCAAACCTTAACGGTTTTATCTTAAAATCCAGAATGTGAATAATAAACCCATATTAAACAAGTATCTGAACTTGTCAGGTCTAAATCACATTCTATCCGGTCTTCGCTTGATCGTGCGTACGAACCGTATCTTTGAAACTAGCCGGTCTAAGCTTAAACTTAATTAAAGACCCGTTAGGATTCTAATAGGTTATTATAAACCTTCGTTCCAGATTAGGAGAACCAGTAAAAGCTACGTGCATTTTTCTTGTTGTGATTAATACTTACTCAGGTAAATACTTTTAACTTATTTTCCCTATACGGGCTTGGGTTACGGTATATAGCATACCGCTTGATCGGGCATCAAATCTCCACATTAAGTGGGTAGTTGAATAATTTGATCGGCTCGTTTAAACAGTCTTGTTTACTTTACAGCCTTTGGGGGGTTAATGACCATGTCCCAGATATCCTTGGCATCATCTTACGAGATGGCCACGACCTGAGCACGGGGTGTAGGCGTACACCTGTCAGTGTATAACTCAATTATGTGGTGTGTCTATTGATCTTTAACCCGGACAAGATCCGGGCTACTGAACGCATAAGTAACATGTAATTCGTTCACAAGATTATAATATTAAATAATTCTCCCAAGTTATAAAAATGTTTATGCCATGTGCATCCAAACCAATTTTCAATCATTTTCCAAAATGAGTCAGTTGATTGTATTTACCAGTGTAAAATGACGTATTTTCCCAAAAAGACTGAATGCAGGTACTAAACGAAATTGGCTGGATTGTCTCCTAAGCATCAATAAAAAGTCTCGCAAGCTTAGGATGCATGAAGTCTGTTGAACCATTTATATTATTTTGTTTCGATCCTACTGTGGATGAACTTCCGGATATTGTTATATTGATAAACAGTATTAAATTCGGTTGTATGATATTTTAAATTTGCTTCCGCTGTGCATAATAATATTGTGTTGTTTGACTATTACGTTGCCAACCACGTCACGATACTCCCCCACCGGGCCCACCGGTGACACGTGGAAAACGGGGTGTGACAGGCAGCCTCCATCTAGAAAATATCTGGACCAGTCATTTGAGTCATTTGAGGTTGATAGAGTTGAGAAGATGGACTACCTTCATGAAGATCTGATTAGAAATGCAAGAACACAGAACAAGAGGGTCGAGATTGTATTTGTTGTCAACTGGTTGTTCTTCATCTTGTATTTCTTTTGTAATTGAGCAAAAAATGTAATAGTCTATTTGGTTTGTGTATTATAATCATCATGTACTCTTTATCTATTGTTGATAATAAATTGAATTCTTTGTTGTTGAATAGTTGATACGGTTATTGATAGTCTGGTATGGGTATGTTAGTGTGGATTGGTTTAAGGAAAATGGTCAAACATGTGGAATGTTTGGTTTAAAAGTGCAGCTGCAGTGAATGTTTGGCTTAAAAGTGAATGTTTTAACCCATTTCATATTACTTAACTATATTTTGACGCTTTTCATTTTAATTCAATATATTTTGACTCCTCTGGCTTTCTATAATTACAATGGCAGTTCATGCTATGATTCTGCGATTTGGGGATGAATCACATATTCTTTTTTGTTTCAGTTATTTAAGGATATGAACCAAGATTTGAGAAATAAAAGGTTTAATTTTATTTTTTTAAAGATTTTAATCAAAACTACGTAGTTTTGATGTGTTTGGCGCGTAAGGTTATACGTCTAACAGCACCGTATTCACTTTCCCGTTTTTTTATACCTATGTTATTAACAGTTTTAGTACATATTTGTTCAATGTTTCCATTTAAATTTGATTAGTGACAACTGTTAGGGGATCCGGGATCTTAACTTTGAAGTTGTTCACGTTGATCTTGCTTTTGTATGTCACTTAGTTTTGTATTTATTTTATTTATAGATGTAGGATCAATATGTTTGTATTATTTTATTTATATATTAATAATTAATGATTAATGTAAATAGCTTTCTCGAGCCCGGGAAGCAATCCCGGGTGAAAACCTAGTATATATATATATATAGGTTCGGGATCAGGAGAAAACGCTTTAAAGTGTGAGAACGCATCCCGGCTCAACACATGGCGTGGGATATGATCAGGACGTGAGGGTTTTTTTTGTCTTTTCAATCCTCTTTTATTTCCCAATTTTGCGTAATATGCTGCTTCATTTTTGGCGTCTAAGATTATTTTTGTGACAACTGTGCTCTGTAATCACCGTACAATGTAAAACAATGTTGCTTATCTATAAAACAATGTGCTTTGGTGTTATTATATGTGTAATTATGTTTAATGATTTTACAAGTTGATTCGATTCCGATTACAAGCTTTAAATCAATTTCTGGAAGGTTATACGCAAACCGGTGCATAAACGCAATCAGTTTAACGCGACGTACACTCCGGAACTGTGATGTAAGCCAAACACACCCTAAATATCCTTTACATAACTTAGAAATAAGTTTCGAAGGATTCGGTATGGCAAAAACATGTTTATTTGAACTAAAGAACCATTTACGACAAAACTGCGAAACGAACGTTGGTGACCGCCCGGATAATATTTAAATCCTGAAAATAATCTATTATGATTAAATTTTTATTTTTAATCAGGTCCGTGTTGAAAAATAAATTAAAACGCTTAAAAACGTTATTTTTCAAGTTTAAAGTGCGTACCGCGTGTTACTACGCAACACAGTGCTTATACTGCAAAACACGGACAACGCAGCCAGTCTTGGCAACTGAAATTTATTTCAGTAATATTTTGGCAAGAATATTTTTATAGAATAATAAAAATAATTTAGAACGCTATAAACCGGGATTAAACGCTAGATAAAATACCCGGTATCCAGTTAAATGCCTATTTTTATCTAACTTACCCTCAAAAATTACACTTTAACCCCTCCCCCATATGCATTTACGGCTATAATACATAAGGGACCCAACAAATATTTGTTAGATCCTTCATATATTTTATTTGATCTTTGTGTGCCATGTGTCTTTGCATGCTTCCCTTTAAATCTTTCATAATCTTTCCAATATCTATACATATCACAAACAATCAAGCAAGATCATTTCATCACTCAAACCCTTCCCTCCTCTCTCCTCCCAAACTGTAACCACCATCACCTCCCATCTTCATCCTTTCTTCAATCTTGTTCTTCATATTCAAGCTCATTTCTAGCAACCTTCAAGTTGGTGTGAAGATCTAAAGGGTTTCCAAGGTGCATTCAAGTAATTTCAAGCTTCCTATCATCAAAATCTCATCCCATAACCCTCTTGAATCTTGAAGGTATAACTCTTATGTTTAAATCATACTTCGATTCTTGGTTGTTCTTGATGATTTGAAGTTTCTCTTGAATCTTGGGATTTTCACTAAACTTGAAATCTAAAATGAAATGGGTCATGATACAAATAAAAAAAAATGGTGATGTATATGTATATGTATAACCGTACACATATACATATGTGTTTGAGTTTTGGGCTTTATTTTGATAAAGTACTTGTTTAAGTGTTACATGTTCTTGAATGGTGGTAAAAATGCAAGTATTTGGTGATTTATGTATGATATGTTAAATGTAAATTACATCAGCAAATAAATCTGAATATATCACATATTTGATGCATTTAGATTAACATAAAATGATGATGTTATGATAGTATGCTTTAGGCACTTGTACATGTGAATATATGTTGGTTTAAAGCTCAAGAAGTGATAAAAAGTGATTGTATGACAAAAATATTTTTGAACAGGTTATAAACACTAAAAATATTATTATTTGGTACATTATAATGGCATGAAACTTTCACATAGGTTTGACAGCTTTGCATGTTGTACATATCGCTTAAAAAGTGGTAAATTATGTGAAATTTGCATGATTTATGTGCTTTGTTTAAGACCCGCACTATCATGAGTATAACCATTATTTTATTCAGTAAATAAAATGGGCTGTTTTAAAATTTCAAGTCATTTCGATTTGGGATGGTTCGGGTAACGTTTGATGCAAAACTATGCGGTAAAACGGTTAAAAATCATCTTTTCGGAGGATTTTTATAAAACTGTTTTAGATCAGTAAGTAAACTGATATTTTTGCAATAAAAATAAGTATTTTAACTTATATTAAGTTTACTTGGTGATTGGTTGGTCATATGTGACTTCCGACGCCCGAAAATGTTACCGAATCGCTAAAATAAGTGTTTTTCGACATACACTAGAATGGGTTGTTCATGGGTAACTTTTATGTGTTACAATATGCTATGTGTTTTACAATATGTGTATGATGATGTGTTAGTGTTGACAAGATTATGTGTATTACGCTAACCCATATGTATAAATACACCAAAATAATCAAAAATAATAACTTTTCGAGAAATCTCAAAGTTATGTGAAAATTCTAAGTATCGGAGAAACTTCGTTATTTTTGTGGGTTTTTGATTATTAAATCATTCTTATTTAATTTAGGACGAATAAACAATTTGAGGGATTGTGTTAACTTATAAAAACGCACCCGAAGGTGAGTACATAGATCCCCTCTTTTACTGTTTTCGATTGTTTTGGGGAGATTCATATGTATCAAACGATTTCGATATTTCAACGATGGTTTCAAAATGATTAAGATGGTTTATATTAAACAAATAACGATTTCGATAATGTGAACGAGCTTGTTGGTTGTAGTTACATAACGAATGACATTCATTAATTTTGGCCGAACCGACCAGTATTAGGTTATGGTACCATAGGATCTGACAAATCCCGTTATCAGACCGCACCCATGGTTATGTGTGGGTTAGGTGGGTAACGACTGAATCTGATGATTGTTAACTTACCCTTTGGAGGTTTGTTAATTCAAGAATGAGTTGAACGATGGACGAGTCACAAAGGTTTGAATGTTGTTAGCGAGACGACCAAAAAGTAGTTTTCACAATTAAAATGAGAACGATTGGTACGAGAACGATTTTGAACGATTGAACGATTGAACGATTATGAACGATTTAAACAAATGAACGATGATCTATAACGAGAACGAGTTAAACGATGTCACACGACGAGGTTTACTAAACGATATAAACCATACGAGTTTTATTACGAGGACGATTTACGATTTGGTTTACGAAACAAATGTTTTGAGTTCAGATTCATGGCATCAAGGTTTATAAATTATAACCAATCTGTTTTGACTTGGTTATTCATTTTACAATACAAACACTTTACAAAACAAGGTTTTCTACTATCGAACAACGAAGTTGTACGAGTTATTTCAACATGTAAATGAGCCATGAATCTGACACTCATACAAAAACTATGTGCTCGCCAGCATTTCTTTGCTGACTTTGTTTTTACATATGTTTCAGGTGGTGTTGCTTAATGTTGATTGCGAATAGGATGCATGCTCACTTAGGACTGGACGAGGCCTTAGTGATTTAATAATGATGGTAGACTATGTTTGACTTGCTTGTTTAACTTTAAGACAATGTTTAATATCTAATAAAATGAAACTCTTCGTATCTATGGTTTGAAACAATAATTCTGTTACAACACTCCCCGACGTTTCCGCCACGATTTGTTGTTTTACGTGGTTGGGGTGTGACAGAAGAAGTTGGTATCAGAGCCAATGGTTATAGGGAATTAGGTTATTAGTAATGTTTTGACCTAGACTATAACTTTCTAGGACGCCAAGCCAAGTTGATTTGCGTTTAGATTTTAAAAACATAATCCGAATCTGCTCGAAAATTAATCATCCGTTCTAGGACGATTGATTACTAGGTTTTGAACCCTCTGTTGTAAGGTTTTGAACCCTTCCAGTTTGACTCATTTTTGGCTTAGTGCCTTCTGAGTTTTCAAAATCTCGTCAAATTTTGGGTCTAAATAATGTGAACACGTGCAAACTGGTAGAGTGAATGCCTGTACCCTGAGTTTTCTGTCTAAGGCTAGAGTGTTC
This sequence comes from Helianthus tuberosus, assembly GCA_030545235.1. Lineage (NCBI taxonomy): Eukaryota > Viridiplantae > Streptophyta > Magnoliopsida > Asterales > Asteraceae > Helianthus > Helianthus tuberosus. Next base: position 72,553,653 of record CM060403.1, read on the forward strand.
GTACAAATCCACATAATCAGACCAGTCACTCTTACCTGGGAACTCTTGGGGTGAGTTTTCACTTATAGGCAAGCATGTCTTCACGATACATTATTTTGATTCATTACTTTGATTAGTCACTGCATGGCGTTTGTTTGTTCGAGGTAACGAACAAATGATCGCCTTCCTTATGTTTCGTCGATATTTTCAATACCTCTTTTGTTTTTCCTAATTGTCGACCTCACTCGTTTCTCATATTTCCTTGTTAGACAATGCCTCCTCGACGTGATGCACAATCTTTTACTGCTGAAGAAGTCGCAGCCCTTGTCTCTCAGCAAATGGCTGCTGTGCTTCCAGGCGTTGTGACACAAATCCATGAGCTATACAACAACAATAATAACAATGCACAATGTAATTTCAAGAGTTTCAATTCCTCTAAGCCGTTGAAGTTTTCTGGGTCACAAGGAGCAACTGTGCTCCTTCAATGGTTCGAAAGTATCGAGAACACATTCAGATATGTGCAATGTCCGAATGGGCGTAAGGTTGAATTTGCATCAAGTGTGTTTGAGAAGCGTGCTCTTACATGGTGGAACGTAGTGATGCGCGATAGGGGTGCCGAAGTGTCATTGGCACAAACATGGGAAGAGCTTCGAGCTCTCATGATGAGAGAGTTCTGTCCCCGTCACGAAATTCGAGCTTTGGAACGAGAGTTTGACGATCTGAAACAAGATGGGGGAGAACACCGTGCGTATACGGATTGATTTGAGGAACTCAGTCTTTTGTGTCCTACTATGGTTACCCCGTTGGAGAAAGTGATAGAGAGGTATATCGATGGGTTACTCGATTCCATATAGAATATTGTGACTGGCGTTAATCCTACTATTGTTTGTCAAGCGATCGAGTTATCTGCTACCCTGACTGAGTCGCAAGTCAGGAAGGGTAAACTTACCTGCAAGGGTGATAAGAAGAAGTCGACCGAATCTGTCAAGGAAAAGGGTAAGGGTAAAAAAGGTGAGTCGTCGAAGAAGTCGAGAAAGCGAAAGGGTGCTCAGAACTTTGCAGTTACTGCTCAGAACCCTCAGAACCCACCAGCTCAACCTCCTGCGAAGAAAGCGTATGCTAGTACCGCACCTCATTGTGTTCGTTGCAACGGTCATCATGTTGCACAACAAGCTTGTAGGCAATGCACAACGTGTGGTAAGCTTGGGCATCTGGCCAACGTCTGTCGTTTGGGCCAGAATCAGATTGTTCAGAATCAAGCTCCAGTTCAGGGGAATGCTGCTAGATTCCCACCAGGTTCATGTTTCAATTGTGGAGAGTTTGGTCACTTCCGCAACAACTGTCCGAGGCTAGTGAATGCAAACGCGAATGCTAATGCGAATCCGAACGTGAATGTCAACGCAAATGTGAATCCCGCTCGTGGACGAGCATACAATCTGAATGCTAACGAAGCGAGGGCTGACAACGAGGTGGTTAATGGTATGTTTCTCGTTAACAATCGACCTGCATCTATTCTTTTTGATTCTGGTGCCGATAGAAGTTTTGTTTCATTATCTTTTGAACCTTTGCTTGCGATGCCTAGAACTAAACGAGGAAACCCTTATCTGTCGAAGTTGCTACTGGTAAACCTCTTGTTCTCGATTCTGTTATTCGTGATTGTCAGTTAAACCTTGATAACCATCTTTTTCCCATTGACCTCACGCCGATGCAACTTGTGAGTTTCGATATTATCGTGGGGATGGATTGGTTAACCAAACATCATGCTGAGGTGGTTTGTTTCGATAAGATTGTTCGTATTCCTCTTCCGTCTGGCGATGTTCTGGAAGTTCATGGCGAGAAACCATCAGTTGGTTTGAAGCTTATGTCGTGTACAAAGGCCCAAAGTTATTTGCGAAAATGATATGTTGCTTTCCTGGCACATGTCACCGAGGAGAAAGGCAAGAGCAAGAGTATTCAGGATATTCCGATTGTTCATGATTATCCAGAGGTGTTTCCCGATGAACTGCCTGGTTTGCCTCCAGTTCGTCAAGTCGAGTTTCATATTGACCTTGTACCCAATGCCAACCCGATTGCTAAAGCACCTTATCGTCTTGCACCGTCGGAGATGCAAGAGTTATCGAAACAGCTTCAAGAGTTGTCTGATAAAGGATTCATCCCTCCGAGCTTTTCGCCTTGGGGAGCTCCTGTCCTCTTTGTGAAAAAGAAAGATGGATCTTTTCGAATGTGTATCAATTATCGTGAGCTTAATAAGCTTACCATCAAGAATCGATATCCCCTACCTCGAATTGATGATCTCTTCGACCAGCTACAAGGTGCTTCATGCTTTTCCAAGATCGATCTGCATTCTGGGTATCATCAACTTCGTGTTCTTGAAGAAGATATTCCCAAAACTGCATTCCGTACGAGATATGGGCACTACGAGTTCACTGTCATGCCTTTTGGTTTGACAAATGCCCCAGCTATCTTCATGGACTTAATGAATAGGGTCTGTAAACCTTATTTAGACAAGTTCATCATTGTGTTCATCGACGATATTCTCGTTTATTCAAAGTCTCAAGCCGATCACGAGCAACACCTTCGTTTGACATTGGAACTTCTGAAGAAGGAACAACTTTTTGCTAAATTCTCCAAGTGTGAATTTTGGCTTAGAGAAGTTCAGTTTTTGGGTCATATAGTCAACGAGCAGGGTATTCATGTAGATCCATCCAAAATAGCAGCTATTAAGGATTGGAATACACCGACAACACCTACAGAGATTCGATCATTTCTTGGTCTTGCTGGTTATTATCGTCGATTCATTTCTAACATCTCAAAGATCGCGGTTCCACTCACTGCTTTGACTCAGAAGAATAAGCCTTTTGAGTGGGGACCCAAGCAAGAAGAAGCTTTCCAAACGCTGAAACAGAAGTTATGTGATGCTCCTGTTCTATCGTTGCCCGAAGGAAACGATGATTTCGTTGTCTACTGTGACGCATCTAATTTAGGCCTTGGTTGTATTCTTATGCAACGAGGTAAAGTTATAGCTTATGCATCTAGACAGTTGAAAATTCACGAGAAGAACTATACGACTCATGATCTTGAGTTAGGAGCTGTGGTTTTTGCACTTAAAATTTGGAGACACTACCTCTATGGAACGAAATGTGTGGTTTTCACAGACCACAAAAGTCTCCAGCATATTCTCAATCAGAAGGAACTGAACATGAGGCAACGACGTTGGGTTGAACTCTTAAACGATTATGATTGCGAGATCCGCTACCATCCTGGTAAGGCGAATGTCGTAGCCGATGCGCTTAGTCGAAAGGAACGAGTCAAGCTTCATTCTGTTCGAACTCTATCTGATATTCAATCTCGTGTTCTTCAAGCTCAACGATCTTGTGTGATCAAAGACTTATTGAAATATGAGCTACCGCTTCAACTTGAGCTTAAACTCGAAAGGAAAGGTGATGGTTTACTCTATTTCAAGGATCGTTTGTGGATTCCGAAACAAGACGATCTTCGCACCTTGGTAATGGAAGAATCTCACAAGTCTCGATATTCTATCCATCCTGGTGCTGATAAAATGTACAAGGATCTTTGTACTCAGTTCTGGTGGCCTGGTATGAAGAAGGATGTTGCCTTGTATGTATCGAAATGCCTAACTTATCTCAAAGTCAAGGCCGAACATCAACGACCTTCTGGTTTGCTTGTATAACCAGAGATACCGGTTTGGAAGTGGGAGAACATTGCAATGGATCTCATCACTAAGTTACCGCGTACATCTAAAGGTCACGATGCTATTTGGGTTGTTATCGACTGATTAACGAAATCAGCTCATTTTCTATCAATTCGCGAGGATCTATCTGCTGATAAACTTGCAAAGATTTATGTTGATGAGATTGTATCACGACATGGTGTTCCTTTGGATATCATTTTCGATCGTGATGCTCGGTTTTCATCTCATTTTTGGAAGACCATGCAATCTGCTTTGGGAACCCAACTAAATCTAAGCACTGCTTATTATCCCCAAACAGATGGACAATCTGAGAGAACGATTCAAACTTTGGAGGATATGCTTAGAGCATGCGTGATAGACTTTGGTGGTAATTGGGATTCTCATCTTCCATTGATCGAGTTCTCTTACAACAACAGTTATCATTCTAGTATTAATATGGCACCATTCGAAGCTCTTTACGGTCGAAAATGCCGTTCACCTGTATGTTGGAATGAGATCGGTGAAGCTCAGCTTACTGGACCTGAGCTCATTCTGGAAACAACAGACAAAATCAAGAAGATTCGCGATAATCTTGTGACAGCTAGAAGCCGTCAAAAGAGTTATGCGGATTTGCGACGCAAGCCCTTAGAATTTCAAATCGGAGACCGTGTCCTACTCAAGGTGTCACCTTGGAAGGGAGTGGTGAGATTTGGAAAGAAAGGAAAACTTGCACCACGATATGTTGGACCATTTTAGATTGTTGAAAGAATTGGAAAGGTTGCCTATCGACTAGAACTACCACCAGAGCTTGGAAATATTCATCCGACTTTTCACGTGTCCAATTTGCGAAAGTGTTTAGCTGATGCTGATCTTCACATTCCTCTCGACGAGATTCAAATCGATGAAACAATGCACTTTGTCGAGAAACCTTTGGAGATAGTGGACCGTACATTCAAACAGTTGAAGAACAAACGGATTCGATTGGTCAAAGTTCGCTGGGAATCCAAACGTGGCCCCGAGTTTACTTGGGAATGTGAGGACCAGATGAAGATGAAATATCCGCATTTGTTTTCACAAGTTGCCTCTAAATAAAATTTCGGGACGAAATTTCTTAAAGAAAGGGAGACTGTGACAACTGTGCTCTGTAATCACCGTACAATGTAAAACAATGTTGCTTATCTATAAAACAATGTGCTTTGGTGTTATTATATGTGTAATTGTGTTTAATGATTTTACAATTTGATTCGATTCCGATTACAAGCTTTAAATCACTTTCTGGAAGGTTATACGCAAACCGGTGCATAAACGCAATCAGTTTAACGCGACGTACACTCCGGAACTGTGATGTAAGCCAAACATACCCTAAATATCCTTTACATAACTTAGAAATAAGTTTCGAAGGATTCGGTATGGCAAAAACATGTTTATTTGAACTAAAGAACCATTTACGACAAAACTGCGAAACAAACGTTGGTGACCGCCCGAATAATATTTAAATCCTGAAAATAATCTGTTATGATTAAAATTTTATTTTTAATCAGGTCCGTGTTGAAAAATAAATTAAAACGCTTAAAAACGTTATTTTTCAAGTTTAAAGCGCGTACCGCGTGTTACTACGCAACACAGTGCTTATACTGCAAAACACGGACAACGCAGCCAGTCTTGGCAACTGAAATTTATTTCAGTAATATTTTGGCAAGATTATTTTTATAGAATAATAAAAATAATTTAGAACGCCATAAACCGGGATTAAACACTATATTAAATACCCGGTATCCAGTTAAATGCCTATTTTTATCTAACTTACCCTCAAAAATTACACTTTAACCCCTCCCCCATATGCATTTACGGTTATAATACATAAGGGACCCCACAAATATTTGTTAGATCTTTCATATATTTTATTTGATCTTTGTGTGCCATGTGTCTTTGCATGCTTCCCTTTAAATCTTTCATAATCTTTCCAATATCTATACATATCACAAACAATCAAGCAAGATCATTTCATCACTCAAACCCTTCCCTCCTCTCTCCTCCCAAACCGTAACCACCATCACCTCCCATCTTCATCCTTTCTTCAATATTGTTCTTCATATTCAAGCTCATTTCTAGCAACCTTCAAGTTGGTGTGAAGATCTAAAGGGTTTCCAAGGTGCATTCAAGTAATTTCAAGCTTCCTATCATCAAAATCTCATCCCACAACCCACTTGAATCTTGAAGGTATAACACTTATGTTTAAATCATACTTTGATTCTTGGTTGTTCTTGATGATTTGAAGTTTCTCTTGAATCTTGGGATTTTCACTAAACTTGAAATCTAAAATGAAATGGGTCATGACACAAATAAAAAAAATGGTGATGTATATGTATATGTATAACCGTACACATATACATATGTGTTTGAGTTTTGAGCTTTATTTTGATAAAGTACTTGTTTAAATGTTACATGTTCTTGAATGGTGGTAAAAATGCAAGTATTTGGTGATTTATGTATGATATGTTAAATGTAAATTACATCAGCAAATAAATCTGAATATATCACATATTTGATGCATTTAGATTAACATAAAATGATGATGTTATGATAGTATGCTTTAGGCACTTGTACATGTGAATATATGTTGGTTTAAAGCTCAAGAAGTGATAAAAAGTGATTGTATGACAAAAATATTTTTGAACAGGTTATAAACACTAAAAATATTATTATTTGGTAATGGCATGAAACTTTGACATAGGTTTGATAGCTTTGCATGTTGTACATATAGCTTAAAAAGTGGTAAATTATGTGAAATTTGAATGATTTATGTTCTTTGTTTAAGACCTGCACTATCATGAGTATAACCATTATTTTATTCAGTAAATAACATGGGTTGTGTGAAAATTTTAAGTCATTTTGATTTGGGATGGTTCGGGTAACGTTTGAAGCAAAACTATGCGGTAAAACGGTTAAAAATCGCCTTTTCGGAGGATTTTTATAAAACTGTTTTAGATCAGTAAGTAAACTGATATTTTTGCTATAAAAATAAGTATTTTAACTTATATTAAGTTTACTTGGTGATTGGTTGGTCATACGTGACTTCCGACGCCCGAAAATGTTACCGAATCGCTAAAATAAGTGTTTTTCGACATACACTAGAATGGGTTGTTCATGGGTAAATTTTATGTGTTACAATATGCTATGTGTTTTACAATATGTGTATGATGATGTGTTAGTGTTGACAAGATTATGTGTATTACGCTAACCCATATGTATAAATACACCAAAATAATCAAAAATAATAACTTTTCGAGAAATCTCAAAGTTATGTGAAAATTCTAAGTATCGGAGAAACTTCGTTATTTTTGTGGGTTTTTGATTATTAAATCATTCTTATTTAATTTAGGACGAATAAACAATTTGAGGGATTGTGTTAATTTATAAAAACGCACCCGAAGGTGAGTACATAGATCCCCTCTTTTACTGTTTTCGATTGTTTTGGGGTGATTCATATGTATCAAACGATTTCGATATTTCAACTGGTTTCAAAACGATGAAGATGGTTTATATTAAACAAATAACGATTTTGATAATGTGAACGAGCTTGTTGGTTGTAGTTACATAACGAATGACATTCATTAATTTTGGCCGAATCGACCGGTGTTAGGTTATGGTACCATAGGATCTGACAAATCCCGTTATCAGACCGCACCCATGGTTATGTGTGGGTTAGGTGGGTAATGACTAAATCTGATGATTGTTAACTTACCCTTTGGAGGTTTGTTAATGCAAGAACGAGTTGAACGATGGACGAGTCACAAAGGTTTGAATGTTATTAGCGAGACGACCAAAAAGTAGTTTTCACAATTAAAATGAGAACGATTGGTACGAGAACGATTTGTACGAGAACGATTTTGAACGATTGAACGATTATGAACGATTTAAACAAATGAACGATGATCTATAACGAGAACGAGTTAAACGATGTCACACAACGAGGTTTACAAAACGATATAAACCATACGAGTTTTATTACGAGGACGATTTACGATTTGGTTTACGAAACAAATGTTTTGGGTTCAGATTCGTGGCATCAAGGTTTATAAATTATAACCAATCTGTTTTGACTTGGTTATTCATTTTACAATACAAACACTTTACAAAACAAGGTTTTCTACTATCGAACAACGAAATTGTACGAGTTATTTCAACATGTAGACGAGCCATGAATCTGACACTCATACAAAAACTATGTGCTCGCCAGCATTTCTTTGCTGACTTTGTTTTTACGTATGTTTCAGGTGGTGTTGCTTAATGTTGATTGCGAATAGGATGCATGCTCACTTAGGACTGGACGAGGCCTTAGTGATTTAATAATGATGATAGACTATGTTTGACTTGCTTGTTTAACTTTAAGACAATGTTTAATATCTAATAAAACGAAACTCTTCGTATCCATGGTTTGAAACAATAATTCTGTTACAACAGTCCCCGACGTTTCCGCCACGATTTGTTGTTTTACGTGGTCGGGGTGTGACAATTTTGGCGTTAATTATATTCATTAACTAATTGGCGTTTTATTTTTTCTTAGATCTGTCACGTTGAATTAATTGTTTTGTGTCACATAGATAATTTTTTGGCGTTATAACGTTTCCCTGGTCAATTTTTTTTGGCGTTTTGTGGCGTTGTATAATAATTCACTACGAGTCTTTAATATTTTCATAAGATTACATCAAGATCAAATGTTTTTTATGGCGTTTAATCAATTTTTTTGGTGTTTAATACATTGACAAGGTGCTTGGCCAGCACCCGTTCTCACAATTTCATACTTATAGCGTTTTGGTGTTTGTAGTTTTTGGCGTTTTATATAATAATGTATTTTACTAGTAGAGAATTAGATAACAAACAACAGATAATTATATAACAAAACAATAGAAAATGAAAAAGAAAAAAAATAAAAATTGTAATCTAAATTCTCATCTAAATCTTCACTGTCATCAGCCTCTTCTTCTTGAATTTGTTTTGGCGTTTTGAACCTTTGAATACCTTAGCTAGATGCCAACTTTCCTACATAACACCTTCTTTTTTAGACGAAGCTTGTTAGTAGTATCCTGTTTTTTGGTGTGATATTCTTTGTTTGGTGGCATGTCATTAAAGATCAACTCTTGCTTGAATGCTATTTATAATAATAGAGTCCAAAATAGCATTTTACACTTGTGTTGATCCCTTCATGCCATGCATATATTCATCAAGAACAAAGCTCACATGATGACATATAACTCTCATCAGTCTCTTTTTCTTGAATATTTGTCAGTCTCATTCAGCAAAAGATTATAGAGATAACCATCTAGAGAAGAATCCATTCAGTGAAAGCTTTGCCATCTGTGGTTTTTTAACTAACTTTTTGACGTTTTAAAGTGAGTGGTTTCTAGAGAACATGGCGTTTGTTTTTCTGGGCGTGATCAATTCATTGTGTAGAGACCCCTCTCTTATAGGAGTTTTTTGGCGCGTACTTTAGGCGAGATTTTTATTATAATAAATGATAGTAATAAAGTAACCGTCTTTTAAGTTATTGTGTGTATTTACTGTTTTGTTCAGCTTTATCAGTTCTAGGGTGATAGACGTCCCATCTTCCAAGTTTGACGTTTTTTTATATGGCGTTATGCAGACCAAGATGACAAAATATATAATGGAGAAAATATTAAGCAGGATAAACATTTTTTTTATTATTTTTGGCGTTTTGTAAGCAATAACTTTTTGTAGTATTTTTTTTGGCGTTTTGCAACTAAATAGAGAAATATATCATTTAATTATCTTAAGAAAAAAAGAAGATTACACAGAAGAAAAAAAATTAAAACTCTTCGTCAGAAGGTACTTTATCCGAGAAGTATCCATCACTTCCGTCGTCTTCTTCCTCGGAGTCTTCATCTAGACCTTCATCCATGTCATCACCTTCACTTTCATCGGATTCTTGTTCCTGAAGATTCTGAAGCCTCCATTTGAACATGTCTTGCATTAACGCCATTTTTGAGTCCATGTCTGTGTTTAAACAAGTGACGTTGTGCAATTCTTCCATGAACCCAAGCCCCTGCTTTGTCATGATGTTTTCAAGCAGGTAGTCTTCATGCTCTCCGCTGTCGTATATAACGATCACTATGTCTGTTTCATCATCAAAACGCCATGATGTCATGACAGGGTCCGGCTTTCCATCTGCTTTGATTGGTCCAAATTTCCTTGTTAATGTTTTCATAAGCTTATGTGTTTCATGGCATTCGTTATCCAGAGCGATGCCAAGAGATAGGATACCCCTTTGTACCTCTTCTTCCATCTTCAAAATTGCCTTGATCGTCCTAACCTACACCCTCCTTCTGTTGTCAAAAAGTAGGACGAATCGCCTGATTGCCAGAGTGTATCTCCACCAAACGATGGTTGCCATTTTTGGCGCTTTGGTTAAATTGGCATTTTTGGTAAAAGATGTTTTTGCAGAATGATAGATTGAAGTGATTATGGAAGCGATGTTTAACGTCGTTTATATAATGATGTTTTTGGTGCGTAATTTAGGAGGGAATTTCTTATAATAAATGTTAATAACTGAATTTCAGTTACTGTGTTATTTCCTCTTCCTGCAATCTCCAACGCGTTTTATCACTAATTTCTGGCGTTTTGTATTTAATGGCGTTTTGTTTTTTTGAATGGCTTGTTATCATTTTTTGTTGGCGTTTCGAATTTGAGCTGTAAAAGACCCCATTTACCCTTAATGAAGCGCATCCCACATAATAAAATTGATGTTATTTAAGAAAACGCCACCGCGCAATCTAGTCCATTGATTGTTTTGATCTGACGATCCATAACCGTTCTCACACTTTCCCCTGTTTTCTCTAAATCATAACCATATATATATATAGGATCAAGATCAAGAGAAAACCATTCTGAGTTATGAGAACTTAGAGAACTCGGCCTCCCCGTGCGAGTTTTGTTCCCAATGTTAGAAAAGACTGCCGTAAAAAAAATAAATTTTTCTTTAAAGTGGTGTTTTTGGGCCCTTTACAACAGCTGTAAAAAGCGGATCAAATAAGCATGGCATTACTTTTTACAGCATTTACGGCTGGCATAAATGAAAAAAAAACTAGTTGTTTTTTGGGAAAAGCTTATATTTTAAGGTTTTTTGGTTTTTTTTTTGGAAATTTTTTTTCATAAGGCCGAGTTCTCTAAGTTCTCACAACTCGTATAAGTTTTCATTTTAACCTAACTACACACACACATACACACACACACACACACATATATATAGGGGAGGGTTATCTTTACAACACTAAATATTGCGAGAACCGTGAGAACGGATGAGAAAACCAATCAAAACCAATTTTTTTTAATAGAAACCTCATTGTAATTAAGATACAACATTAAAAAAAGAAGTTACAACATCAAATAATTCATTTATTCTCTCAAAATTACTCTTATTAGATTTTTTACACATGTGTAAATTTGTTAAATACAACAAATTTACACGATTTACACATCTGTAAATGAGAAAACTTACACATGTATAAATTTTGAATTTGAAATGTTTGTGACCAAGTTTTTGCGGTTTATTCATTAGTTCTCACGGTTGTTGCGATATGTGTGTGTGTGTGTATATATATATATATATATATGTCACACCCCAACCGATGGAGGAAACATCGGAGTGAGACGAAATAGATTGCAAGAGACTTCATAACACTATTTGCGACAAGTATTTAAGTGATGAATTTTCATTTCATTTCTAAAGAGTCAATTACAAGGATTTGAAACAAATACAACATGAATAATGAAATACAATACACATAAAATACAAAATTTAAAGTGTGTATCTAAGCATCCTACTAGATTCCATGCATCATCAACATCATCGCTAAACCTGCAACATGTTTTAAATGCATAGTTCAATACAAAGGTATTGGCAAGTATACTAGTTTTAGACTCGTGGTATATATATAAAAAGGTATTTTCAATCCAACATAGCAATTGGTATACAAGGTCAATCTATCATGCATAACAATATGTCAACTCTAGTGTCCACTAGTATTTAGCATCCCTCGAACCAAAAGTGACGAGACCGTTATAGAATTAAGACTCAACAAAACCCCGTCGGGTGGTGTGCTACTCCTATAGCGCTATAATTGTTAAGCCGAGTTAACAAGTGGTATGTATTCTAGCATGAACCTAATCATAGCAAAGCATGTATAAGGATTGAACGAATAAAAGCATGTTTGTGAATAGTGCATTTTAACAAGTAAAACATGTTGCACCCAAAGTGTATTAAAAGAAAAATGGGTCAAGTGTACTCACAAAGTTGCATATGCTTTTCGATTATCCCATGTGACGAAGTTGTTGAGACTAGGAAGTTGAATGTGTTTGATTTGGAGTTTAAGAGGTGTTTACATATGGTTCTAGGGATTTGGAGTTTAAATAACATGAAAAATAAACATATGAAAATAATCATCTAACAACTATGACACTTGTTCTTTACACTATGAAACTCTAAAAGAGTTTAAATGTTCTCATGGAACAAAGTTCCATTAGAATCGTGACAAGTTGTCAAGGCCTAAGATGATACAATCTACTAGCTTGACGAATGTCCATTAGTTCATCACCAAGAGTTCGATTATTTGGTTGTTACATAAGTATTACATAGTGTATATTACATCATATAAGTCAAGCATGAGGTAGAAGATTAAAGTCTTCATTTAGGCACCTCTAAGTATCATAGAATTCATACATGAGGTAGGAAGAACATAGCTTCCATTTAGGTACCTCTATTGTTCACCACTACACTTGTTGTTATGAACAACAAGGATGGTCATGAACTTACAAGAAACAATAGAATATGAACAACTAATCTATGAGAAAACATCAACCATGTCACACCCCAACCGACGGCGGAAACATCGGGGTGCGAGCACTAAGCGTTCAGATTGCTCATGAGATTCCATAACACTAAAAGTTTCGATAGATATTAATCAAAATTTCATATCAAATTGTCTAAAAGCATCAAACACCCCAAAATATCCAATACATTCATCCGTAATAGTTTCAGAGTTTCTAAATTTGACTAAGATGTGTTTCTAAGCAGCATCCTAGCATTTTCTTGATTCACAGCATCCTATCAGCCTGCAACATGTATTAAAATAAAGTCAGTACAAAAATTAACTGGCGAGTATACAAGTTTGAGTAAATAGAGTAAATAGATTAAAAACAACTCATATCCACAATGTAGGTAAAAAATAGTTTCAGCCGTGCTAGTGTCGCAGTCCAACCAGTGATAACCCAAGTATCCTAATGCTTTAGTGTTTACCCAAGACTCAAGGTAAACTAGAATCCTCCTAACTAGAGCTGTAAAAGAACCGAACGTTCAGCGAACAGTTCGTGAACCGTTCGGCGGGAAGTTCGTTTATGTTCGTTCGTTTAATAAACGAACGAACATGAACAAGAAATTTCGTTCGATTAGTTAAATGAACGAACATGAACAGAGGTCTCGTTCGTTCGATTGTGTTCGTGAACGTTCGGTAAGGTGTTCGTGAACGTGTTCGTGAACATTCGTTGATTTGCGTTCGTTTATGTTCGTATGTTTGTGTTTTAATTGAAGATCTTTGTACTTTCTTATATTTTATTTGTACTTTTTATATTATTAAACTTTTATTTATTTTATTTCCCTAACAATTACACTAGGAAACACACTTTCACCTTGTTTATGCATCATTTCCCTTTCATTTCTCATTATTTACATCCACGAATACGATCGACCTCCGTTCCACAATAAGGGATTCAAGTTCGAGTGCTACTCTCTGGGCCATCTATCTTTATCCTTCGTCGCGTTCACCAAATTTATTTGTGTTCGTTTTTGTTCGTGAACCATTCGCGAACACGCTCATTTCCTTAATGAATGAACACGAACATAAAATCTCGTTCGGTAAGTGTTCATGAACCGTTCGTGAACACATTTATTTCCTTAACGAACGAACACGAACAAGGCCTTGTTCATGTTCGTTCGGTTCGTTTACAGCCCTACTCCTAACAATACCCCCGAGAATAACGGGGAGGTGCATCACCTATAGCGCTACTATTGTTAAGGCAAAACTACACACTTTGGATTAAACGTCACTTAGCACAAAGAATCAAGAATCAAGAATCACAAGTTTCACGTACACATAGGATAGAGTTTAGATTCAAAAGTATCAAGTTTCGTAGTTTATAGAATACATGTTAGATCCCAAAGTTTAAAAACAAAAAGGGATCGAGTATACTCACAGTGATTGCTTAACAATTAAGACCGTTACTGGATCAAAGGGAGCTCTTTTAGAATTAGCCTGATTAGATTACAACAGATAAGAGTCGGGCAGAATGGCGAGATTGGGTAAAGTGTCGGATCAGTCACTGGATCGGAAGGTAGTCCGATCGGATGGCCATCCGATCGGATTGCCAATCGATTGAGGTGACAATGTGTGAGGGAACGGATGGCTACCCGATTGGATGGCTATCTGATCGGATTGCCACTCGATTCAAGTGTAATTGTTGCTAAGTATCTTGGTTGCTTTGATCGGAAGGCTGTTCAATCGGATGGCTATCCGATCGGATTGCCATTCGATCAAGGGTCCCAAAGTTTCAAGTTTCTGAAAAAGTTTCTAAGTGTTGAAAGGTTGTGAGATAAGTGTCACCTGATCGAGTGGCTGTTCGATCGGATGGTCATCCGATTGGATTGCCGCTCGATCGAGTGGTCCTTGTTCCGTCTATAATTTTGTAAAGTTTCTAAGTTTCTAGATCAACGATGACGGCACGGTACGTACCGAGACAATGGCAAACTCATCAACACACAACCGTTCTGATCGGATGGGAATCACCCCTGTCCGTTCAGTCGTCTGTTCCCAACGGGTTTATGTCGGAATCCGTACTATGGTCGTCTTCTCTGGCAACAATCCGTTTCCAAACCAATTCTAGACTACCCATCAAGTCTACAGTCCGTTTAGACCCGGATTCCACCGTTTAAAGTGAAATATTGAAGAAAAGATGAAGATAACTTAAGTTTTATTATGAAAAATCCTAGATCTAGCTTAGATTCGGTGAAAAACACATGGAACTCCTCAGGTCTGAGCTAGATCTTACCAGGAATGACATCATATGGTATTTTACACAAACCACCATGATGAAATCATCCTCAAGAACTCAAATCTAAGAGATTTCACGGTGAAATCATCTCAAACCATCATCCTCAAGAACTTGGATGGCTATCCGATCGGATGGGCATCCGATCGGATTGCCACTTGGTCAATCCTATCCTTTTCGCGTTCCCGTCTTTGATTTGTTTTGTGAGTTAGATTAAGCGTTGCGTTGCGTATTATTTGGTAAAAGCATCACATAACTAGATTACATCATAAACACCAAAAAGTTTCCGAGTTTAATAGACTCCGCCGGTGACAAGACTCCAGTCTCTTGTTCAACCAAGAATCAAGTTTCACGAGTCTCAAGAGCCAAGCACCAATTGAGTATCAAGAGTAAAGAATTAGGTATCAAGAATCATAGAATCAAGTCTCATGGAATCATAGTTTCCAAGTGTCAAGTATCAAGAGTCTAGAGTTAAGCATCAAGAATCATAGTTTAAGTATCAAGAATCAAGATTCTAGCATCATATAGACTCACAAATTTTCACAAGTATTAAAAATATCAATGTTACATAGATTTAGGACTAAAACTGACAATATGCAAAGTCGAGGGACTAAACTTGCCAAAAGCATAAAGTTTAGGGACGCAGGGCGTTACAAACCAATGTGTGGATTTTCAAGTAGGTTAGCCCAAGCTAATCCTAAATCACACAATCAAGTCTTGAACTTGAGCATCACTTGTGGGTTAAAACCCTTGAACAAAACATAAAGTTTGTGAGGTTTATACCTCTGATTTTGAATGTCTCAACCTTGTTTTTAAGCCTAACCATGGAAGTGGTTATAAGCATAAGGACATAGGTTTGAGATGAGTTTCCTCAAGTTTAAACAAGTTTATCAAAGTTTGAAACAAGAATAGAAAAATCAGTCCACTTTGGAGCCCTTTTGGCAACATTCCAGGCTCTAGTTTTCCAGGGAAAACCCATGGAAACGTAGCTAAGGTCAATACAAAGTAGTAGGAAAAAGAATCGAGTGAATCAGATAAGAATTGAGTGAGTTATGCTCACTTTAGTGAAGTGGTATAAATCTGCTCGAACTTCTGCAATCAGATACGGTTTGGAGTGTTTGAGAGTGAATGGAGAGTGTTTCGAAAGTGAAAAATGCTTGGGTTCTATAGGGGATGGATTAGGGTTTCATTGGGTTGGGCTTTGGAAGAGTTTAGTGGGCTAAATAACTCAAAACAAGGAAATTAAGTGGGCTGACGCAAGGCTGTTAACAGCCCTATAATTTTTATTTTATTTTATTTTTTTGACATTAGAAGGTATATATTTGATGTTTAATAAAGTGTTACATGGTGTCTAGTATGTATGTAACTTGTAACAAGGTCCAAAATGCATAAATGACATGTTTTAATTTAGCAAAAAGTGTGATAACATAGGTGTGTATAACACATGAAATGTAACAAGTATGTATGGTTTATAGTTTGGTATGATCAAGTGAAAAAAAAATACAACTTAATCTTATAATCGAATAACTAAGTGTTTAAATGTATGAAGATTTAAGGATTACGAATACACGATCATTGTTTACGAGTTAAGCTTATGTTTATACAAATTACGAACCATGTATCAAACGAGTGCACGTATCAATGTATAAACGATGTATAAAAGATTCGTTTCATTACGATCAAAGTCTCGGATTTTACAACGATACAACGAAATACGATTACAAGGAATACAAGATTTCCAAATAAAATAGAATTTCAAGCAATGGTTTCTAAATATGGAAAGTATGAAAACGCAGGGCGTTACTATATATATATATATATATATATATAGGGTAGGGATCCTAAGATAAGTCCACCCTATTTGAGAAACTTGAGAAGCAATCTGGACCACACATTTTCCCTAAGCAAAAAATGCAAAAAAAGGTGAAAAAAATGCAAAATTTTCCCTAAACCTTAAACCATAAAGCCTAAAGCTAAACCTTAATGCTAAACCCTAAACCCTAAACCCTAAAGCTAAACCCTAATTCTAAACCCTAAAGCTAAACCCTAATGCTAAACCCTAAAGCTAAACCCTAATGCTAAACCCTAAAGCTAAACCCTAATGCTAAACCCTAAAGCTAAAGCTAAACCCTAATGCAAACCCTAAAGCTAAAGCTAAACCCTAAAGTTAAACCTAATGCTAAACCCTAAATACTATTGATAAACCCTAATGCTAACCCCTAAACCCTAATGCTAAACCCTAAATACTAATGCTAAACTCTAAACAAAACCTATTTTTCAATTTTAAACATGTATATACATATATGTATATTTGACAATATACACATATGTATAGTTAAAAGATTAACAATATACACATGTGTATAAATCCTCAAAAAAAAAAAAAAAACCTTAAAGAAAAAGCTCCGATTTTTCCCAAAAAAATTTTGCATTTTTTTACATTTTTTTTGCATTTTTTTGCTTAGGGAAAATGTGTGGTCCAGAATTCTTCTCAAGTTTCTCAATTAGCCTACTACTTCTCACATAATCCTATATATATATATATATATATATATATATATATATATATATATATAGGGTGAAGTTCGGCTAGAAAGTCCAAGTTTCCTAAAAAGTGTAAAAAGTCATAAAACACAATAATTTCAGGCATAAAACACACCTAATACTCATAAATAATAGAATGAAGATTACTAAAACACCATATTCAAACTCTAATAGTCCATAAAAACTTCAAACACACCATGGTAGAACTATGAATATAAAACACAAAATGCTAAACAACATAAAAACTTCAAACACACCATGGTAGAACTATGAATATAAAACACCATGGTAGAAATTTGGATTTTTCTAGCCAACTCCTAGCCTATATATATATATATATATATATATATATATATATATATATATATATATATATATATATATATATATATATATATATATGGAGAAAGTTTAAATGAGAACGCTAAATATTGCGAGAACCGTGAGAACGAATGAAAAAACAACGAGAACTTGGTCAATAATAATTCAAAATCAATTTTTATTACAACTTTCATTATTAATCGAATACAATGTTAGAAATTTAATTTACATGTTTAAATTTACGAGAATCCGTAAATAAAGAAAATTTACACATGTTTAAATTTGCCATTTACAAATGTGTAAATTTTTTATATTTACAAATGTGTAAAAAGTCAAATAAGAATGATTTTGAGAGGAGAAATGAATCTTTTGATGTTGTATTTTAATTATATTGAGTTTTGTATTAAAAAAAACTTAGTTTTGATTGGTTTTCTCGTTGTTTTTTCATTCGTTCTCACGGTTCTCACAATATTTAGCGTTCTCATTTAAATTTTTCCATATATATACATATATAACCTTAATTTTGTGAGAACTGTAAGAACCAGTATAAACCACTCCTTTTATTTAATCTTAGAAAATAAAAATAAATACAAAGGGTGTAATGGTAATTTTATAATTAGTTTCTCTCTCTAGTTAGTTAACTAATTAGTATATTTTTCTTCTCTTTCTAGTTTATTAGTTAATTATTAATTTTTAGTACTCTCTTTATGAATTTTATGGATTTAGTCATATGTTAAGGTTTTACGGATTTAGTCATATGTTAAGGATAATGGATATCGCTCGTTCATTACTCCAAACTGATTCTCATCTTTTTACATATATATATGTAGATATATGATTTACATATTTGTTATGTTTCAAATCTTTCATCAAAGATTATGTAATGTTCATACTTATTCATGAGTTTACATATGTAAGTCTTCATTCGTATTTTCATGTAATGTTCATACTTTACATATGTAAATCATCATTTGGATTTTCAATTTTTCGAATTGGTCCTTTATTTACATACACGTATATGTTCATATTGATCCTCCATTTTTAAGATTTTTCTTTTTAAAGCTAGTCCGAGATTTACATATATGTATATTGTTATATTGATCCTTCATTTTTGAATTGATTTTCTAATTACATATATGTGAATCTTCGAATTGGTGATCTATTTACATATATAGTGGCAGATCTAGAAAATCTTTATGTGGACATTGTTTCAAAAAAGGGATAATGAGATAGATAAAACATCAATTTTTTTCATAAATTTACACTACCGTTAGGGCGTTAAGGGGTAACGGGAGTTACCCCCTTACATATACGTAATTATATCCTCATATACAATTACACTCTTATTCTTGAATCTTGAGTGCTAGTATGATAAACCAAATTATTGGAAAAGAAATTTAAAGAGAATATCAAATTTATTTAAACCAAGAATAAATTTGTAATATACCGTTTACGCTGCCCAGATTTTTACATTAGCAGCTCGATAAGAAAAAAAAAGTGATATAAATTTTATGTTTGTTTGTTCTTTCTAGGTGGCTGTGTAATTTCCCTTCCTGCCATTGAATTAACATGGCATAAGACCATGTGTAGTGGGAGGGTGAAGATAATGCCCCACTCTTAGACCATGTGTAGTGGTTAGCTCAATAATGCCCCCACCATGGGGCGTTTTCTGCCATGTGGCAGTCCAGTAAGCATGAGGGCATTATTGGGCGTTATTGCAAAAGTGCCGTAGTGGGAATAATGCCCAATAACGCCCATGCAATCATTACACATTTTTTAAATTTAAAACATAAAATTCCTCATTAATTTAAAAAAAAAATTACACTACTTGAAATAAAAAAAAACGAAAAAAAAAACAGAATATTAAAAAAACACGGAAAAAAAATAAAGTTAAAAAAAGGGATGATGATCTAGAGTTCATATTTTTCCCGAATTTTTTGGCGATGCATTTGTGCAGGGATCAACGCGTCCACTTGGAGGTGGTCGATCGGTTTGGACAAAAACTCGATGTCCTTTTCCATTTGCCTCGCCTCTTGCATCTCGTTAAACTTTTTGGTTTCGGCGACTCGTTCTTTCATAATCTCCCAACGTTATAGTACGGGAAAGCGGTTTTCGTTCTCTCGTACTCTTCCAAAGCATTTGTTAAAACCCCGACGTCACCTTCTCCGCTCGGGCGATTATCATAGTTACGTTGATACATTTCTTGGAAGGAGTGACACTTGTTGTTGATGTCGGTCCATTTGCTAGAAATGAAATCTTTGTCACGATGCTCGTCCTTACCCCACGTGCTATAAAAGAGTGCACGAACCCTAACCCAAAAAACGGAGCCCGTTTGAAAGTTTGATACAAATTGAAATATAAAGTTGTACGTTAAAAATAAAACAAAATAGACGTGTATGAAAAAATAAGTAAAAAAAAATATAAAAGTTACCAATTTCGGGGTCCTCCGAAACCTCGAGCCACGCCCGAGCCAACATGTATTCCTCCTTCTTCGTCCAATCAAGGTAAGAATGCTTACGTCGAGGTTCGTTCGCTTCCTTCTTCTTATGCGACCTTCTGCCGCGTTTGGATGTCTCTCGCTCCGGTTCGGGTTGCGTCTCTGGCACGATATCCACATCGGGTTCGGCTTGTTGTTGTGAAGGTTGCGACCCGCCGGCTTGACCAAACCCGAAAGTGGGTTGCATGAATGGAGTAGCGCCACTCAAGTAAGCCGCGTACGATAACATGTTCGGGTCCATGTCTTGAAGGGTAAAGGGTTGTTGCGGTTGGGTTGTGTTCGGGTTCATGGGTCTTGAGGGGACACCAAATGGGGGTCGGAATGGATGCATGTTTTTATAAATTATAGAAGTAGTAGAGAGAAAGTTTGAGAGTGTATGAGTTTTTTTATAAAAAAATGATCAAAAAGTGGGTAATATATATAGTGTGTTAATATTGGAATTAAAAAAAATCAAATAAATATACAAATGACCGTTGCCAACGGTCAACTCCATTCCCAATTCAATTTTAGGCGTTTTTTAAAACACGCAGGGGACAATTTTTTCTGGAAACACGCTAAAAACGCCCATGTGTAATGGGATGGGGGCGTGTTCCGGCGTTTTTTTTTGAAAATAAAAAAAAAAACTCCCCATTACGGGCGGTCTTAGGCATTATCCGTTATGTGGCAATACAGTCAGCATGTGGACATTATTGGACATTATCTTAAAACGGGTGTAGTGGTATAATGTCCCATAATGCCCTAACCAATGTGGGCATTTGGTTACTAGGTCTAGACAGAACACCGAAAGGGGGTCGGAAGGGATTCATGATGTATTTTTTTTATATAAAAAATGAGTGAAAATTGGGTTTTTATAGGTTAAAAAGTGGAATTAAATAAACAATAATAATTTCTTTTTGTTTGTTATCGTTGAAAGCAACCGTCCTTTTTGTTTGTTTGTTACTGTTGAAAGCAACGCTCAAGCAAAATTTTTGAAAAAAAACACCCCGGGGGTGGTCCTTTGGGCGTGGGAGGGCGTTTTTTGGGGCGTTTTTTTGAAGGAAAAAACGCCAAAACCCCGCCCACTACGGATGATTTAACAATAAAACATAAAGTAATTTTTTTCACCTCAGGAGGATAGGCACACGATACTCGATAGAACATCTTCGGTTGTGTTGTCGTTAGATGAAGATCGTACAATAGCATATGAATTCAGTTAAAATTTAAAAAAAAAACTTAGAAAATAATCAATTTGTTTTTAATTTCTGAAATTTCGTTGGATTACAACATGAATGGGTATGCTGCGATTTTGAAAAAAAAGCTTTTAAAGCTATGACCATAATCAATTAATAGCTACTCAAGTCAATTAGCATATAACAACTAAGATAAAAATTGATACAAAGACTCTTACATGGGACCATGCCGTGATCGATTAATCGACTTAGAATCATAACTATAATGTCATAATGTATGGTAACCAACTGATATTGATTCCATAATTGTGTTAAAGGTTCAGGATTGTGTCTTTTATGTTTTTACTAGAGTTTCTATATATTGTACTAGGTTATCACCCGGGATTGCTTCCCGGGCTCGAGAAAGTTACTTGTATTAAAAACTATTTATGATTAATACATAATTAAAATCATACAAAAAGTATGACATATTACATGTCTTGGCTATTGAAGAGTTATAAACTTTTCGTAAACTTAATTACGGGTTGTGAACGTGTAATAAAAGTTATAAACTTATTGAATGCTTTCGATTTGTGTTTATAAATTACTTTATATTAAGAAATGAATGTTTTTTTAAACAATTGAATAATAAGTTACCGTATAACACACAAAAAGTTTGTTTAAAAAAATAAAATGATTAGAAATCAATACAATACTAATAATGTGTTGATACACGAATGAATTTCACAATGATCTCAAAAGGTTTAGCAATTCTCAAGTCTTGTAAAGTTTCAATAGTTAGTGGATCGGTTGTTGAATTCTACTACACAAATAGGCAAGAGGAAACCATATCTTGAGAAAAGTAAACAATTGACAAATATGTGGCTTATAGAGGTGGTCAAATGGACGGGTTTGGTGAGTTATGTAACGGGTTAAGATATCAAATTTAGACAGCCAAGTGCAAATGCTTAAGAGTTGTTACCGCATGGTGTCAAACTAAATGCCCATAAATTATAGCTTGTAGTCTTACTACTCCCCTTTATACCTTTTAAGAGTTTTTCATTCTTGCCTACAACACCAGTCAAAAACCATTATTTATATGTTTGACTTTTCAGGTCAATATTTTAACTTTTGAAATCAGTTCTGCTTCCACACCATCTCCACTTAACCCATATGAATGAACACAGAAAAACACGACATGAACGAACTCACTCGACTCATATTATAAGCCAAAGCACACCAAATAAACGATTAGGAGGACCCTCTTTATAATAAGCCAAACCTAACTTATGTAGGCTCAAAAACCAATAAAATAAACACAATAACTAAATCACACTTATCCTAACATATTTAAAAACTAATATTTTTTTTTATTTCAATCAACACGGCAAATTACATAAAAATAGCAGGTAGACGGGCAACAAACATATTTAAAATTCAAACAAAACAAACCAAAACTCAAATACTTCGACCTTCTCATACTACAACTTGTTTCCATGCAGCGAAACCTTCAAGGTTAGTACAACAAACACATGGTGTACTATATTTATCACTTGAACATCCAAAAAAAAAAAAAAAACTCTCAAGTACACTTGAGAACAATATGTTGACTATGATACCATACATTTGTTGGGAAAATTAGTGAATGGATATTTAGTTAATTTATAATTGAATGAAATTATAATTACTAATTAAACTCCATATGTGAAACTCTTGAGTAGAGTTTTACATCACTTGATTAGCTTTTATTAGAGTTTTATGTCTCTAATTAAATCACTAATTAAGTGAAACTTTATTAGAGTTTTATGTCTCTAATAAAACCACCAAGAAACTCTTCACTACATACAACTTTTGTAAAAAAAATGGTAGGGTATGTGACTCATTGGAATGATGAGAAAACTACAAGAGAAAAATAATATGTATGAATAATTCTTGGAGAAGTGATGAAGACTTGAACATCCATATGTTGGGAATTATAGAGAGATGAATTTTCTCTACTCGATTCCATCACCTTCGTATCATTATTTTTCCACAAGTTCAAACACTATAATTCTATTCGATGTAACCTCGGGCACGTGGCCATTTCCGACAGTACAGACTGCTTCGGCTGTTGTAACCTGGGAGACAGACGCGTCGTCTTTATAAGTAGAGGCGCGCAATCTGTTTTAAGGGAAGCGTGTTGAACACGTGCCTCAACCAAAATCGTCAACGTTTTAGTGTGCTCTTTGTTGCAGTCAATGAGTATTTTTCAAGACTCAAGATGATGAATACTCGAGTCTAGAATGCTATCAAGTGCGCGTGAAGGACCCACCAGAGATGCGGCTTGAATCAAGATTGGTATATATAATTATATTTTATATTCTTTTTATTTAGTTATTACAACCGGTATTGTACTATGATATTTCCTACGAATAACGAGAGTCTCGTTATTATATATTTTGTAATTATATTTTATAAATGGTGAACCTAATTCCTACAAACTTAAAACAGATTTCGTGAGATTGTTGTTACAATCTTAAAACCTTATTTAAAAGGATTTTGGGTTAACAAAAGGATTTATAATAAAAAATATTTTTAAAGACTATGATCTTATAAATATTTTCTTTTGGGAAATATGTATGTGGTACAACTTGTTGTGTTTGGATTTCTTGAGATTGATATACAATCTTAAATCCTATACCGTGGTACAAAACGAATAGTTTTGGTTCAACCGTTTGGTTTTTGAAACGATTTTGGGAATCGTTAATTTTTCTAACTTTTGTGTTAGATCGGGTTTATTAGTGTAAACCATACGTTTTTTGTAAACGTTAAATTTTCTAACATGTGTGTTAGACCGGAATTATTGGTGTAAACCATACGTTTTTTTGTAAACGTTAAATTCTCTTAAGTAGAGTCTTTTATGTCTTTAAATAAGAGTTTTATGTTACTTGATTAGAGTTTTATGTCTCTAATTAAGCCTCTATTTAAAGTAGACTCTTCATTCACCCATGGATTGATATGAACAAATAAATCTTATAATGATTTTTGTAATCATTTGTCTTCTAACATGTGTGTTAGAAACGTTCATGAAACGCGTTAGTTTGGAAGCAATTTTTTAATTGTTCAGTTTATAACGTGTGTATTAGAAATGACTTATTTATTTGAACCATATATGTGGTTTTAGCAAGTCGAATTAACATTTTGTGGAAATGTTAATATTTCTAACGTGCGCGTTAGAATTTCTTTCATTTTAACATGATTGTTAAAAATGGTTAAAATACAAATGCTTTGAAATGTTTTATGTTGACATTTTATATAAGCAATTTGTTGTAGCATTGTTTTTAATGCTTTGTATGATTTAGAAATAAAATGTCATACATTGAAGTTGATGTTTGATTGGCTTCAAGGAATTAAATCACCATAAAGTGATGATGTGGTATTTATATGAATTTAATGAAATTAAAATCATTTACTAGACTCTTCATATGGAAGATAAACTCTTAAGGAGAGTTTCATGTCAATTTATTAGTTTTTATTAGAGTTTATGTCTCTAATAAAATCTTTAATTAAGTGAGACTTATCTCCACCCCATGTCTCTTGTATTAAAAGTAGGCTATGTGCCTAACTTGATGAGATTGAAAAAAAAATACAAGAGTAAGAATATAAGAATTAAATCACCATAAAGTGATGGTGTAGTTGTGTGTGATTTTATCACCAACTTTAATTTGTGATTTGTCATGTTTTATTTAAAATGACTTAAATTTTCTGACACGTGTGTTAGAAAATGTGTATCACGAATATGAGGTTAGAGATTGCTCATAATGAACAGAAATGTTTTATGTAAACATTTAATTGCCTATAAGTGCATTAAAAATGATGAGAAATAGTTTATTTTTTAAACTACATCTTTGGAAAACGTTTTATGTAAACGTTCGATTCTATAATGTGCTTGTTATAACATTTTTTTCTAACATGCGTGTTAGAAAATGTTTAGTACATGTGCAGTAAGACTAAACAATATAAAACCATTTGATATTTTGGGGTTGATCTATGTTTTCATAACCCTAATTGATATTATTAATATTGTATATTGCAAAACTAAGAAACTGTTTTAAAATTATTTTTAAAACAAAGTTTTGCATAAAACTGATAATTCAAATGGTTCGCTACTCTTACTAGAAGTAGCATATGGTGAACAAAGTAACAGTCTGGTGGATGTTATTTGGTGAAAAACAACTTGGTGTTGTTGTGAACAAATTTAATTATTCAAGTTTACTACTTAAATGTAGTATTTGTAACAACTTGGTGTTGTTTTGAGCATAATTGTCCAAGTTTAAAGTTTCAAGATGAAATGGGGAACTTGTACTTACAAGTGCATGGAGTCTTATTGAGGGAGTACCTTAAGACATGCCATGGGACGATATTGTTGAGAAGATTTCGGTCAGATTATAAAGTGTTGAAGATAAAAGCACTTTGCTATTTGATGTCTACATATTGTCTATGCTTCTGTTTAAATTTCAAAAGTGATTGGCACTTATGATTTAGTTTCCAATGTATTTTATTGTTTTGTGTTCAATATCTTCGGATAACACATGCAATTTTTTACAAAGAAATAAATCACTAAAGGTTGTGACGTATAAATTATTTTTGTGGAAAATAATTATAACATCGGTTATACATTGTTTAAAAGAATATGGTTTTAAACGGATAGTACATGAAAATACTGGGACATAAACAACTTGAGAGTTGTTACATTAACTAAAAGTCAAAGACGAAACATCAAATGTATAACAACATCATGAATGAGTAATGAAAGAACGTAGTGAGTGTATTGAGATGAAATACACTAACGACATTCATGTCGCATACTTCATTAGAAGTCATTGAAAAATTCACAAGTGTGAATTCTAACATATGAAAGTAAAAGTACTATATGTTATTATATACCTTTAATAAATCTTGCGAGATTTATAAGTAGATGCGTCTACCACTTGATTATTGTTAGATCTATATGGAGATTTTACCTTCATTTGGGAGAGCATCCTAAATATACATATCTCCTAATGAATAACAATAGATGTGTGAAAATAACTTATGGCAAAATTATGAATGCCATGTTATTGAGTTTCGATCTAGTTGACTCTATCTCACACATAATAGTGATTGTAGACAAGAAACATTCATCTTGTTGGTGATGAATGTGTTCACCAAGTGACATGGATTAAGACTTATGTTTAAGTACTTATGAGTCAATGGTAGATTGTTGGAGATCAAAGGTAATTAAGTTATGTTCCTTAAATGAATGATGAAATTTAGCTATGTGCTATATACAATAATTTGTGAGACCTTCCTAAATATTGATGTTTTAGGATTATGAATAAGTCTCATTATTTTGTCTTAACAAGGGATGAATGTTGCAAAGTGATATTATGATATCCTTAGGGCTGTGAAGAATCAGAATCATGCATCTTCTGTTCACATGCTAAAGTATTGTAGTCTAAAGCATGCTAGACTAGTACTTGGTTAATTATGGGTATTGACGGAGACTAATTAACTCTAAACATTCAAATGTGTATGAACACAAAAAGAATTCGTGTATAGACAAAGTTGAGGGAAAATTTTCATTCATTATAAGGAAAAGACATGTAACTTTTTAAGAGTTTGTTTGAAAAGCTAATGAGGAGAACTCATTATCTAAGCTTATTCTAGATGTTAAATTAGAATTATTCTAAGTTGGTGACAAACTTATGACAATGGCATGTGTTGCTTTGGTCAACTCGGAATGCAATATGAGTTGAATTCACACAATGAGGTTGATCTTGTTCAATCATATGTGTATAAATGTCATCATAAGTGAAGTTACGGAAATGTTGATCAAGTGGCAAGAAATGTGGGGAAGGATCCATTTAGAAACAACCCTATAAGGGTATGTAGAAATGGTTTTCATTACCCCATCTGGATGATATCCTATAACACTTAAATAGGGGGGGGGGTCTTGCATTTGTATCATAAAAGTTTGGCAATAAGGATTTTGTAATCCAATCTAACATTGCAAGCAGACGACTATGTGGAGAACACAAAGGTCGCAGTGCATAATGGAGATGTGTTTGCCTTAAATGATAAGCGTATCTTACAAAGACATATATTATAACCAGATTCAGATGGCCATTGAGGTTATAGTCTTAGAAGTTGACAATAGGCAAAATTAACTTATGAGTTAAGAACACATCATGACAACTGATCTCAAATACGCAAAGTTATTTGTTAATGTTATGGATCCAACAACCTGAGGGTTTATTAGAGATCAAGTTGTGGAATGAGACTAAAGCCCATGGAAAAAAGGGTATGTGAAGGACACCTAACTTAGTTGACTGGGGATCCCAAGATCTAAGTTCAATAGGACAACTAACTCATATGCCTAAAGGTGGTCACTGTGGGGGCATAAATGATATGCATAAGCTAGTATATATGGTTATACATACCCCCAAAGTATAAAAGGGTGTTTAAATACGTCCTAGTCTATTCTTATGATATTCAGTCACAAAGAGTGAGGCTAAGCATAATATGTGGTAAATGATTTGGATAAATCACGATAACCACAATGCTTTTAATGATCTAAGGAGAATCACCTATGTTAGAGAGAAGTGGGGTCGCTTCGAATGGAATTGGGGGCACAATTCCTAGAGCTCTCGCAGAACCAGGAAAGTGTTCCACGACCATTATTGGAGACGACTATGAGGAGATGACCCGGCTAGGGAGATGTCACGGCCCCCGCCCCGGTTTGACCCGGTCAAGGAGCTGAGGGACAGAAACCCATGGTATTTATTAATTGAGTTGACAGCGGAAGATTTTACAGGATCTTTTTAGGATTTGAAATGCCCGATTATTTTATTTCATAATTCGGTATAAACCCCCGTAATTTACAATAGAGGAATTTCACAAGGAAATTCCCTGATTTACAAAACATGTTTATTTATTTAATTGAGCCACTACTTCAAGCTTTGTTAGTGCTCCGTAGCACTTTTCCTTGGTTCACAGTAGTCACCTGAAACATGTTTTGAAAATATTTTATCAGCGGGGAAATACTGGCGAGTCACTCAATTTTAATAAAATGACACATAGTTATAAATTACAGCATAAGAGCGATTACAATGGCTTTTATCTTAT
The DNA here is from genome assembly GCA_030545235.1 of Helianthus tuberosus. Classification (NCBI taxonomy): domain Eukaryota; kingdom Viridiplantae; phylum Streptophyta; class Magnoliopsida; order Asterales; family Asteraceae; genus Helianthus; species Helianthus tuberosus. The sequence continues at coordinate 72,582,097 of CM060403.1, forward strand.
TTTTATCTGGCGCCGTGTCACCTCCTGGTGACGATGGTCTACCACTATTTGGTCCTTCCCCAAGTAGTGAAGATTATCACTGTTAGGATTTATTAGCCTAACTGTGAGGAATTAGTAATGTGCACAATACCCCACTAGCCAGTGATTCAAGATAACCACGACTTAATCCTTGTAATTATAACTTTTGAAAATGGTTTGGAGTATTGTAAAACATAATTGATAAAAAGAGAATGACTCACATTGCCGATTTAAACAGGCAGAGTTTAGCCTACTGATTAGCCTTGTAACCTAATTTAAATAACAATGCACACGGACTAGGTCAGTAACTAATACAGCATTTATGATAACTCACAAGATTAAAACCCTCACAACGAATGACAAAGTGCAAAACTTAAACATCCATTGGATAGTTTTCAATCGATCGGACATTAAATCGTAGCAGCGATCGAGTTAATACCCTGTATCGTAGCAGCGCCTCGGTATCTTAAATTTCGAATTTGAGCAGTGAGAATTCGTTTTTGAGAATTGTTTTCGACACCACTGAACTGCTCGTAGCTCAACCTATTTATAGCTGAAAATTGGGTCTCACGCGGCCTGCGTGAACCCTTGCTCGACCCTTACGCGGCCCGCGTGGCCACCTAGTCTACGTGTAGGGTTGCTGGGTCACGAGTAGGGTTGCCAGGTGGATGCCACGTGGATCGGAACGCTTATCCGGTCAAATGTTGAGTTGACGCGACCCGCGTAAGGGTTCGCTTATCCTTTACGCGGCCCGCGAGAGGACCAAAAATATGATTTTCTTGGTTTTTGATATGGATTAGGGTTTTAGGGGTTCGGGTTTTCACTTACGGGTCGTTTTGGGACATTTTTGAAGGTCCTTACATCCTCCCCACCTTATTTAAAATCTTGTCCTCAAGATTTACTGAAATAAGTGAGGATACTTTCGCTTCATCTCTGATTCCAACTCCCAAGTGTATTCGGGTCCTCTTTTGGAATCCCATTTGACTTTGACTAGTACCAATCTTTTGTGCTTGAGAAACTTGATCCTTTTGTCTTCTATTTGCAGTGGCTTCTCGACAAACTTTAGCTTTTCATTTACCTCTATGTCTTGAAGAGGCACTACCAGAGATTCGTCCGTTAGACATTTCTTGAGATTGGATACATGAAATACGTCATGTACTCCAGCTAATTCCTCTGGTAGTTGTAAGCGATAGGCAACTGGTCCTATTCGCTGTATTATTAGGAATGGTCCTACGTACCTTGGACTTAGCTTTCCTTTCTTACTAAACCGAACTACTCCTTTCCAAGGAGAAACTTTCAAGAGTACCTTGTCTCCCACTTGGAATTCTAACGGCTTGCGTCGATTATCGGCATAACTCTTCTGGCGATCTTGAGCCGTCTTTAATCTTTCCTTGATTTGAGTAATCTTGTCGGTAGTTTCTTGCACGATTTCAGGACCGGATAATTGACTTTCTCCTATTTCTGCCCAGCAGACTGGAGTTCTGCACTTTCGTCCATATAGTGCTTCGAATGGGGCAGCTTCTAAGCTTGCATGATAACTATTATTATAGGAGAATTCAATTAATGGTAGGTGGTCATCCCAATTTCCACCAAAATCTATTATACATGCCCTGAGCATGTCCTCCATAGTTTAGATCGTCCTTTCACTTTGTCCGTCTGTCTGAGGATGATATGCAGTACTTAGATTTAATCGGGTTCCCATTGCTTTCTGGAAACTTGTCCAGAAATGGGAAGTGAAACGACTATCTCTATCCGATACAATGGAGAGCGGAACTCCGTGTAAGGATACTACTTCATCTATGTACAACTTTGCTAACCTTTCCATGCTAAAGGTTTCCTTCATGGGTAGAAAATGAGCTGATTTGGTTAATCGAACCACAATTACCCAAATCGCATCATTACCCTTTCTGGTTTTGGGTAACTTAGTAACAAAGTCCATGGTTATAAGTTCCCATTTCCTTTCAGGCATTTCTAATTGTTGAAGTAACCCCAAGGGTTTCTGGTGTTCTGCCTTAACTTGTGAACAAGTAAGACATTTAGAAACATATCTAGCTATGTCCTTTTTCATTCCTATCTACCAGAAATTATTCCGTAAATATTGGTACATCTTATTGTTACCAGGATGCACGGTATACCTAGATTTATGGGCTTCTTCTAAAATCTTAGTTCTTAATTCTCCCTGCTTAGGTACCCAAATCCTTTTCTTATGGAATCTCCAAATTCCATCAGATCCTTGCTCTAATTCCTTTATCCTTCCTTTCATTCCTTCAGCATCATCCTTGATTGCTGTTTCTTGAGCGTTCTTCAGTTGTTCCATTAAATCTAACTGTAGATTTAATCTAAGAGCACGAACTCGTCGTTGTTTCTCATGATACTTACGACCTAAAGCATCAGCAACTACGTTTGCTTTTCCTTCGTGATATTGAATATCACAGTCGTAGTCACTTAGGATCTCCATCCATCTCCTTTGCCTCATGTTTAATTCTTTTTGCCCAAATATGTACCTTAAGCTTTTATGATCTGTATAGACAGTAAACTTACTTCCATACAAGTAATGTCTCCAAATCTTAAGGGCAAAAATTATGGCTCCTAATTCTAAGTCATGAGTCGTATAATTTTCCTCATGCTTTTTCAATTGCCTTGAGACATACGCAATTACCTTTTTGCGTTGCATTAGTACACATCCTAATCCTAGCTTAGAAGCATCACAGTAAACTTCAAAATCCTCTGTTCCTTCTGGCAAGGCTAGAATTGGGGCGTTTGTTAACTTTTGTTTCAAAATCTTAAAAGCTTCTTCTTGTCTAGGTCCCCATTCAAACTTTACTGCTTTACAGGTTAGCTTAGTTAATGGTACAACTATCTTGGAAAAATCCTTAATGAATCGTCTATAGTATCCAGCTAATCCTAGAAAACTTCTAACTTCCATAGCTGTCTGCGGGACTTTCCATTTGGTAATTGCTTCTATTTTAGCAGGATCTACATGAATACCTTCGTGATTTACCATGTGTCCTAAAAATTGCACCTCCGGTAGCCAAAATTCACACTTCGAGAAATTGGCATAGAGTTTCTCTTTTCTTAACAAAGTTAAGAGTGCATGTAGGTGCTCACAATGTTCATCCTGGCTTTTGGAATAAATAAGTATATCGTCGATAAAGACAATTGTTGGTGCATCTACTGTCTGTTAACTTCGTCTTAATCGAGTCTTATGTCTAGATTAGATAAACGAGTGCACAACAGTGACTGAATTAGGGTTTGATAGTGTTTAAAGAGGTAATTTCGTTTGAGGGAGTCATGGACATGTTCAAACGAAATCACCACATGTAATTTCGTTTGAACATGGTTGTAACACCTTCAAATGAAATACCACCATCTATATATAAGGGTTGTGCTAGTTCATTTGATACGGAATTGTGTGTGTGAGAGCTGAGGTGCTGCCGGATTTTTGTCAGATTTCAACTTGTAAAAGCTCTGGAAATCATCATTAGATAAAGATTTAAAGGAAACAAGCTGTTTGACATCATTTACATTGATTCCGCCTTTGCAAATGATGATGAACTACTCATTTTGACTGTTTAGGGTCAAACGACGATCCAACAAGTGGTATCAGAGCTCAGGACGAGGAGTTCATACCAAATTCAGCTTGATTTCATCGGATTTTCTCACTTCTACTCTTTCTTTCTGATTAGAACAAGTTTTTACGGTTGAAATGGCTTGAAACTCTCACATATCAAACGAAACACAGTGTTAACTAACCCTTGAAAGTTTTAGACTAAAATTCGGCTTAAAACTTGATCAAAAACTTAATTTCGTTTGAAAAACTGTTCGAATATGCTGTTGTCATGCTAATTTCGTTTGAAAAACCTTTAGTATTTCGTTTGAAAAGTACAATTTAGCTGATTTCGTTTGAAGGATATGGGTGATTTCGTTTGAAACAAGTATCTCGTTTGAAAGTTTTGTGTGATTTCGTTTGAGAGTGGATATTATTGTTATTTCGTTTGAAAGGAATACAAGTGCATAATTTCGTTTGAAATTAGGAATATCGTTTGAGATAGCTATTTCGTTTGAAACAACAACTTTTCAAAAATTCAAAAATATTTCTAAGTGTTTGTTGATCATTTCAGGTATGTGAAGATGGATGATTTCAATCCTTTCTGTGATGTGTTTGCTTTTACTGGTGGTTCGGGAGATGGCACATTAAACGATACGAATGAGAATACAACAACACCGAGTGCTAAGAAAATTCTCATTGATGTTATGGGCGTAGACAGTGCATATGGAGCATACAACAAGTCGCCCAAGCTGATGGCGATTGAAGATTACAACAGGTGGGCTACAAGATTTGTGGAATGGCTTAAGGCGTTTGCTTATCAGAGTTGGAGAAGTTTGAAAAATGGCTATGATTTGGGAAGAGATGATTATGAGAACTTGGAAGATAATCAAATTGAAAGATATGTTTCTGAAAAAAAGTGTATTGCTCTGCTTCACCAATCTGTTCGAGATGATATAATCGCACTGATCGAATACGAAGATTCGAGAGATCTCTGGAAAAAATTAAAAATAAAATGTATTGGTAGTGCTGAAATAGTTAAGAACAAAAAGAAACTGTTACGAAAAGAGTTTGATTTGTTTGGTTGTTTAAAGAACGAGTCTGTTTCCAAGATGATCGAAAGATTTGGACATCTGAAGATGGAGCTTGCTAGACATGAGATCGTTTACACTCAAGAAGAGCTGGTAGACAAATTGTTTGATGCACTTCCGAATGAACAAGACTGGCAATATTTTGCATTGATGCTAAAGAATACGATAAACCCTGCTGATTTGAAAGTGGATCTGCTTATTGAAAGATTGGAGAGTCACGAGTTGGAGATCAAGAAATCTAGCAAAATCAACAACTCATCTTATCAGCAGAATGTGGAGTTGTACTACAGAGGAAATTTACCAAAAACTAGTTCTCCAAGAACAGCATTTTCTGCAGAGAGCTCAAATACAAAGAATCAAGAAACTCCTAGCAGTGGTTACCATGGTGGATCTTCTTCAACAACCTCAAACCAATCTGCATCAAAGAATCTCTTTCAATGCAACATTGCTGTTGATTTGAAGAATGGTCAGAATTTCAGTGAAGAGTCTGCTAAACAACAGATGGTGTTCTTAGCTTCTGTGTTAGAATCATACGAAAGTCTCATTGCAGGAAAGATAGGCAACACCAACCTAACAAAGGAAGACTACGATCAAATAGATCCTGAGGAGATGGAATTGATCGATATACGGTGGTGTATGGCCAGTGCAGTGAGAAGAGCGCAGCGTTTCATGGAGATTACTGGGAGACAGTCTATTGGTGGACCTTCTACCAAGTTAGGTTTTGACAAGTCAAAAGTGACGTGTTTCAAGTGTAAACAGAAAGGTCACTTTAAGCGTGAGTGCAGAAATGCTTACACTGATGATACTGCAAATCCTTTTCGAGAGGATTATTACAAGAGAGTGATCTATCATCAGAATAAATCAGAACCTCCCAGGATGAAGAAGATAGAGGAGGTACCCAAAGAGAAATCCAGGGCACTTGCAGTTTTTCATGACGATGAAGGTTACGATTGGAGTGATGTTTTTCCTGAGGAAGACGCAGTTGGTTATGCTTTTACAGCAGCAAAGATTGTTCCGTTTAAAGATAAAAGATCTGAAGAAGTGAAGTATGTGAACAGGAGGGAAACAACTCATTTCATGAAAAGCAAAATCTATCGTATATACAAAGAAGCTAAACAGGCGAAAAGATGGGATCCTGATAGAGAATGTTATCTTGATCCTAATGGTAACATAGCTGTGGATCCAGATACTGTTGGTCTTGAAGTTCTCACCAAGCAAGTTGCTGATGAAGAAGAAGCCAGACAGAGAGAATGGTGGGGAGGAGGAGAAGATGTTGAGAAAGAAAAAGAAAAAGAGACAACAAAAGAACCGGAGCCAAAGAAGATTGATGACGGAGTTATTGATACGTCACAGGAACTCACCGCTGAAAACTTAAAGAAGATGGCTGACAAGGTTCTTGTTGCAAAAGAACTAGAGGTAGTTTCTGGTTCTGGAACTGAGTCCAAAGATAAGGTTAGTACAAATGATACACATGTGTCAGGTAAGAATGGTACATCTGAGAACAACTGCAAAAATTGCATGAAAGAGTGCAAAGTTTGTAGTACAGTTGCTTACCTTAGTGGTAAGAAGGTTGAAGAACTGACTGATAAAGTCAGAAGTGTTGAAGATCAAATCTTAAACCGGGATAAATTGTTGAAAGCTTCGAACGAAAAATTAAAAGAATTAAATGAGAAAATCGAAAAAGATAAAAATGACGTAGAAAGAATTAGAAAAGAAAATGAAAAATTGATTCTTGAAAACCGTCAAATCTCGGAAAATTTTGAGAAGCTAAAACGAACGGTTAAAGATTGTGATGAAAGAAATGGTAAGACAGACAAGGAAAATCTTCAACTGACCGGTGTTCTTAGAGTAAAAGAAGAGTTAATCAATCAGCAACTGGATGACATTGCTAAGTTGAAGCTTCAATTTCAAGAAGCTAAAATTGAAAATGAACGCATCCAGTTGAAATTGAAAAGTTACAACTCTGCAAGCTTTGTTTTACAACACATTGTTCCCAAACCCATCGGGAAAAAAAAAGCTGGCGAAGATGTATATGCTGATGGAACCGGGGTGGGGTATCATCAAGTTCCACCACCAGTTCTAAACAATTTCTCAAAGAAGAAATCCGGGTTGGTTAATGAGGAAGATGAAACAAATGAAATAAAACTTCCAGAGTCAATTGATGTGACATTTTCTTCATCATCATCCGATGATAGTGTTCAAACTGATATTGTTAAAAGCATGGCTGAAAGTGTGTTGAAGTCTGATAGTGATTCAGTTGATGATGATGAATGTTTTCTGGACAAATACATTCCGAAACCAAAATTCAAAAACAACTTAAATGAAGAACCTACTCTTGTCATGTACAAGATGTCGGGATCGGATAAGTTGTATTCAGATTCTGAGTTTCCACTGGAGAATGTTAATGTTGCTAAGTTGACATATGTGTTCAAATTGATTGAAATTGATCTGTCTGAAGTAAAAGGATTAAATCAAACAAAGAGGCAAATGAATTTTGAAAAAGATAAAGCTTACTACAAGAAATTTGTTGTTCCACCACGTTTTTATAACAACAATCGAAACAGATGGTCGGGTGGTTATCAGGGTGGTAAGAAGTATCAAAGGAAAAATGTTCAAAACAAGAAGTTTGCTGAGAAAAAGGTGTTTGTGAACAGTTCAAGTTCACTTTCTGATGAAGAATCTGAGATTTTTTCAAAATCAAACAAAGAGTTCTTTGAGAAGAAATCATCGTAGCCTCAGTCTGAAGGCACAAGTCGGGTAGTTGACACTCGAACATGCTTCAAATGTAATCAAGTTGGACATATAGCATGAAAGTGCACCAATTTGAAGCCTAAGACTGAAGTTGTAATGAATTCAAGAAATAAAAATGATGTGAAGGGAAAAGCTCCATTGGTTGTTGAGAAAAAGGTTTTGAAAAATGATAATACCAAGATCAAAACTGAACCTGTTAAGAATATGGTAACTAAAAATGACAAGTTTTACAAACGGGTTGCATCGTCTCAACAAGCATGGAAGCCAAAAGTGGTTGAAAAGAAATCAAGTGTTCCAAAACCAAAGGTTTCAGAGTCAGAAAAACAATCGTCTTCTACCACACCGGTAAAGATGGATGTTCCTTTGGATTACTATGAGAAAATTTATCCATAAGAGTTTGTTACTTCTAAGAAAAAGATTGCTTCGAAGAAAAACCAACCAACTGGTCAACCTAAAAAAGACGAATTTTTCTTATATAAAGAGGTTGAGGTTGGGTCTGCAGAGAGCTTAAAGATGAATGATAAAAAATTTCCGCCACTTTACACTACAAAATCTCACATTAAAGTCTAGTTACCTGAGTCGAAAGAGGCTTGGGTAGCATCAAAATCTCACTAAATGTTTCTGATATGTGCAGGAGCTTCCAAGATCCGTTTCACGATGGATTATGGATAGTGGAGCTTCTCGGCACATGACGGGGAAAACAACCCTGCTGTACGATGTTAGAAATTTCAATGGAGGTTATGTAGGTTTTGCAGGCAATCAAGGTGGTAGAATAGTTGGAGAAGGAACGTTATCCAATGGGATTGTACCGTTTGAAAGAGTTAACTACATCGCCGAGCTTGAAAACAATCTTCTAAGTATCTCTCAGATCTGTGATCGCATGTATACAATGCACTTTACAGACAAAGAATGCTTGATTTTGAAACCAGGATTTGTTATCCCTGAAGAATGGATTATCATGAGAGCGCCTAGGGTAAATGATTTGTATGTGTTAGACATGAGTGTAGCAACTACAACAACGGGTCAGGCTCATTGTTTTGTTTCAAGAGCAACTAAGAAGGAATCGCAATTGTGGCACCGGAAGATGGGTTATATACATCTTAGAAAAATGAATCACTTGGTGCATAATGATTTAGTTACTGGTGTACATTTGAAAGGTTTTCATCTTGAGGGGGAGTGCATTAGCTGCATCAAAGGAAAGCAAAAGAAGAAATCGCACCCCAGGAAGAAAGAAAACTCAATTTCGAGACCTTTACAGAGACTCCACATGGATTTGTTTGGTCCAGTAAACGTCAAAAGCATTACTGGGGATCTCTATTGTCTAGTAGTTACAGATGCTTACTCGAGGTTTTCATGGGTTTCATTTTTGCAATCAAAAGACCAAACATTTGGGAGTTTAATTACGTTGATCAAAAAGCTTGAAAACTTGTACCAAACTCGTGTTCGAAGAATAAGAAGTGACAACGGTACAGAGTTTAAAAGTAGCAAAATGGAAGTGTTTTGTGATGAAAAAGGTATTTTGCATGAATTTAGTGCTTCTTACACTCCGCAGCAGAATGGAGTAGCTGAAAGAAAGAACAGGACACTAATTGAAACGGCTAGGACGATGCTTGCTGATTCAAAGCTACCAGTTAATTTTTGGGCAGAAGCAGTATCCGCCGCATGCTATACACTCAATCGGGTTCTCACTGTCAAGAAATTCAATAAGATGTGTTTCGAGCTGATCAATAACCGCAAACCGAACCTGAAGTATTTAGAACCGTTTGGGTCTCCCTGCACAGTTCTAGAGCCTTTTGGTAAATTTGGTCCAAAGAGCATTGAAGGAATTTTTGTGGGTTACATAAGTCCACTGAAACGAGTCTTTGTTCCAAGCTTGAAGCGGATTATTGAAGCACACAATGTTGAGTGTCAAGGTTACAGAATGCCATCGCAGAATCCAGTGACTCATGGCATTTTAATTACGACAAATTGTGGGATTCGTTTGACATGGAAGAAGAAGAAGAAGAACAAGATTTCTTTGACGAGTTGGATATTCTGCGAGAGTATGAGTCTTCGCAGGAAAGGTTCCCAGCTGAGTATTCAAGACGACCGCAACAAACTTCAAATGACGATGAAGCAGGTCCAAGCAATGCTGGAGAACATGATGATATTCAACAAAATGAAGTTGCTCATGATAATCAGACGACACAGAATGATAATCAAGAATCTGAGAACATGCCAGTATTTGATCATGGTGATTCAGATTTTGAGGGGGAGCAAATTCAGATCTCAAGTCAAACAAACCCAGTCAGTGAAGAAGGTGCAAATCAAAATATTACAAATCTGGAGGGCGAGGTAGATGTTCCAGGCGAGGTGATGCCAAGAACACTTTCATACCATCCAGAAGAGTTGATTATTGGAGAATTGCAATCAGGCGTTCGCACTAGACGTCAAATTGACCAAGGCCTTACGTGTTTTTATTCTACAGTAGCACCTTTACAAACTGAGTTTTCACTTAGTTGTTTTATTTCGCAGATCGAACCGCGAACATACAAAGAGGCGCTAACTGAAGATTCTTGGGTCAATGCTATGCAAGAAGAGTTGAGTCAGTTTGAGAAGTTAGGTGTGTGGAAGTTAGTAGACTTGCCTGATGGTCAGAGGAAGATCAACACCAAGTGGGTGTTCAAGTGTAAGAGAGACGATAGAGCGGTTGTTGTTCGTAACAAAGCTCGACTCGTAGTCCAGGGATTCAGTCAGCAAGAGGGGATAGATTTCACTGAAGTGTATGCTCCGGTTGCTCGACTAGAAGCGATCAGAATCTCCCTGGTATTTGCATCTTGGAAAAACTTCAAAGTTTATCAGCTAGATGTGAAATCGGCATTTCTCTACGGGAAGGTAAAAGAGGAGGTATATGTCGGTCAGTCACCGGGCTTCACCGATCCAAACCACAAAGACAAGGTCTACTTGCTAGACAAAGCGCTGTATGGTTTACACCAGGCCCCGAGAGCTTGGTACGAGACATTGTCTCAACACCTACTAGCCAACAACTTTATTCGTGGAAAAGTGGATGCCACTCTCTTCACCAAAGAGGTCGACGGACATCTTCTGATAGTTCAAATTTATGTGGACGACATCATATTTGGGTCTACAAATGAGAATCTATGCAAAGATTTTGAAAGAGTAATGAAGCAGAAATTCGAAATGTCATCGATGGGTGAGATGAATTTTTTTTGGGGTCTGCAAGTTGATCAACTACCCAAAGGAATTTTCATACATCAAACGAAGTACGTTCATGATATCTTGGAGAAATTCGGGATGTCAGGTTCTACTCCAGCTTCCACCCCATTAGCGACGAACCATGGGATAAATCCTGATCTCACCGGAGAGAAGGTAGATGAAACGTTGTATCGTTCCATGATCGGATCGCTGATGTATTTGACAGCTTCAAGACCCGATATTATGTATCCAACCTGCCTTGCAGTAGGATTTCAATCTAATCCTAGAGCTTCGCATATGGTGATTGTGAAAAGGATATTACGCTACCTGAAAGGAACTCCATCATTGGGGTTGTGGTATCCAAAAGATGGCGACTTTATGCTCGAAGGGTATTTCGATTTAGATTTCGGATGCTGCAAAGTTAACGCTAAATCAACAACAGCGGGGTGCCAGTTTTTTGGACCACGATTGGTCACCTAGCAATGCAAGAAGCAGACCTCTGTGGCTCTATCCACATGTGAAGCGGAGTATGTATCTGCTAGCAGTTGCTGCTCTTAGATCTTGTGGATCCAGCAACAGATGCGCGACTACGGTTTGCAATTTCTAAACACCCCTATCTTTGTTGATAATGAGGCAGCGATAAACATTACGAAAAATCCTATTCATCACGCTAAAATGAAACACATTGAAATTCGTCATCACTTCATTCGCGATTGTTTCGAGAAGAAGTTGATACGAATTGAGAAAATCCACACTGATGAACAAAAAGCTGATTTACATACCAAAGCATTTGATAAAACACGTTTTCAATATTGCTAAAACTGAATGGTATAAAGCTTTTATTGGTGTTGGAGGAGATTCTTGGCGTTGATGAAGGAGACATTGTAGATGATGTTGAGAAGCCATCTGCAATGGTTTGTCGATTTTTTTACTTGTTTTGGTATTTAGGGGGAGATAGGGTAATATTTTCAGAAAATACAAAAACAATAAAAAATGACAAAAATACAAAAACATGAGATATTTTCAAAATCCAAAAACAATAGAAAACCAGAAAAGAGCTTGTATAAAAAGGGAAAATGATAGTACATCGGCTTGACAGTTACGGTATGCTAAAGAATTGTAATGTTTAAAATGCGTTAAACAGTCTCGCTGATGATGTGCCGATAGGTTTTTGCACATTTAGTAGGTTTGTTCGGGATATAAACCTAAATCTTTACTTACTTATTTCATGGGGAACACTACTTGGATATATAGGTAACCCCTGAAATCTTGTTTGAAAGATCCATCTTTCTGAGATACTAGGTCTTTATACTCAGTGATATCTGGGGTATTATTCCGGGACTTCTGATAATGCGGAAGCAATGGCCTAGTCCCTGAATAATACTTTATGCATTGCTTGAAATATAGCGTCGCCCTCAGCATAAATGATAAGACAATAAAATTGCTAATCAATGCTGTTGTAAAAAAGATCCTCCAAAGGGGACACACCAAAGTCGAAGCCGTCATCTCTCTGCTGAACGGAAGTTCTGACCTGAGCTCTCACGGTTCTTCGCAATTTAACCCCTTACAGATATCATCTGTGGTATACTCACCTGTAAGACTGAATATTGGGATCTGGATACGGGAGTATATTCAAGAGGTGGGACACATGAATAAGTTTAAGTCTCTAAAACACTAAATCCGTATCCTGGACAGATTGAAATGTGTGTGAAAATTTAAGTGGATCAGTATATCGACAATCTAAGCGAATTGTTTAATTCTGAGTATGAAATTAAAGCTTAACGGTACTTGTGACTTGTCGAATAGCTGATATGATTCCCTAACACGCTCATCAAAAATATGTTTGTAAATTGTTTTCTGTTACTGCATTTTATTTCTGTAATTCATTTTCTAGTTTAGAACTTTATTCAAAATCCAAAAAGATTTTACATTTCTGCTTTATTTTCCGAAAAACCAAAGTGGAAAGCTGATCTTCAGATTCGAATTGAAGCAGATGCAGGAAGTTTCTGGGCTGGATGATGAGTTTGGAGCTAAACATGATAAGTTTGTGAAAATTGAAAAGTTAAAGCAAGTTCATTAATTTGAAACTTGTAATTTTCAGAAAATTGTTTGAAAATGTTGAACAAATGTCAGTGTGATTTGTCTCAGATCAACCAAGGTCATTAAGTTGGACTTGGTAGATAAATTGAGTAATCAGGGTCATTAATTTGGACCTGAATACTTAAGTGGATTTCTAATTCTGACAAGACCAACAAATGAAGTTGAATGGTAAGTTTGAATTGAAACTATTATTGTCATATATCTTATATTTGGGTAGAGTATCTGCAGGAAACAGGAATCAAGTTCTCCATGGCAAAGAAAATGTCAAAGTTTGAATCAGAATTCAAGTCCCAGCTTATCGAGAGGGGGAGTCTGCGAAAGGGGGAGTCAGAATTCTGGATTAGCATTCAAAGGGGAGATTGAAGATTAAAGTTTGAAGATAAATATTGAAGGGAGCTTTACAATGTCAAGACAATCTGGAAAGAGACAAAGACTAAAGACTCGACGCCGAAGACTTCGTCAACATCCAAGGGGGAGTCTGTTGGTGCATCTACTGTCTGTTAACTTCGTCTTAATCGAGTCTTATGTCTAGATTAGATAAACGAGTGCACAACAGTGATTGAATTAGGGTTTGATAGTGTTGAAAGAGGTAATTTCGTTTGAGGGAGTCATGAACATGTTTAAACGAAATCACCACATGTAATTTCGTTTGAACATGGTTGTAACACCTTCAAACGAAATACCACCATCTATATATAGGGGTTGTGCTAGTTCATTTGATACGGAATTGTGTGTGTGAGAGCTGAGGTGCTGCCGGATTTTTGTCATATTTCAACTTGTAAAAGCTCTGGAAATCATCAATAGATAAAGATTAAAAGGAAACAAGCTGTTTGACATCATTTACATTGATTCCGCCTTTGCAAATGATGATGAACTACTCATTTTGACTGTTTAGGGTCAAACGACGATCCAACAACAATTACAAATTTATCCAAGTATGGTTTACAGATTCTATTCATCATGCCCATAAATGCTGCAGGAGCATTTGTTAGTCCGAAGGGCATAACTGTAAACTCGTAATGACCATACCTAGTTCTGAAAGCAGTTTTAGGTATGTCTTCTTCCTGTACCTTCAATTGATGATATCCAGAGCGTAAATCTATCTTAGAAAAATATATAGCTCCTTGCAATTGATCAAAAAGATCGTCAATCCTAGGTAATGGATATCGATTCTTAATTGTAACCTTATTTAATTCCCTATAATCGATACACATTCTCATTGATCCATCTTTCTTTTTCACAAATAACACTGGAGCTTCCCACGGGGATGAACTAGGTTGTATGAATCATTTGCTTAATAATTCATCTAATTGCTTTTTCAATTCTAGCATTTCGGTGGGTGCTAACCGATAAGGTGCCTTAGCTATTGGTGTAGTTTCAGGAATTAGATGAATTCTAAATTCGACTTCCCTATTGGGTGGTAATCCAGGTAGTTCTTCCGGAAAGATATCCGGGTATTCTGCTACTACCGGAATTTCTTTAAGTTCCTTACCTTTTGTGTTAATGATTACTGAAATCATATACACCACCTCTTGTTTTCTTGAATAACTGGCCAATTTCATTGCTGAAATGAATTTCAGTGGCTTTTGTGGCTGATCTCCTATAATTACCACTAATTCTCCTGTAGGTGTATGAATTTCTATGGAGTTTTTATCACAGAGAATTCGAGCATGGTTGGCTACTAACCAATCCATTCCTAATACTATATCGAATCTGGCTAAATTCCTAGGTAACAGGGTTGCAGAGAATTTATGGCCTAAGAGTTCTATTTTTCCTTCTTGCAAAACCTTATCTATGTTAACAGAATTCCCATCTGCCGTTTCGACTATAAAATCTGCCTAAGGTTGGTTAAGGGTAAATTAAGAGCTTGCCAGAATGAAGTATTTATAAAACATTGGTTTGCACCAGAGTCAAATAATACTTTTGCATAAACGTCGTGAACTAGGAACGTACCAGCTATTACGTCAGGGATTAGTTCTGCTTCCTGAGTAGTTAACTGGAAGGCTCTTGCGTTTCTCTTGGTAGTTCCCTCTGAAGGTTTGGCTTTGTTATCAGCCGGCTTGGCCAATTTCGGGCAGTCTGGCCTAAAATGTCTAGCTTCCCCACAGTTGTAGCAGATTGTGGATTTCTTTTTCCTGAAATCTTCTTCTTGATGCCCCGGAATTTTGCAGAAATTGCAATACCCTATGCATCTTCCAAAATGCTTTCTTTTGCAGACATTGCAAAATGGAATAGTGGAAGATTGCCCAGTTCCCTTTTTCTTGAAATTACTACGGTTACCTACACGGAATCCTTGGGAAATCTTTTGGGCCACTTCCCTCTTTCTATTTTCTTCTCGCGTACGCACTAGTCCGTCAGTGAGGGTGTTAGCTAATTCCACAGCATCGTCAATAGTGCGGGGTCTCGCAGCCTTGACGATATCACGGATTTCGCCAATCAATCCCCAAATATAGCGGAAAATAAGTACCGGTTCTGGCGAAGCCAGGGTTGGTACCACTCTAGCATATTCGAAGAATGTCAAAGTATACCCTCGACAATCTACATCCACCATCCGGTGGTTCATAAATTTATTCGCCATTTGTTCTTTCTCATATTCGGGATAGAAATTTCTCTCCACCAGTCATTTAAATTCTTCCCAACTCATGGCATAGGCTGCATCGCTTCCCTTGGCTTGAAGTACCGTATTCCACCATTCTAGCGCCCCTTCTTTGAAAAGATGCGACGCGTACATGACCTTGTCTTCTCCAGTACATTTACTTATTTTAATCACCGCCTCGGTTTTCTCTAACCAGCGCAGTGCAGCAGTCGCCCCTTCATTGCCTGCAAATTCAACCGGTTTACAGGCAAGAAACTCCTTGTAAGTGCAACCAGGTGTTGCAGCTTTAATTTTCTTAAGGAGTGGAGCTTGCATTCCATCGTTGTCGTTATTAGTATGGTTGCCGCCTCCATTTACACTATTACTGAAATTATCGCCATGTGTACGTTTGCTAGGAATAATTTGTTGAGGTTCAATTGGATTTCGGGCAGCAGCAAGAATTGCTGGAATAGCATTGGCTATTCCCTGAGCAACGATATTCTCGATATCTTGCCTATTTAGAAATTGATCTTCATTGTTTTGCTCAGAATGATTAACTTCATTAACGGGTTCATTACCAGCGAGTTCCATCTGGTAATTAATTTATATAAGTAATTAGCAGAAAATAATTAATAATTAAACATAACAAAACAATTGCACATAATTACGTTAACAAGTATAGCCAAAATTGTCGATTTTTTGACGTTCGATATTTTATATATTATAATAGGCATCCGTACACACTGGTTATCTTACAAAAGTTTTATTTTTAAGTTAGGGGAATTGACCTGTAATAATCCCACATAGACCTTATTGGCCATTAATAATCCCACCTCAGAATATTCCCCCCACCAGTCCCACCTTTCACATATTTTTCCTACAATGGTCCCCCGTTAAAAAATCTTAACGGAGTTAAGCTTTTTTCCAAATTAGAAACAGATTTTTCAGGGCTTTTGATCAGAATGAAGATATGAGTCCATTGATGTAAAACTTACTTCGAAATGTTGCTCCAATAGGGCTTGATTTTTGTTAATTGGAAATTTAGACACCCGAATTGAAGCGCCATTTTCATCATTTGGAGCACCGTTTCGAGACAAGTTTTACATCAATGGACTCGTATCGTCGTACTAATCAAAAGCACTAAAAAATCTTTTTGTAATTTGAAAAAAAGCTTAACTCCGTTAAGTTTTTTTAACGGGGGACCAATGTAGGAAAAATATGTGAAAGGTGTGACCGGTGGGGGGAATATTCTGAGGTGGGATTATTAATGGCCAATAAGATCTAGGTGGGATTATTACAGGCCAATTTCCCTTTAAGTTATTTCATACGATTATATTTTGATTATTATATTCTTATTAAACACATGCTTCCACCATCACATGCTATCCCATCAACTGGCATTTTCAGTAACGACGTTCCCTCTCGTCGTACTTCCAGGAGATCTGTTCTCCCACTTCTCGGATTCGATTCCCTGCATCCATCAGCTCCTCGCAAAAATGGCGGAGCTCGGCCAGGTTCTCATTGCTCATCGGTGGGTTTGGTGCAGGCTCGGGGTCAAACTGAGGGAGAAAAGTATAAGGGTTGTTTAAAAGATTCTGGAATTGCCAATCGTTGGTCCACCATTCTTCCATTTCTCCTAAAGGTCGGGTATTGACAAGGGGATCTGGGATGACTGGTTCCAAGTTTAGTGGAAGCTGGGTTTCGGCAGGATAAGTGAAAAGGTTTTCATTAAAAGGCTTGAGGATATCCCAACTTGCTAGTATGCAATCTAGCTCTTCCTGCAATGGAATTTCCTCGGCTTGCTTGGAGCTTTCTCCAATCTCTATTCCTTTCCCTTTATCCATTGAGTCCTCTGTCTTGGCAACTTTCCGAGTTACTGGTTTCCTTCTGCGCACACGTCTCCAACCCACGATTCTTCTTCTCTTCTTTGGCTTTGGTTTCTCCGGAGGTTGGGTTTGAAATTCCACAGGTTCCTCAACATCAGCATAGTAACCGGTAAAGTCTCTAGAAACTTCCACATTAACAGAATAGAGATTGAGATTTTGAAGGGCTTCAGATAATTCATTCATGCTGTTTAGCCGATATGAAGAAATACACAAAATTCTAGGTTAAATTTTTTGTAAATTGAATAATCCCAGGAAGAAATCTAATATTTAGACAAATAGATTGATTAAAACAAAATATTGCGATTTATATATATATATATATATATATATTACAAAATATAATTGAAATTTAAAAAAAACATATTAGGGGATAATTTATTTTAGTCTATCTTTTCTTACTAAGTTGTTTATTTAACAGGCAAAGTTTCTGGCTTATAGATGATATAAGTGCTGGTACTAGTTTGGCAATTTAATTATAAGTTAGCATTTACTGCTGTAGTAGCTAACATATAGAGATCTGCCCATTGTTCGTCTAATTCATCTTCCCATGGTGGGTTATTGCCTATATCCTGAGTTTCCTTATTACTCATCACTCCTTTTGGTTGTGACTTCTTTATTTTCTCTTGACTTTTTCTAATAATCCAACTTCTTTTATTAGGGGTAAGTGGTTTCTCAAACTGTGCCTTACGAACAAATATTCCTTCCTCAGTATCTGTTGAGTATTTTGAGGAATTTGATTGAGATGAAGTTCCCTTATCTTTTGGTGAACTATCTAATTGAGGATAGATGTTCGAAAGTCTTTGCTTACCCATACTGTAACTAACAAGTAGTCAGTTAATAAAACACGTAATCACAAGATGGCAATCATTAAAATTAAGTATTTCTAAATACTTAATTGGCTTAAATCAGTGGCTCTGATACCACCTTTTCCTGTCACGGCCCCCGCCCCGGTTTGACCCGGTCAAGGAGCCGCGGGACAGAAACCCGTGGTATTTATTAATTGAGTTAACAACGGAAGATTTTACAGGATCTTTTGAGGATTTGAAATGCCCGATTATTTTATTTCATAATTCGGGATAAACCCCCGTAATTTACAATAGAGGAATTTCACAAGGAAATTCCCTGATTTACAAAACATGTTTATTTATTTAATTGAGCCACTACTTCAAGCTTTGTTAGTGCTCCGTAGCACTTTTCCTTGGTTCACAGTAGTCACTTGAAACATGTTTTGAAAATATTTTATCATCGGGGAAATACTGGCGAGTCACTCAATTTTAATAAAATGACACATAGTTATAAATTACAGCATAAGAGCGATTACAATGGCTTTTATCTTATTTTTATCTGGCGCCGTGTCACCTCCTGGTGACGATGGTCATACCACTATTGGGTCCTTCCCCAAGTAGTGATGATTATCACTGTTAGGATTTATTATCTTAACTGTGAGGAATTAGTAATGTGCACAATACCCCACTAGCCAGTGATTCAAGATAAGCACGACTTAATCCCTGTAATTATAACTTTTGAAAATGTTTTGGAGTATAGTAATCTGGCGCCGTCTCACATTGCCGATTTAAACGGGTAGAGTTTAGCCTACTGATTAGCCTTGTAACCTAATTTAAATAACAATGCACATGAACTAGGTCAGTAACTAATACAGTATTTACGATAACTCACGAGATTAAAACCCTCACAACGAATGACAAAGTGCAATACTTAAACATCCATTGAATTCACGACGAATGACAAAGTATAGCCCTAATTTGGGCAGCATTTAAACATCCATTGGATAGTTTTCAATCGATCGGACATTAAATTGTAGCAGCGATCGAGTTAATACCCTGTATCGTAGCAGCGCCTCGGTATCTTAAATTTCGAATTTGAGCAGTGAGAATTCGTTTTTGAGAATTGTTTTCGACACCACTGAACTGCTCGTAGCTCAACCTATTTATAGCTGAAAATTAGGTCTCACGCGGCCCGCGTGAACCCTTGCTCGACCCTTACGCGGCCCGCGTGGCCACCTAGTATACGTGTAGGGTTGCTGGGTCACGAGTAGGGTTGCCAGGTGGATGCCACGTGGATTGGAACGCTTATCCAGTCAAATGTTGAGTTGACGCGGCCCGCGTAAGGGTTCGCTTATCCTTTACGCGGCCCGCGAGAGGACCAAAAATATGATTTTCTTGGTTTTTGATATGGATTAGGGTTTTAGGGGTCCGGGTTTTCACTTACGGGTCGTTTTGGGACATTTTTGAAGGTCCTTACAGGAGAGTCTTGTGTGAAGTGTATTGTCGTCTACACAAACGACAGACGAGTTCAAAGACATCGAGATCTACTCAGAGCTAGTGGGCTAAGTGCATTTCATGAGCGAAGGTTCAAAGGGTAACACCTACCTATCGTATGCAAAACTCAACTGTCGAGGTTACATTGGAAATTGTAAGTGTTTTGAACAATCTCCATTCATGTGGGGGATTGTTGGGAAAATTAGTGAATGGATATTTAGTTAATTTATAATTGAATGAAATTATAATTATTAATTAAACTCCATATGTGAAACTCTTGAGTAGAGTTTTATGTCACTTGATTAGCTTTTATTAGAGTTTTATGTCTCTAATTAAATCACTAATTAAGTGAAACTTTATTAGAGTTTTATGTCTCTAATAAAATCACCAAGAAACTCTTCACTACATACAACTCTTGTAAAAAAATGGTAGGGTATGTGACTCATTGGAATGATGAGAAAACTACAAGAGAAAAATAATATGTATGAAGAATTCTTGGAGAAGTGATGAAGACTTGAACATCCATATGTTGGGAATTATAGAGAGATGAATTTTCTCTACTCGATTCCATCACCTTCGTATCATTATTTTTCCACAAGTTCAAACACTATAATTCTATTCGATGTAACCTCAGGCGCGTGGCCTTTTCCGGCAGTACAGACCACTTCGGCTGTTGTACCCTGGGTGACAGACGCGTCGTCTTTATAAGTAGAGGCGCGAAATCTGTTTTAAGGGAAGCGTGTTGAACACGTGCCTCAACCAAAATCATCAACGTTTTAGTGTGCTCTTTGTTGTAGTCAAGGAGTATTTTTCAAGACTCAAGATGATGAATACTCGAGTCTAGAATGCTATCAAGTGCGAGTGAAGGACCCACCAGAGATGCGGCTTGAATCAAGATTGGTATATATAATTATATTTTATATTCTTTTTATTTAGTTATTACAACCGGTATTGTACTATGATATTTCCTACGAATAACGAGAGTCTCATTATTATATATTTTGTAATTATATTTTATAAATGGTGAACCTAATTCCTACAATATTTTATCCAGAAGGCAATAAACAAACTTAAAAATAATTGCTTCAGAATATAAAAAGCATTGTTAGTGCAAACTTTACTCAACCAAAAGTTAAAAATAATTACCTCAGAATATAAAAAAAACATTGTTAGTGCAAACTTTACTCAAGCAACGCATTAGCAAGTGTATGTTGTTCATGTCTATAAGCCGGCAGAATATTCTTGGCATTATTATAAGCCCACTGCAATACTACAACACTTCTATTTCAATCAAAAGCCTAGTTTCCATCATCATCATAATCATAAGCCACCACAACAACCTGTTTGATCATGCCATATTTTGTAACCGTGGCTCAAGCAAGATGAGTGGCTTGTTCAAGATTAGAAGATACACCTAAAATAACATCATCTTCACCAAAAAGTAACTCGTCTGCAACTCTTCCATCCACACGAAGATGTTCAAGCCTAGCAAGCATTTCTTTTCGTGGCACACTTGTTTCGTCTTTTCAGGTAACTGAGCGACCATGCCAAAAGTCATACCATGTGACACAATTGTTGCCTTGTGTACAGGGTGGCCTACATCAACCTGTAAGATCTGTTAGAATTCAAGAACAGTTTTATCAGAACCATATGACCTTGTTGTAAAAAAGGTATAATAAATTAAAAAAAACTTTTAACATGATTTGCCTCATGCCTTTAACATCTGGATTTGGGAACAACACACGATGGTCAAACCGACCAGGTCTAATCAGTACCAATATACAAAAGCAAATATCAAACAACTTTTCTTCCCATTTTGTTCACACTCAACCAACTAAACAACCCATCCGAGGTTGTTGCATGACATCACGCTGAAAAAATGATCTTATGTCGCAAAGAATGGGTGACACGCTTAAAAAACCAACACCAATTTCCACAAAGGGCGATAAGCGGATGTTTCTAGAAGCTTCTTGTGTGTATATGTATATGATGGATGATGATATTAAGATGTAAGGACGGATTGTATCGCAAGTTGCTGCTGTGGCTGCAGGGATGCCCATGTTGATGCAAAAGTGGCGGGTGGCAGCGTTTGTTAAAGTTGTCTCAGTAGGTTGACTATTCGGTTAATTGTTTGTTCTGTTGCAAGATCCTTTCCAGCACAAAGAATCTACACATTTCATAAAAGTTTACAATAAAAAAACGAATATTATTTCAGCCGTATATGTTAAGGTCAAAAAAGTAAACATAAGTCGGTATTAGTTGTGTTGTGTCACATATGACATAAATACTCCAATAACCACGGTTGACAAAGGTAGTCATACAAGCAAGGCAGGTGGGATGGGTAACGGGTCGGATAATGCGAACTGATCCACATTTTTGTCCAAAATTTTAGCTTTTTTTAATAAACAATTAGTGTGTCAAATACAGTTAAAAAATACCTTCTTACTTAAAAAATAGTCTAATTCTTTGAGTGAATAACAAACAGTAAAGTACACAAATGATTCTTATGGTTTACCAAAATTCTGGATTTGGTCCCTAGCTTTCCAAAAGTACATGGATGGTCCTTGTGTTTGGACTTTGTAACGCATTAAGTCCCCAACTTTACCAAAAGTTACATAGATGGTCCCTGTGGTTTTCACTTTGTAACGCATTTAGTCCCTAACTTGAACATGCTAAAACCAAATGGTCCCTGTGATTTGCACTTTGTAACGCATTTAGTCCCTAACTTGGACATGCTGAAACCTTTAGATTTGTTGGCTAGGGACTATCCGTGTACTTTTGGAAAGCTAGGGACCAAATCCAAAATTTTGGTAAACCACAAGGACCATCCGTGTACTTTACTCAATAACTTAAGAGGCTTAAAGCATTACAAATACACTTTGAAGTTTGGACGACTTTTGACCCGTTCAATCGAATTTAACATCCGTCCTTTTAGAAAGATTCTTTTCATTTTACTGTTTGACCCTTTAGGGACCAAACATATCATATTAACCTGTTGGCACATTTGATAAAAGATAACTGAGAAAGAGAACTAACTATTAGAACGCAACTAACCTCAGCAAATACCGAAACTATTTTGGGCACATATGGATTGTTGGGGCCCAGAAGTTCGATGTCTGACCTGTAGTACAATGAGCGGGGTTTATTAAAAGTACTACTAAAAGATTATAAAAGTGAAATAGAAAATAAAAAAAAGACCCAAAAAAAAGAGATTACGTATCCACTTACCTTTCCACCATCGAACAAAGTAGTTCGTGAACAACTTTAGCCTCAATAAGATCTCCTTTAATTGGTAAACAACTTAATCATGCAGGAATAATCTGCCAAACAAACAACATACATAAAACCATTAATCAGTTTTGATTAAGAATATAAATTTCTATTAACATATATAATAATCACAACGATTTTTTACAAAACAAAAAAAAAACAACCACACGCTTACATGAGTGGAGTCGATACTATCCCGATGAAACTGACATATTTTCCCCAAAGCAGAAACAGGGTTATCATACGCCATAACATTTTTAGGCTGAAGAGCGTTAGGGTGTCCAATTACAACATTTAGCCTTGATAAAGCCTCTGAAAAAGTTATGTACACAAAGTATATATTTATATAAAGATACAATGAAAAAGACAAACGGTATCTATGTGGGCCCACTATGTTTACCTCCAACAAGTGGTTTTATAGCAGAACCGCCATATTCTGCAAACTCCGAGTCCATATACAGCTGTCTAAATTCATAAAAATATTAAAAAAATATGGTTCGGGTTGTATGAAAACATTCAGACATAAGATATTGGTTGGTCATCAACTCATCGTGCTGACCTGTCGAACATCGGGCTCTCGTCATTACACACTTCGAGAAGAAAAGGAAGATATGTATCGTAATACTTTAGAGCGGCTTCACGACACTGCTCTGCCACATCATTGAAGATGCAAATAGCAATCCTCCTTTCTTCAGCTGTTTTGTCCTTGCCCTAAAATTAAATAAAAGGAAGATATGTATCGTAATACTTTAGAGCGGCTTCACGACACTACAGATCAGTGATAAGCTGAAAAACAGTTCAAAAGAAATTGAATAAAAAAATCACAACTTTCAACTTATACTACAAACTTTAGTCTAACTTCTAAGGTCAAACAAATTAATTTGTAATTGCATAATTCACATAAAAAACAAACTCTAAATTTGTAATAACTTTGAAGTTAAATTTTGTTTTTCTAATGCCAATTCGTAGACCAAAAAAATCCAAATCTAACAGTTCATCAAATTCCTACCATCTTTTTTTTCATTTTCTAATAAAGTGGGTATATTATGTCCTTACTGGTATAAGAAGTGGAACCAAAATTAAGATACAAATCATTGTGGGTTACAAATGAATGAAAAAACTAAAAACATATCATCAAACAATGTAGAAAACACAGTGCTTGAAAAACTGATAAAGCATAACTAAATTAATTAAAAATTAACCTTAATTAGCAGTGATTTGTGTTGGTGCAGTAGTTTAGTGATAACGGTATAGCGAATCTGGAATCAATCAGCCTTCCTTCCTACGGTGTCAAAAAACCATCATCCCCATTTTCTCTGCAAAAAACGGTTTACTTTCTCTGCAAAAATAGCAAACTCAACTCCCACGTCTCCCACAAACTCCCACAAATCATGACAAAACACATTCTAGTACTCCGTTACCTTGAACCAGAGTCTGTCTGATGTTAAAGACCTTGAAAAAAAGACCAAAAGCAATTAAATTAATAACCTTATGTGGTAATCTTTCTCCCTAGTAATTGCAAGATCTGAAAAACCAAAACAAAGAACTCCACCAATCGAAATGTCAATTCAGATTCAAATTTCACCACTCCGTACAAAAAAAGCCCTAAAATCATACTAAAAAAGCCCTAGATTCCCAATTTTAATAAACTTCACAAACTAAAATCAACAATCGCACATAATCCATATAACAAAAACAATCAAGTAAAAAAACAACACAACAACAATGTTACTGAATCAAACTTTTCTACTAAATCGACGAATTTCATAAAATTACTGAACAAAAACATGACAAAAAAAGTTAAAAAATAAAAAATAATCTCAAACAGGCGATATATACATACCAGTGTGTAACGACAAATGTGAACTTGAGGTAGAAAAGACTCGATCTTTCACATGTCGACCTTTTGCTAGTTACGTCGTGCTGGTACTGAGGATGATTGGAGTAGAGTCAGATCTTGGATAATCTTCAGATTTAGAGTTTGTAATGATAAATAATCTCAAACATATTTAAATCAATCTGAATAGAAATATAAACAAAACATCATAAAAGGAAAATCATACCTTGATCTTTTGAATCGATGTTGTGGCGATGAACCGCCATGGATCCCGTATGCTTTCTCCGACAACCCGAATCTTCCATCACCATTAGACTTTTTGAGGGCATTAATGTAACAAATAAACATTCTTACCTTGAACAACATCTGGATCCGAAATGGACTTGAGATTTTCAGAGATGATATAACCAATTGAATGATGAGAAGATAGTTAACAAAATCATACCTAGGTTTTAGAAAAAGAAGTGACGGTGAAGAAGGGGATAGAGAAATCAATAGCTTCTCAAGGAAGAATGAAAAGGAATTAGGGTTACATAAGTATATATGGTCCGAATTTACTGGGTCGGGTTGCACAAAAAAAGAGATCCGCGAGCACCGTCCCATTTTCCCGCCAAAATGAATTCTGAGAAGCTCTAAGAAGGTGCCACATCAGCCCAAATCTTCTCATTTATTATATATAATAGAATATATAATAGATTATTATTATCAAAACTTATAACATAGTGTTAATTTGGGTTCTGGCCACAACATTTTTATCAGAACTTATAACATAATTTATGACAAAGTGAAGCTGAAGTTATATTTGGGTTTTCTACATATTATGTTTTTAGTTTCGATTATTGTTTTTTAACTGGGTGAGGTTTCTATACATTGTGTTATAGGTTCTATTCATTGTGTTTAGTCTATTATCAATTATGTTTTAATATGTTGTCCATTGTGTTTTTGTTTTCTTGTCAATTGTGTTTTTAATTTGTTGTTTATTGTGTTTTATTATGTTGTTCATTGTGTTTTTATTCTTTGTCCTTTGTGTTTTAGTCTACTATTTATTGTGTTTTTTACTTGTTGTCCGTTGTGTTTTAGTCTATTATTTCTTGTGTTTTTTTATCTGTTGTCAATTGTATCTTTTATCTGTTGTCCATTGTCAATTGTGTTTTAATATGTTGTTCATTGTGTTTTATTATGTTGTTCATTGTGTTTTTAGTCTTTGTTCTTTGTGTTTTATTCTATTATTTGTTGTGTTTTTTTAGTTGTTGTTCGTTGTTTTTTAGTCTATTATTTATTGTGTTTTTTTAGTTGTTGTCCTTTGTGTTTTATCTGCCGTCATCAATTGTGTTTTTAGTCTAGTTTTCATTGCGTTTTTAGTTTGATACTCTTGGTGTTTTACGTTATGTCCATTGTGTTTTTGTATGTTGTCCATTGTGTCTTTTATCTGTTGTCATCGATTGTATTTTTGGTTAAGTTTCCATTGTGTTTTTAGTTTAATACTCATTGTGTTTTACGTTATGTCCATTGTGTAATACGCAAATGAGTTTTCAATTTTTTTTTAAACTATAACAATAGGGTACTCATATTAAAGATAAAAAGACACTTAATTTTATGGTATAATTCTCTTTTTTTTTTAAAATGACGAATAAAAAGTTACGGACGTTTAAAAAATTTGGGGGGGGGGGGATAACATGTTACTTGCACATGCATATTCTTTTTATTCTCTTGGACAAAATTACCCATCCCACTTGATTCCTGCACGAACACTTGTCACTCTATTATGGCTTCTTACCCTTCTTACTTTAAAACTCCTTTATACTATAACTCAACCCAAATATATAGGGGAATGCTATTTTGAGAACGCTAAATATTGCGAGAACCGTGAGAACAAATGAAAAACTGCGAGAACTTGGTCAAAAACAATAAAATTTCAAAGTTTTTTACACTTATCATTATTATTTAAGTGCTATGTTAGAAATTAAATTTACACATTTAAATTACATGTATTTATAATTAAAGAAAATGTAAACATGTGTAAGTTGTATTTACACATGTGTAAAGAAATTATTAAGCGCGATTTTGAGAGGAGAATGAATTATTTAAAGGGAAATTCTTTTCTTAATGTTGTATTTTAATTTATAATGAGGTTTTCATTATAAAAATCGATTTTAATGGGTTTTTATTCACTTAGGATCTGAGTTTAACTTGCATGCTTTAGATGAACAAATTTAGATGTAAACACAAGGTATTAGTGGAAATGTGTAACTATATGATCATACAATAGTGGAAAGTTATATAAACATTGTTTTACATTAATAATAAAATGATTACAAATTACAGTAATGATTTTACAACCCCCCCTGTAACAACCCGCACGTTCGTGCGTTGTTACTACTCATTATACTCGTTACGCCTAGCACCAGAGATTCATATCATAATGTGGCTATATCGCATACGTTGCCATTTCGCAGTATTTTCGCAAATTACGCATAATTTGTCGCTATAACACATCGCATCGCACATACTAACACTCACGATGACGTTGAGTGAGGACCTATTCTACCCTCCTCGATGGCCGTGATGTGTCGCAACTCAATGCATATTCGAAACACGCAACTCGATTATCGCAACGCAGGCTTTGAAATACAGATATTTATACGACCCTTTGTGACTAATTATAATAAATATATGAAAGTGGGTATGATAATGGGTAACCAAACTATCGCGAAGCTTAATGAACAAAACGACATCGAAACGCAATTCGCCGGAGACCACCGATCGAGTGACTGATCGATCGGATGGCCAACCGATCGGATTGCCACCCGATCGGACAGCCACCCGATCAGACAGCCACCCGATCGGACAGCCACCCGATCCATGGCACTCCATCTCCTTCACTCCACTTCACTTATAAATAGCACTTGTCACATCACTGGAACAGCGATGTGACAGCTCTCTTTCGACCAACGCACTTTTGGCTCTGTTTCTCTCGATTTCTCGCGACTCTTGTAAGTTTCTACCTCAAATCTTGTACTTCTTTGATCTACACACACTTCTTCATCTTTTTCACCTTTAAATCTCAACTTTTAACCATGAAACCCACAGATTTTAGTTGTTCTAGGAGGATGTCATCATGGAGTTCTTATGAACTTCAAGCTTTGGCCTCATTCCACCAAGAATAACTCAGATCTGAAGGATTTCCACCTGATTTCACAACGATTTCGCATAGATCTAAACACCTTCAATGATAAAAGGATTGAAAGAAACTTTTTCAACTTTCTTTCAACTCTTTTACACTCAATGCACTCAAAACCGATGGAATCGGAGCTCGTTCTGATCTTCTACTCATTCTAAGTGAAGCGTTGGTTCAAGATCTGATTCTGTCTTAAGAGACAACCGATTTCGGGTTAAACATGAACAACCGTCTCAGACAGTTAACTGATCGGATTAGGGTGATTCCTGTTCGATCGGATAACTTGGGTCATGATGGGGTTTCTATTGTTTGGCACGTTATCACATCGTCTCGATCAAAACTGCAAAACCTTCAAACAACCAAGTGTCAAGACGATCAAGGCCGTCGGAACGGATTGCCGCCCGATCGGATTGCCACCCGATCGGACAGCCGTCCGATCGGCTTGTACTTGGCCCCACACTTAAACTACTTAACTCAACTTTTCAAGTCCTGAATGTCGAACGGATTGCAGTCCGATCGGATTGCCATCCGATCAAACAACCATCCGATCATGTGATGTTTTGAACTTCAACACTTAAACAATTTTCAACATGTTCAACACTTAGTCAGTTCCAAACGGATTGCCACCCGTTCGGATTGCAATCCGATTGAGTGATAAACTGTTGTGAACTTATTCTCACTAAGTGTCCTACCAATCGGATTGCTACCCGATCGAACGACCGTTTGATCGATCGACCTGAAGGGTAGAGATACTTCTCCGTTTTCAAAATGCTACAATGAAAACTTCAAAAGTCAAACCATCATACACAAACACCAAACGAGGTGACAATCCAATCGAATGGCCATCCGATCGGATGACCATCCGAATGGATTGCCACCCGATCGACTGGCCATCCGATCGGATTGCCATCCGATCGGATTCCCATTCGACACTTAGTTTACTCGACACCGTTTAACGCACTATTCGACGCTTACGCTATCAATCTGTAATCAGGCTAATCTCTGACGCGCTCCCTTTAATCCAACCAAGTTGTGTTTACTTGCTGAACACCTACTGTGAGTATACTCGAACCCTTTTTATCGCATTTTGGGTGTAACATACGTTCCTATCAAATCAAACTTATTAAAATGAATGATTCAATCCAACTGTTTATCACTTGCGAATAACTGTTATGCATATTTACATGTGATGCTAGTTACATATATGTTAGGACTTATACTCGCAAGGTCCCGCCTTAACTGGTATAGTACTACAGAACCCGACGGGGTCTAGTTAGGATGAATAGCAATCGCAATCACAGCTCGAGTGACTTAGCTGGTAGTATCTGTCTTATATGCATGTATGTTGAGGTATCTCGTTTATGTATTTGGTAATTCGCAACACTTTTTTATCTATTTCTCGCTACTATCAATATTTGTATACTCGCCAATACTTTTGTATTGACGTTGATTTAACGTATGTTGCAGGTTTAGTCGCAGTCTACATCAAATCAAGCTAGGAAGTCTAGAAACTCACCTAAAATCTAGGTTTTCGGATTTGTGTTGTTCGAGAGGACAAGAAATCTGTGATAACTTATGTGATTGTATTGTTTGTTAGTATGGGATAACAAATGTAATAAATATTGTCGCTTTATAGTTGTTATTGATTTTCTTGAGCAATCTGATTCACCTAGTGCCACGCCCCGATGATTCCGCCATCGGTTGGGGTGTGACAGATTGGTATCAGAGCCATAACTATAGGGAATTAGGCCAGACTTGACCTAGTCCGGGTTGATGTCTTATAAATGACCTAGTCTATAGTCTAAGTACCAACAGGCCGACTCGTGCGAACCCAGTAGGATTTGCACGGGCCTACTTGATACTCTCGTTAGAATCCACTAAAAAAACTACAACTTCGCGTGAACACCACATACTTCAATTTCACGCGAGGAGCCTTTCCTAAGGCCAGAATATTACTTAGCCTTTCCTAAGGCCAACATATTACACACATTTTCGAAAATACTCGCATAACACAAACGAGTGGTCCAGTCGAGATCAGGCGTGAAAACCAAGAACTCTCGATAAGATCGCTCACTCAGGGAATTTTCTAGCACGAGAACTTTCCGTTGAGCTAGGAGTGACATCCACATCTCAGCGAAAGTCTCCATTTCGAAATCTAGTGGAACTCCCGAATGTATTCGAAGAGCACAACCACAGCTAGGAGCGAAGTAATTAAGTCAGGAGTGAAACTCGTATCTTAATAAACCGTTCCACTCTCTATAAAATGGTTTTCAAAAGCTCTCACCAAGGACCTAACTAAAACGGTGACTCGAGCCACGCGATGACTAGGAGGAAGAATGCCATGAGCTGCATCCCAGTGGAAGCATAGTCTTCTGGGGAAACGCGTGTGCATGAACTTGTTGAGTATAGTTGGGTTATCTTGGGTAGTCGACGCCTAAACACCCGAGGCACTCTGATTTTTACACTTTATGGAACTTATTTACGCTTATGTGTTACAATTTAAAACTTTAAGCTTTATCGATTTATCAATTTTCGCTCCCTGCTTTATAAACGCACTACTCGCACAGCCATCGCAATCTAAAACGAAAACCGAATGCTCGCAACAAAACTAATGTGTAATTACTCGCTCTCGCTCTCTCTCTTCATCATGTCCTCGCGCAATCTTTACAAGCATAAAGGTGTAGTTTATACGAACCTAAATATATACATATACAAACAAATCAATTGTGTGAGAAACTTAGGAATCTCGTGTCTCCTATGTGGCCCCTATGTGAAATCTATTATACTACCTACAACAAGTTTTGATCACGCTCAATCGCATCGCAAAACTCAAAATCATTATGATCGAATCTCACTCCAAATCTCTCTCTGTCTAGATGCCTTCCAACGACTCTACCTCGAGACAAACAGCTAGGAGAAGAGCCACACGAAGCACCGAAAAGAGGATTGTCTTGCTTGTGGCCAAGGAAGTGGCCAAGGAAGTGGCCAAGGTCATTCCTCAAATGGTCGCTGAAGTGCACTCTCTCAGCAACTCTTGAACCCCGGAAGACTCTTAGACGGAAGCGCCGCAATCTGCTTTCCTCTACAAACACTTCAAAGCCTGTGACCCGATGGAGTTCACAGGTGAAGGAGGTGTGTCCCAACTACTCCAGTGGTTCGATTATATCAAAGTTACCCTTTTCCAGAGTGGGTGTCCCGATGGTTTTCATACTACTTGCACTACCGGAGTATTTCAATCGCGAGCACTCGACTGGTGGAAAGCCGAACGTAACAAATGTGGGATCTCCGCAGCTTATGCCCTCTCTTGGGATGAGCTGAAAGAGCTCATGAAGAAAGAGTACTGCCCTCCCCACGAAGTCCAGAAACTAGAAGACGAATTTTGGAAAATCAAGCAAGTCGAAGATGACAATACTGGCTACACCGCAAGGTTTAAACAGCTTAGCATAATCTACCCAAGTCAAATCCACACCTCAGAAAAAGCCATCACGAAGTACATTCGCGTCTTACCTTAATGTGTGGCCGATTTTTTCGAAGCTGCAAGGCCCGCTACCATCGAAGAAACCTATCGCTTGGCCGCAGAAATCAACGACAAACGAGTCTTGGACGGATTTTTCTCTAAGAATCCTGTCAAACAAGCTCATCAAGCAATCGTCATCGACTCTTCCGACGATTCTTCTAACGATTCCTCTGACGATTCTCTAGATGAGTCCTCAGACGAATCCTCCGATAATGACACATCGCTACGGGAAGCTCAGTCCAGCTGTAAACGAAAGACCATGAGCCCAAACTCTTCAACAACTGAACTGTCGCAGCCAGAACCTCTCCATGCAATCCCAGTTCACTCGAAGCGCGACTACAATGGAACTCATCCTCTGTGTCTCATGTGTACGTATCATCACCCGCTAGAAGCTAACTGTCGCTTTTGCGCAAATTGCAACTGGTATGGTCATCTTACCCAGCACTGCCGCACGGGGCCGCAGACTTGAGGAATTTCAGCAACAATCTTAGTCTCCGTAGAAGTCCCCCATAGCAACATTAGTTATGCTTCCAATGTTGTTATAATGATACGATTTTTTTCGCCGTTAATTTCTTTTGCATGTTGAACTTGTTCTATTTCTCGACGCAATGTGGACTCTATTTATCTCTCACTCTCTTGCACTCGCGCATGGACCATATATTAGCACCAAATACTATATAATGTGTTTTACCCCTACTATGCGTTCTTGAAGCGAGTTGCGATAAACGCGCAAGGGACAACTTAATCACGGGTGCACACAAGATTATGTTGGTCAGTGCACGGGGATCGTAATAAGTTTCAATAATGCCATAACGTTAAAAGCATGGTTAAGCGTGGTGGATACGTCGCTGGTACTTCCTATATATAAGCGTCTTGACCATGTCAACACAGTGTGACATCTATTCATGGGACAGAGGAGTATGGTGGAAGCATGGTGGATACGCCGCTGGTACTTCCTATATATAAGTGCTTCGCCATGCCAACCAATGTTTCGTGAAGAAAGTGCCATACAAGTTGAACGTTATTAGACCAAGTATACTATTAAATCTACTTTCGACACACTACACTCCATCGCAAGGCGTAACAATCTTAATCGCAACTCAAAGCGTGTAATCGCTAGACTTTTCGTAAGTCAACACGCTCGCAATCACATTATCGCTAGAATCTATCTCGCAATCTCAATCACTTATTGTGTGTTCGCTCAATCGCTTATTATGTGCATCGCGCTATCGCATATCGTGGGTATCGCTCTATCGCTTGTGTATTGCTCCATCGCTCAACATATATCGCTTAACGTTTATCGCCATCGCTATCGCTTACCGTTATTTATGATTATCTGTGTTATGTTAGCACACCTGACCTCGCTTCACGAGACGAAACTGATAGGGTTAAAACATGGTGGATACGCCGCTGGTACTTCCTATATATAAGTGTTTTAGTCATATCAGCAGATTTTCGTGGAAAAGGCCATGTGGGGCTTAATGTCACTTAAAACTTGTGGTGTCGTTTAATCTAATCAAATCGCATATTCCCATCACTTGCAACGCATCGATTGTCGCCTATCGCTCAACGGTTATCGCTATCGCTTATCGCTTATCGCTTTTCGCGTATCGCCACCGTCTTTGCTTATTATGTTTGTGTTGTGTTATCGAATTTTCGCGTACCGCTTATCGCTTATCGCACTCGCTCGTGTCGCCAAACTGAGTTCGTAAACGACTTCACCGCTTAGTTTGCTCAATCTTTCTCTTACACTTGGTCCAACCATCTTTCGCGTGGACCGAGGGAATCGAAATCTATCAGTACTATGTCGACACACATGACACCGCCTCACGGGACGGAAGCCATATGACTAAAACATGGTGGATACGCCGCTGGTACTTCCTACATATAAGTGTTTTAGCCATATTGTTGAACTTTCGTGGGAAAGTGCCATGCGGGGCCGACTTTGAATTTAAAATTTTGATATTATCAAATCCTTTGTGTAAACAAAGCTTTTCTTACAAAACTTTTTCTAAAAATTTGATCAAAACCTTTGTACAAAACGAGATTATCTTGTAACGATGGTGTGACAATCGACTCAAGTTACTGCCGCGTGATGAGAAAATTTCGTAAAACGAGTTTTAAACACCCTAAAATCATTTAGCAACCTAACAAAACCCCACTCATAGCGCTGGTGTGAACATCGAAACAGTTTAACGCCACACTGTGGGAAGATTTTTCATAAACAAGTTTCTTCAAATCTTTTCGAATTAATCAACTTTTCAAGAATTCGAAACACTTTTGGATCACTTTTTGTGTGTTGCCATCTTTTGTATACAAATCGCCTTACTCGCTGCCATCGCCAGTCATCGTAAAACTCTCGCTCGTCGAATTTCAATTGATCGCTCGTTTATTTTGACGCTTTTCATCGATACTCTCACTCGCATCGATCCTCGCAACCCTTCTTGTGGATTAATTTCGGGACAAAATTTCCTAAAGCTGGGGAGACTGTAACAACCGCACGTTCGTGCGTTGTTACTACTCGTTATACTCGTTACGCCTAGCACCAGAGATTCGGATCCTAATGTGGCTATCCATTTCACAGTATTTCGCAAATTACGCATACTTTGTCGCTATAACACATCACATCACACATACTAAAACTCACGATGAAGTTGAGTGAGGACCTATTCTACCCTCCTTGATAGTCGTGATGTGTCGCAATGCAACGCATATTCGAAACACGCAACTGGATTATCGCAATGCAGTCTTTGAAATATAGATATTTATACGACCCTTTGTGACTAATTATAATAAATATATGAATGTGGGTATGATAATGGGTAACCAAACTATCGCGAAGCTTAACGAACAAAACGAACATCGAAACGCAATTCGCCGGAGACCACCGATCGAGTGACTGATCGATCGGATGGCCAACCGATCAGATTGCCACCCGATCGGATTGCCACCCGATCGGACAGCCACCTGATCGGATTGCCACCCGATCCATGGCACTCCATCTCCTTCACTCCACTTCACCTATAAATAGCACTTGTCACATCACTGGAACAATGATGTGACAGCTTTCCTTCGACCAGCGCACTTTTGGCTCTGTTTCTCTCGATTTCTCGCGATTCTTGTAAGTTTCTACCTCAAATCTTGTACTTCTTTGATCTACTCACACTTCTTCATCTTTTTCACCTTTGAATCTCGACTTTTAACCTTGAAACCCACAGATTTGAGTTGTTCTAGGATGATGTCAACATGGAGTTCTTATGAACTTCAAGCTTTGGCCTCATTCCACCAAGAATAACTCAGATATGAAGGATTTCCACATGATTTCATAACGATTTCGCATAGATCTAAATACCTTCAATGATAAAAGGATTGAAAGAAACTTTTTCAACTTTCTTTCAACTCTTTTACACTCAATGCACTCAAACCGATGGAATCAGAACTCGTTCTGATCTTCTACTCATTTAAGTGAAGTGTTGGTTCAAGATCTGATTCTAACTCAAGAGACAACCTATTTCGGGTTAAACATGAACAACCGTCACGGACAATTAACTGATCAGACTATGGTGATTCCTGTTCGATCGGATAACTTGGGTCATGATGGGGTTTCTGTTGTTTAGCACGTTATCACATCGTCTCAATCAAAACTGCAAAACCTTCAAACAACCAAGTGTCAAGACGATCAAGGCCGTCGGAACGGATTGCCGCCCGATAGGATTGCCACCCGATCGGACAGCCGTCCGATCGGCTTGCACTTGGCCCCACACTTAAACTACTTAACTCAACTTTTCAAGTACTGAATGTCGAACGGATTGCCGTCCGATCGGATTGCCATCCAATCGAACAACCATCCGATCATGTGATGTTTTGAACTTCAACACTTAAACAATTTTCAACATGTTCAACACTTAGTCAGTTCCAAACGGATTGCCACCCGATCGGATTGCAATCCGATCGAGTGATAAACTGCTGTGAACTTATTCTCACTAAGTGTCCTACCAATCGGATTGCTACCCGATCGAACGACCGTTCGATCGATCGACCTGAAGGGTAGAGATACTTATCCGTTTTCAAAATTCTGCAACGAAAACTTCAAAAGTCAAACCATTATACACAAACACCAAACGAGGTGACAATCCAATCGAATGGCCATCCGATCGGATGACCATCCGAATGGATTGCCACCCGATCAACTGGCCATCCGATCGGATTGCCATCCGATCGGATTACCATTCGACACTTAGTTTACTCGCCACCGTTTAACGCACTATTCGACGCTTACGCTATCAATCTGTAATCAGGCTAATCTCTGACGCGCTCCCTTTAATCCAACCAAGTTGTGTTTACTTGCTGAACACCTACTGTGAGTATACTCGAACCCTTTTTATCGCATTTTGGGTGTAACATACGTTCCTATCAAATCAAACTTATTAAAATGAATGATTCAATCCAACTGTTTATCACTTGCGAATAACTGTTATGCATATTTACACGTGATGCTAGTTACATATATGTTAGGACTTATACTCGCAAGGTCCCGCCTTAACTGGTATAGTACTACAGAACCCGACGGGGTCTAGTTAGGATGAATAGCAATCGCAATCGCAGCTCGAGTGACTTAGCTGGTAGTATCTGTCATATATGCATGTATGTTGAGGTATCTCGTTTATGTATTTGGTAATTCGCAACACTTTTTTATCTATTTCTCGCTACTATCAATATTTGTATACTCGCCAATACTTTTGTATTGACTTTGATTTAACGTATGTTGCAGGTTTAGTCGCAGTCTACATCAAATCAAGCTAGGAAGTCTAGAAACTCACCTAAAATCTAGGTTTTCGGATTTGTGTTGTTCGAGAGGACAAGAAATCTGTGATAACTTATGTGATTGTATTGTTTGTTAGTATGGGATAACAAATGTAATAAATGTTGTCGCTTTTTAGTTGTTATGGATTATCTTGAGCAATCTGATTCGCCTAGTGCCACGCCCCGATGATTCCGCCATCGGTTGGGGTGTGACACCCCCGTCAGCCTGATCACACATAAAACTGTTCGTACAAAAGGAATGTGTATATGATAAATTAGATCTCTAACACATGAGATCTATTTATACAAGTACGAAAGGTTTGTTTGTAATAAGCTAAATTCACCCTGATAGGGACATCTAACATTCCTAACAGAAAAGATTTCTCGGATGTTAGCAAACATCTGCATCTATAATCTGATCTATTACATAAAACATCTGTTCTAAGCGAACCTTGTTATATTGACTTAACTGATGTTCATTAAGTCGCTGTTTATTCGTGTCACACATCTGTTTGGCCAGAACAGGTGTTTTGTCTTCATGATTAGTGCTTTTCTCTAATAGGGCTTTGGCCTTTAAACAGTGGTTCTATCTTCGTCAACAGAGGTTTAGTGCCTTCAAACAGATTTCTGATGTCTTCAAAGGATGTTCTGAATAGGTGTTTAAGATTCATTATTCTTAGGAGGAGAATGCATTATTATCTGTTTATTTCTTGATCAGAAGGTCATGTTTTGGCTTTTGAAATAGTCTATACTTTGGTAGGTCCAATTATCTCCCCTAGAACAGATAATTCCAAATAGATGTTTATTTGATCAATTTTTATTCCTCATCAGCTTCTTCCTGATTTGGCTCTTGAACTGTAATTCAAAGTTCATGGATGGCTATCCTTTGGATCCCGTTCAAGTGGAAGACTTATTAAGTCTTGGAGATCTCATCTTTGAGCCCAACGACACTATTCATTGAGGTCTTTTGCATTTCCCCACTAACCCTTTGCAAAGTTAATTCATGGCTTTTTTTATCAGACTTCCAAGTATGAATTTTAAGGATATGGGGTTTTCTGCGACCAAAGTTATTGCAAATGAGTTTGGGGAAAATGGCCTTCTCAAAAGTTTACTAAGTAGATCTTCAGGATTTGCATCTGGATTCCCATACATTAACTCATTTTTGATTCCTTCTTTCCAGAACTCATCGTGATATATCTTCATATCTTCTTTTGACACCTCGTTTTGTCTTTTCAGATAGTTTCTAGCAGCTGTTGAGATGTTCTTTGTAGATGGAACCTCTAAATGATCAACTAAAGTTTTGATAGGGAAGTCTACTTGTTCATAACCTGGCTTTCTGGGAACTGAGGGATCTTTTTCTCCTAAAATTTCTAGCCTTTTGTAACTCAAAGATTGTTGGCTCATCCCATTTTACCATTGATCTCATAGAGCCAAAATTTGCAACAACCATGCCTCCTTCATCCTCCTTAACTGTAGTGCCCTTTTGTCATTGGGCTTTCTTCCTGTTTTCCAGTTAGGGGGCGGGGGTAGGTTTGATATCCGGATTAAGCTTCATCTTTTTAATCCTTACTATTTCATCTACCACTGATTCAGTTGGCCATCATGCAAATTAATCTCTGGTTGCATTGTAAGGCTTCTTTTCCATGACGTGGTTTAAATAATCTTCCCTCAACATCTTTCTGAGATCTGGACCATCTATTGGAGCATGGGGAAGAATTTTGCACACATCTCTTGCATAATCATCTAAGGCATTTACTTTTATGTATTCCTCAGACAAGATTTGCTATAGTTGCTTATCATATGTCCCTTTGTTTCTTTCTAGAGCAATCCTTTTAGCCTACTTCAATTTGAGCTCCTAATATTCTTTAACATTGGTTGGCTTTGGAAGGTCTAAGAGAGAAGGAAAGTTGAGCTGGCCTACATCTGTTGTGGAGTAGAAGGGCTTTATTTCTTGGGATACAGTGGTCAATTCCAATGGATGTGCCAAAATGGTTATGGCTATGGTGATTGGTAGGTTTGATAATATAAGTGATGATGTGTTTTTGATAGGTGACTTTGTTAGTGCATATTTTGTGTGTTTGTCACTGTGCGAATAGGCTAGATAGAGCGTGTGTTGAGTATTGTACAGTGCGTGTTAGAAACGAACACATGACACTTTGGAGTGCAAGAGTGGTTCGTGAGGATAAGTGATGAAGCTAATCCACATGGATAAGACTCATTCTCACGAATAAGTCATCCCTATAAATAGTGCTCGTGTGTTCAAAGTTGTTAAGTTTTGGAGATCCCAGAGGGGAAATGCTGGAGAAATTTTTTCTCCAGCTTGTAAATGATGTATACTCTTTCGGTATGAATGAATAATTCAACTTATGACAAGATTTCTACTGAATTAGTTCTTTTCTACCCAAACTCCCGTCTAAACTCCTCGGATCCTGAACTCTCAATTGGTATTAGAGCTAGGGTACCGATTCAAACGGTATAATAATTGACTGAATCACCTACGCTCATGAATTATGGATTTTATGGGTTTTAGACGTAAATAATCAAATAAATGGTCAATTCACGGACAAAAAGTAAAATTGAAATCATAGGATTGTTTAGAAATGAATTTCGACCATATCTGTGAAAGAATCATCATGAAATTCGCAGAAATAAAGATTTTAAATCGAAAAATTGAATCAGCAATGTTCGAACGGACGAGATCACATTTGTGCGAAGGTGTCTTACATCCATATGAAGGAACTACGTCCGCACGGAAGTAAACCTTATCTGTTTAACAAATCATGTTCATCAGCACGAACAAGTCCTGCATTCACACGGACCAACCTTCCTCCGCACAGAAGTCATTCATCTTACGAAGGAAATCTTATCCGCACAAACTAAGCCTAATTTGTTCTAAAATCATCTCATTCGCACGAAGGATACATTCGCATGAATGAGTCAAATGCCTAAAGAAAGAGGCATTTTTTGATCGTAGTGATGAGTCGAGTGTCCAGAAAAAATTTGGTGATTGAATTTTTTTTTCGAGTTTTTAACATCCAATACGGGCTGTTCGGGGACACCGTGGGGGCTTTAAAGAATAGATTTGATGATGTGATCACATAGGAGTGAAGATAATGGGGTAGTCAAGGATACTTATGCAGAATGTTTAATATTTGGTATAGTGACTATTAATGAGCCTTAAAGAAAAATCCGCATTGATGAAAAACTGACTTTTGTGGACCAAAATGACATATTTTCTGCATAGTTGAGTTTTTCAAAGAATAGAGTTGACTGAATTTGCCAAGTTTGAGGAGGAAATTTAGTGATGAGTTTAGAGAGGTCAGAATTTGCAAAACTGGGGGGGAATAAAAATTTCTTCAGAATATATTGAAATTCCGGCAATTTTGAAATTCAGACGCGCAACAACATTCGGGTGGTTCCGACTTCCGATTGTCTGGGGATGCATCGGATCTGGTTTCGTTAGTTCATGATCACAGGAAGTTCAGATTCTTCAGATCGAGATCAGATTGATGTCTTAGGGTTTGAGTCTCGGGTCTTCGTCAAGGCGGTTAGCAGGATTAGGGTCAGGAGATGCATTAGTATTGTCGATACTTAAAAGATATCACAACTTTGTGATAGTCTAAAGTGTCAGAATGGTTAATCTTCGAGCAGAGGAATTTTTTTCCGGACTAACCTTCGGGAAATGATGATGTTTGTTGATTAAGTTGCTGTCGGGACTAACAGAGAAGACTATACGTCTGTTTTCGTGACTGAAAAGGAAGAATGTGAATCTGATCATGGAAGAATGTTTCTAAGATCTGAATGTCTTACCAAATGATTTGTTATCCGATGAAGATTTGCTGATTGTGGAGATTACTGTTTACACTGATAAATCATTCAGGACTGTGCTTAAAGATGATTATGGAAAACATGATTTCAGATTTTCGTGGGTATTCATAGACTTGAAGTTCACCGATGTGGTGATTCGAAGTTTCTATCAATTGGCGATTGGGTTTTTGAAGATTAAGAGATTGAGCTAAAGTGGAAAATAAAAAACCGAACACAGATGTGATTAACGTTAAAACAGAGAGCTGCATCAATTAGTTTCAAGTTGGTGATTATTCGCGAAGATTGCGGTATAGCAAATCAAAGGAGGTTGGAAACCGTGCAAACTATGACCTGAAGATTCATTTAAGGGGGAATGCATGCCCGAATCATCAATCAAGGGGGAATTATCTGAAGATATCAAATGCTTGATTGAAGTTGCAAATATTCAAACATGACTATTGTTTTCAAAGATCAAGCTTCGACAGTGACGTACAATGGGGAAATTGTTAGTGCATATTTTGTGTATCCATCATTATACGAATTAGCTAGATAGAGCGTGTGTTGAATATTGTATAATGGGTGTTAGAAACGACCACATGACACTTTGGAGCGCAAGAGTGGTTCGTACGGATGATACTCATCCGCACGGACAAGACTCATTCGCACGGATGAGTCATCCCTATAAATAGTTCTCATGTGTTCAAAGTTGTTAAGTTTTGGAGATCCCAGATGGGAAATGCCGGAGACATTTTTTCTCCAGCTTGTAAATACTTTATTCTCTTTCGGTATGAATGAATCATTCGACTTATGACAAGATTTCTACCAAATTAGTTCTTTTCTACCTAAACTTCCATCTAACCAGCCGGATCCTGAACTCTCATTGACACACATGGATTTCTTGTCTATATCCTTGAACCACAAGCATGGCTTTTTTTTACAACTATGCCCCCCCCCCCCTCATCAGTTGTGTTCTTAAAGACCCATTTTGTGGGAATTGGACATATATCTTCTGGCAATGGAACAAGTTCCCACACTTGTTGTCTTTTGAATTGAAAAAGTTCTTCCTGCATGGATTCTACCCAACTATTATCTCTCAAGGCCTATTGGTACTTGACAGGTTAGATTAATGATAGAAAACCAACAAAAAAACATATGTTTGATATTTGTCCTCTTGTGAGCACACCATCATTGATATTTCTAATGATGTGAGCTAGTGGATGGGATCTGCGACATAGATGGATGCCAGTGTATATATTGATAGAATTCAGAGGTGAAGGGCATGAATTGAATTATCTAGTGAAACATCTGTTGGCATTGTATTGTGGTCAACAGTGGTTTGGATTAAGGTGGTGGGATTGGTCCAAGTGATGTGTGTGAAGCAAGGCTGGAGTCGTTGATTTGATCGATTGTCTGATTAGTGGTTGAGAGTTGAGTTTGGTCAGCAGTGGTTCTAGTTGTTGTTTGACATGATTTTTGACCTGAGGAACTTTGTGGATCAGAAGAGACTTTGTATTGAGAAGGCATCTCTATGTCAAGTTTGTAATCCTGTTTCACAACTTTTGATTTTCTTGCATCAATAATAGTTTTGGCAGTAATTTCTTCATTTTTAAATTTGTCAAGATAAAATACTTCTATAGGATTTTTATGGATTTTCAGAGAAGAAAGTTCATTGAACTTTACATTCAAAGTCTTTTCCTTAGTCATGGTCCTTGTGTTAAACACTTTATCGACCTTGGCTGTAGAAGAATATCCCAAGAAATATCCACACTCAAATTTAGCTGCAAATTTGAGATTGAATCTTTAAGATTTAAAATGAAACATGGGTAGCCAAAGACTTTGTTTAATAAGATCAGTGGTTTGATATTAACCATAATTTCATAGGCAGTCTTTTGATGCTTGGGGTTGATCAAAACTCTATTTTGGACATAGCAAGCAATAATTAATGGCTTTTGCCCAAATGGACAATGGAAGACCAGAATTTGCAAGCATAGTTCTTGTAGCTTCAATTAAGGTTCTATTTTTCCTTTCAACCACCCCATTTTGTTTCGGTGTTCTTGGAATATTGAATTGTCTCACAGTTCATTTTGACACACATAACTCATCAAGCTTCTTATTTCTGAACTATGTTCCATTGTTACTCCTGAAGACTTTTAAATCATATTGTTTCTCAACTTTGGTGTCAAAGTCCTTCAATATTGCTGCAGTTTCACCCTTTGAGTGCAAAAAGTAAGTCCATGTAGAAAAGTAATCAACTATAATAAGACAATATCTCTTTTTTCTAAGACTCGTGTCTTTTACAAGGCCAAAAAAGTCCATGTGCAACATTTGTAAGCACTGGGTTGTTTTGGACTCATCAATTAATTTGTGTGAACGTTTATGTTGTTTTCCTTTTAAGAAGGAAATACAATGTTCATCATGTTTGAATTCTTTTGTTGGGAGACCTCTAACAAGATATTTCTTTGAAAGAGTGTTTGTGGTCTGTAAATTAATGTGTCCCAACCTTCTATGCCATAATTTTGTTTCCTTTGTTGAGGCAACAGAAAATAAACATACATTTGACATAGGCTTATCTTTTAACATGTCCAGTACATAAACCTTGCCACTTCTATGAGCAACAAGTTGTGCAGCGTTGTCAGCTATAATTTATCAATCCTTTTAACTACTTGATCGGAGTGTCGCGCTCCGGTCAAAGATAAGATTTATAAGCCCTAATTACCCTTAACAAATAGCTAGTGGTAGTAAAGTGGTCGAACCACGAAGAGTATGTGGTTTGCGAATGGACTTGATTGAATTAAACAAATGTCACAATTTATGAAGCTTGCTATAATATTTCTATGGTTTTTGTTTGTTAAAGAGATGTTGAACAAAATTAACTAAATTGATTGGATTGATTATCTACTAGGAATTAGCAAATGCAAAAGATGTAATTGAGTGTTTAAACAAGATAAAGAAAACAAGGCTCACACTCGGTTCGGTAATTGCAATCCTAGGGTTGTTACACGTTTTAAATTTGATTCACACGAATATGTTATTAACGGATTTCTATCATCAAAGCTTAGGTGCCAATTGCTATCAATGCATATCACGGACCACAATGCACTTCGTTACTTTGGACAAGTAAAACCTTTTGAATGACAAGGCATAATTGCACAAACTTGTTTCGCAAAGTCAAATTTCATAACTCATTCGACAATTCACAAATATAGTTCAAATGCAAGACAATTATCAATCAATTCAAATACAATTCAAGTTGTCACAAAATCAAACTGATAACATTGTTCAAACCCTAGACTTACAATAACCTACACCGGGGTGAAACCTCCAAGAAATTAGCCGCTCATGGTGAACGAGACTTGATCAACGGATGCTTGGAACTCGAATTGGATAATCTTGAAGCTTGTGGGAGATGAACGATGAAGGTTGATGTTTGGATGAAGGAGGTTGGTGGAAAGAAAGATGAGTGGATGATTAGGGTTTTGTGATGGATAATGATGGTAAAGTTGATGATGATTCGGGTGATGAATTCGTGTCTCCAATGGATTGGTGATTGATTGGGAGTGAAGTGGTTGGTGAGAGAGGCTCCAAGATCAATTCAAACTTCAAGAATGTGTAACTCCCGACTTCAAGGGCTCAAGAACCGTTTAAACTCATCAAAAGATCAAGAAAACACAAGTTTCGCGACTGAACAAACGGGAGCCCGTCGCCGACTAGGGGGACCCCGTCGGCGACTGGCTCTCCTGATGCTGTTTTTCTCTGACGCCTTGTTTTCCTGGATACGCACATTTTTGGCCGACGGGCTTTTCTAAAGAGTGTCGCCGACGACCTCCCCAACTTCCATTTTCTGTTTTTCGCTCCTTGAGTTCCCGTGTGACCCACAACGCGTCCCGGTGGTCAGTTTTTCGCTCCGGTGACCCGTAAGGCTCCCGAAAAGCTCCTTAAACTTTGTCAAACCTGCAAAACACAAATTTAATTAAAAGTAGGTCATTCGAGATTAAAAGTAAAGTGAAAACCCAAACTTAAACACAAACGAGCACCGTTATTCGACCACGTATCACTACTTCTGGTCCAACAATTATACAAGTTTTCTTGGTGAAGAATGAGGCATAGCCTTTGTCATTCATTTTTGAAACACAGAGTAGATTGAATTTTAGATTATCAATAAGATTGATATTTTCAAATTTTAGCTTACCAGCTT
Source organism: Helianthus tuberosus (assembly GCA_030545235.1). Classification (NCBI taxonomy): domain Eukaryota; kingdom Viridiplantae; phylum Streptophyta; class Magnoliopsida; order Asterales; family Asteraceae; genus Helianthus; species Helianthus tuberosus. The sequence goes on from CM060403.1 coordinate 72,626,146, forward strand.
GAACAGATCCTGAACCTAACACTTTACCTTTTGAATTGTTGCCAAAGGATATATCACCTCCTCCATTTGTAGAGAAGTCTATCAAAAGGGCTTTACACCATGTCATATGTCTGGAACCACCACTATCCACATACTATAGGCTATCTAGGTATGTAGATTCTCCTTTGGTGGTAGCCATTAACGCGTAATCACAGTCACATTTTGTTAGAACTCTAGGGATCATGCCTTTTTTGCACTATTTTCATCAACCTTTTTACAAGTAAATGTATGTAACTGTTTGACTAAACCCTCAATGTCAATATTATGATATTCATCATTAGTCAATCTTTCGTTAAGTTTATTATCCTCATGACTTATGATCTCATTATGTTGGTTGAGGGTTTTGTGAGTGCTTTAAATCTCATCCCCTGTTTTTCTAAAATTTTCTTTTAGAGCATCCCATAACTCTTTTGCACTATTACAGTGTAATAGGTGGGCATAGATTTCGTTTGGTAGAGCTATAGTAATTTAACTGGGCTTTTTTTGCATCTATCTCAAACCTTTGTAAATCCAGCTCAGAGTAGTTTTCAGGTTTCTTTGGCTTTTAAACATTTGAATTTTATGTGTCTAGTACCATCGGAATTATGATCCAAATGTAACAAATACAATACCCAATGTTCTCTTCAGCTAGCAGATGAACCATACGACGTTGACAAATATTGAATTTAGATCTGACAAACATCAGAGGTTTGTTGCTGAAACTAGAAATGTGAGAATAATGATTGTTTTGTGACATTCCTTTTGATATTTTGTGAAAAAACAGAGTAAGTATAAAAACATTTTGAATTTTACACCTTCAACTGTGATTTCAGATACCTCGAACAGTTGGTTATCAATTTGCGAGTTGATCTTTATACATTAAACTGATTGTGAAATCAAGTTTAATTGTGACCAAGCTCTCATACCAAATGTTAGGATATGAGTTCAACTTATATGCTTTAGATGAACTAATATGGATGTAAAACAAAGTATAAGTGGAAATGCGGAGCTACATGAGCATCAAGAGTAGAAAGTTATATCAAAACTGTTTTGCATTAATAATCAAATGATTACAAAGTTTTGATTCTACAAACTTCCCCTCAGCATGATCACACACAAAACTCTCCGAACAAAAAGAATGTGTAAGTGCTAAAATTGTCACACCCCAAAAACGTCGCAGCGGGATATAAAACGTAGTGGTGACGGAAGTTGGTGCCCATTAATATCTTGTTGAATGATGCATTTAATTGTTGGACATATTGACTTATTTAAAACATAAGTTATTAAACATAACGTTTTAAAACACGACACAACCACCACATAGTTAAGTTGTCTTTGATCCTCGCGGATCTTATTACATTTGTCCCAGAAAGTTTAAAAGTTAGTCCAACATTAAGTGACAAAACATGCATCAACAACCACAAGATACGCCATGATTCCCGAAGCCGAACTCAAGTACTTGTAGAACACTTTTAAAATCAAGTGTCAACACAAAGGAAGGTGAGTTCACATATTCAAATTTAAACAATTTGATTTCCAAAGAAAAGCTTTCTAATCATGTGTTTATTATAAAACATCCATATAATTTATGAAAGTCTGTTCATTTCCTTAATGAAATTCATGGGTCAACCGTCGTAGGTTTTTCGGCTGAAACCTCCGAATAAGTCATTTACCCAAGTTTTGCATATTAAATTTATAGCGTCAAATATTCGGACTCGTAAGTTAGCTAGACATTACGAACTATATATTTACAATGTATGGATAATTAAGGCTAGACTATAAACATAATATAAATTCGTTGTTTGACTTGACACGGGGCGACCGGTCATGACGGGGTTGTCAACCCGATAGATCTACCAACAATTCATTGCGTGCAATATTTAAATGATTAAATGACACCAATGGCGCATGGTCCATATTGAGACCATCTATGATGTCTGCCTCACGTACAATATATATATATCTTACTAATATGACAAATTTAATATATGATGTTGTAGGAATTCCCTGAAATCCCCGCCGAAAGGTAAGCCTAAGCCGATACTTACTCTCTTGAGATCAAGCAAAATTCGTTCCAACTACACGGTTGTTTCCCCCCAAACGCCGTACATATCCCCGTTTCTCCCCCGAAACATATATTTATCAAAAGCGTTTTATCTCGAAATGTATAATTTATCAAAACTCCATATATTTTCAATGAAAATATATAATTTATATCAAAAGGTATGTTTTAATCCAAAAACATTATTAAACCCTTTTAGGCATGTTCTTCCCCCAAAACATATACAAAACAGTAAAAAAGAGGGGGTTTAGTGACACTCACCTTTGGGTGCATATTTTTAAGTAGAGCAATCCCATAGATTGATTTCTACACGTCTTATTATACATAGGAATGATTTTTAAATCAATATATCACAAAAAAAAAATCCTAAGTTTCTCCGTTTCTTAGAATTGTCACATAACTTTGAGATTTTCTCGAAAAGTTATCGTTTTTTATTATGTTGGCACGTTAATATATATGAGTCCATATATATATATGTTTAAGATTTTGCGACTTGAATGATTTTATTGGTGACCGTTATCATGTAAATCCATTAACACACCCGTTTATACGTAATATATCTACGATTTGCGCGTCGTAATATATATACATAAACGTACACATAAATTATTATCAAAACACACGTAATCTTGTTAACTTATCTATTTTGTCATTTTTAAGGCAAGTATACATAAAATATCTCATATGTATTCCAATTTCATGCTCGACAAACAAGTTACATGTTTAACGCGATTTTACCGTTTCTACTACAAGTTTACATGCATAGTCTAAATTTCTCACTATCATGTTAAAACTTAACTTATTTTCACATTCACATGTTTAAATCACATATCACATCTTAACACATAAGGTTCACTCAAAAATTACCCATACTAGTGTTCATTGAAAAACGCGTATTTTCGTGATTTGGTAACGTTTCAGGCGTCATAAGTCACGTATGACCAACCAAACATCAAATAAACTTAAAATTAGTTAAAATATTTATTTTTAAACTAAAAATATCAGTTTACTTACTGATCTAAATCAGTTTCATAAAAATCGTTCAAAAAGCCGATTTTTGACCGTTTTAACGCATAGTTTTGCGTTAAACGTTACTATAATCACCCCAACTCGAAATGACTTGATATTTTAACACAATACATGTTATTTACTGATTAAAATAGTGATTATAATCAGATTAGTGCAGTTTTTGTGTAAGTCACATAAATCATGCGATTTCACGTATTTTACAACTTCTAATGCACCAAGTATAACATGCAAAGCTAGTAAACATTATGACAAAGTTATATACTATTAAACACTTCAAATACTTACATTTTTAGTGTTTAGAATCTGATTAAGATTTATTTTTATCAAATCATATTTAAATCATCATGCATGTTCAAGTAAATGCATCTAATGCATCCATATAACATCATCATTATTTTATATCAACTAAAATAAATTCAAGATGCATTTAAATCATGTTCAAGTATTCAAGAACATCATAATCCACTTATGATCATTCCTTCATCATTTATAATAAATGCAAGAATCATGTTCTTACATCTTTATGATCTAACAACAAAAATTTAATTGCATGCATATATATATATATACATATATTTTCGGCCATACATATATACATACATATAGTTCCAAAATTTTACTTTTCACATATCCATTTCAAATCATAAAAGCTTTTTAGAACATTCCTTTGATCACACATGCATTTCACTTTACAAGAATCATGTCAAACAAGAATATATCAAAAGTCAAAACTCAATCTCATATACATATACATACATATAGCCATACCCACATATATATATTCATCCATTTCATTTTTGTTCAAAACCCATTTATTTTTAGTTTCAAGTTTATGTTTAGATTCAAGAACAAGAGAGACTTCCACTATCATCTTCTTCACCATGAACAAGATTTGAAAGATGAAATGTTATACCTTCAAGATTCTTAGTGGGTTTTACAAAAATGATGATATGAAGCCTTGTTCTTGCTTGGATCTTCTTGGAATCACCTCTAGACCTTCATACAAGCTTGAAAACACCTTGAAATGCCGAGCTTATTAGTATATGGTTATAGGGGTGTTCGGCCGAGCTTATTAGTAAGAGAGAGAGAGAGAGAGTTTGATTTTTGAATGGTTTTCTTGGAATTATGAAGATATGGGAAGGTTTTGCAAAAGGTTAATCATCACTTGGTTATTTCTAGGCCACCAAGTGTAGGAGAGAGAAGAAAGTTTGCCTCCCCTAGCCGCCACATGTCCCATGTCTCACATATAAATCGTATACATACATATATAGAGATAGTGTAATGTACATTACGGCTTAACGTACATCACGTACGCGACCAAATTACGCATGTTATGTTGAAAATCACGCACGTTATAAACTCAACAAAACCTAATCACGCATGTTGAAACAAATAATCACGCACGTTATCACGCATGCCCTACCTCCTAGTTCAAAAATCGCATCCCCTGTTCTACGATCTGAAACCACTGCTACTGTCATCTGACTCTAATCGAATCAAAGCTTGCTCATGTTCATGAATCCTCTGTTCTACGGTCTAAATCAAAGCTTGGTCATCTTCCTGCATCCTCTGTTCTATGGTCTGAATCAAAGCTTGGTCATGTTTTCTTCATGCTCTGTTCTACGGTTTGAATTCAAGGGTCAATTTTTTGATGAAACTTTTCAAAATCAACAATGAATTCGAACCCAATTCGATGAAATTGACCGAATAATAGCCTATTTGGAGTGAAACGAAAAGAAATTTGAAACAAATTGGACGAAAATGATCAAGCCCAGGCGGTCTGAAAATTTTGAAATAATCACGCATGTTATATGAGATAATCACGCATGTTGGTTTTTTGAGTTTATAACATGCGTGATTTTCAAATGAACGTGCGTAATTTGGTCGCGTATGTGATGTACGTTAAGCCGTAATGTACGTTAACCTTCCTCTCTATATATATCAAAAACTGGTATTTTACTGGATACCGGGTATTTTATCTAGCGCTTTAATCCTGTTTTAGTGCGTTTTAAATTATTTTTATCGTTCTATAAAAATAATCACACAAAATTATTACTGAAATAATTATCACTTGCCTTGACTGGCTACGCTCAAACTCGAAAAATAGAGTTTCTTAGCATTTTAATTTATTTTTCCTCACGAATATGATTAAAATTACTATTCTAATCATAATAGACTATTTTTAGTATTTCAACACTGATCGGGTGGTCACCGATGTTCGTTTCGCATTTTAATCGTTACGCGATAACCGTTTATCTTATCGTTGCCAACATAGTTTTCACCAATGTTTGGATTTACCAACTCATTAAATATCATATATAAACATCATAATCAGTCAAATACAACCTTTTTATCTATTCACAACACGTGTTACAATTGTACGGTACGGCCTGAAAAGCCGGGTGTCACAAAAATAGATCTCCAACACATGAGTTCTTTTTATATAAGTACGAAATGTCTGTTTGCAATCAGCTGACGTCACCCTGATAGTGACATCTAACATTCCTATTAGAAAAGATTACTCAAATGTTAGCAAACACCTGAGGAAATCTATCTTCTAATCAATTACATAAAACATCTATTCTAAGCTAACACTGTTATATTGACTTAACCGCTATTCTTTAAACTGTTGTTTGTTCATGTCAAACATCTGTATGTCAGAACAAATGTTGGTCTTCATGATGAGTGTTTTTTCCCAAAATGGCTTTTATATTAAAACAATGGTTCTATCTTCATCAACATAGGTTTCATGCATTTAAACAGATCTTTGATGTCTTCAACAGATGTTCTAAATAAATGTTCAAGATTCACTATCTTTGGGAGGAGAATGCATCATTATCTGTTTGTTTCTTGATCAGGAGGTAATGTTTTGGCTTTTGCAATCATTTGTTCTTTTGTAGGTTTAACAATATATATATATATATATATATATAGGGCAAGGATATATAGGAAACCATTTTTTAGTGAGAAAACTAAGGAAACCCAATTGTGACCATTGATCTTGATCATCTAAGGGTTAGGGAAATTTGATGTTTATTGATTTAAATTTAATACATAACATATGTTGATGAGTGGGCCAGGAGGGTATTTGTGTCAAAAAGACCCTATCTCATTTTCTCTCTTCTGTATAGTTGTCACCATCACCATCAAAGCATCATCATTGTCTCTCTTTCTTCTTTCTTCATCTTTGAGAATTCAAAATATCTTCTGTACATTCACCATCAAACCATCATCATCATCCATTCTCTCATCCTCTCTTTTTTTTTTCATGTTTCAATCACCAAGAACACACACACAAGTGTGTGTGAGAGAAGCAAGCCTGAATCATTATTGTTAAAGAAAGAGAAACACCAAAAGCATACACAAAAGTGTGTGAGAGAAAGAGAAACAAGATTCTCCTTCGTGTTCATGAAGAACACCAAGAACACACACACAGGTGTGTGAGAGAGAAGCAGGCCTGAATCATTCGGTTGCATGTGTTTCTAGAGAGAGAAAGTTATTAGAACACCAAGACCAAGAACACACACAAGTGTGTCAGAGAGAAGCAGGTCAAAAATCATTTGGTTCATGGGTTTTTAGAGAGAGAAAGTTGTTAGAACGCCAAGAACACACACACAAGTGTGTGTGTGAGAGAAGAAGGTCAGAAATCATCATCACCCCCATTCAATCTCCCCAACACAGTACGACGGTACAAATCTTCATCATGTTCATCTAGAACACACGCACAAGTGTGTGAGAGAGAATCATTTTTGAAGATCTTCATCGTGTTCATCGGACGGGTCTAGATCCGGTAAGTGTTCTACTAACAGCAAGAACACACTTGATTTTTTTGTTAAAATGGTTGTCAATAACTTTTTGTGTGCTCAAAGTGTTCTAGTAATGGGTTAATGTTCATGTATTTTGCAGGTTTTTGTTTTTATGTTAAAATCATTTTTAGTTTTTTGATATTTTCAGTTTGTTGGCCAATAATTTATGGGTTGGGTTTGTGTTAGGTTTTATGAGTTGGATTTGCTTTATTTTGTTTTCTGTTTTTTGTTTAAATTGGGCATCCCAATTATTGGTAGATAATTAGTTTGAAAATCCATAATTGTTACAGTAAAGGTTTCAAAATTTTGTTGGTTAGGTTGTTCTTTTTTTATAATTAGTGTTAAATGTTTCAAATTTTTGCAGGCATCACTAGTTACGTATGTTACATTTCTGCCAGCTACATTTCTGCTAGTTAGATTCTAAACTGTTTGTCCTGTATGTTGTAACATATGTTACACTTTTGGACAATATATGGTGCATACATTGTGTTACACATTTTGTTTTGATATGAGTGGATATTGAAATGGCGAATGGTAATTGTTGTATCCTCATCTTAGCAAGTACTCTTTTGCTGGCTACTAATATTTGTGTTTTTCATTTCTTGGGCAGGACTGGGACTGGGAAGAAACCTAACAAAACATTATGTGTGAAATGATGCAGATAAAAACTCAAAATTTAGGAAGTCTTCAAGTTCAGGGCATAATTGGGTAGAAGGTAACTAGTGTTAGTTATGTTACTACTATTTTTTTAATTAATAGATTAAAAATACTGGAGTGTAACTTGTGTTATTACGACTTGACCATAGCAGTTGCAACCAAACGAGAAGGGATCTTGGCAGGAAAAAAAAGAACTACAATATCGGATACGACAAAAGGTGGCCATAAAGCGAAAGATGGTAGATGGAGAAACCAATGAAGAATGGGAACAAGAAGTCGATGAAGGGCAGGTGGCGGGTACCTTTGACGTTGCACAGAAGTTACCCTCTAGTGTAACACATGTTACAAACATGTGTTACGCATGTTCAACCCCTTTGTTACCAAAAATCGGGGCTGCACATATGAAAGACATGTTTGTAAATTATGTTACACTAGAGGGTAACACATGTATGATCATTTTTGGATCATTTGTATATATTTTAGTCTGTATAAACCTACAACATCGAAACCCCCAAAATGGTTACACATGTTATGACAGAATGGGAAATGTGTAGCAGCGTTCGATACTGTTGTTTCACTCTATAGTGTGTAACATGTGTGACATGGCATTTGTCAGCAAAACATATAACTTGTAAGGTGATACAGTTGTATCTTTGAAACATGTTTACCTATAAATACTTACATGTTACAGGTTGTATCTTTAAAACATTTTTAAACTGGAAACACTTACAAAATATAAAGCAGAGTTACACAAGATGTAACATGTGTAAACTGGAAACACTTGTGTAACATTTCGGTGTAACACATGTTACATGTTGTATCTTAAAAAACATGTTTACCTATAAGTACTTAAAAAATATAAAGCATAGTAGGAACACAACTTTTAAGGATGTTACACACGTTGTAGAGAAGATGTTACATGTGCACACACAATTAACATGTGTAACATGGCGACAAGTGTCATGTGTGATCTTTTTTTGTTACCCTAGGGTGCTAAACGTATTACAACGTTCATAACGCACGTAAACTTATACTAACATCCATCCCTATGTCCATAGATGATCTAGAACATACTCCACATTACCATCTTTACGAGTCTTCTAATGGCACTAAATTGTGGACACCGAATGTCAACGAGCAATATCATCCTATTAATGTTAAATCATACGTCACACTGGAAGAACTTTTTGCCATGTATAAGACTTATGACCAATGTAATAAGTCTAGGTACATATGTAACATGAAGTTTTTTTATCTACTAATAACATTGTTAATAACAACTCTAGGTACATATGTAACATGAAGTGTATCGTTTGTCCCTTTAATTCGTTACGCTAGTCTCATATACTTATAGTTACATATATTGCTTGTTTGTTCATTGATATGACATTTTGGATGATGTAATGTTGTTACATATGTAATTTTATTAAGTTTAAATTGACACCAAAGGGACTGACATATGTAACACATGTTTATAACATATGTTACACTATGGGGCAACATATGTAACACATGTATAGCCATCTTACACATGTTACATATAGGTGTTACATGTGTTACAACGTCAAGGTTACACATGTTACATATGGTTGTTGCATCCAAAAAGGGGCTACACATATGTAACACATGTTTGTAACGTGTGTTACACAGGAGGGTAACACATCTAACACATGTTTGTAACGTGTGTTACGCAGGAGGGCTACACATATATAACACATGTTTGTAACGTGTGTTAAAACCAGCCCTTTCTTGGACACAAAAGGGGCTACACACATGTAACACTAGTTTTATATCAATAGCTGGTGTTAGTAACTTTAGGAGTTCACACTAATGCACTTGTTTTGTTCAAAGGTGAATGGATGTTTGTGTTCAAGATAAAGATGGTTATCAAGACGCGAAGCATAGCTAGATTTTTGTTTCCTTATGATATTTTTTGGATCATTTTTATATATATTGAAGTTTGTATAAACATTTTTGTTACGTTTAAGTTTAATTGTAATGTGTGCAAATACTAAAAACCCATTATGACATAAAACTTACTAACACCAGCTATTGATATAAAACTAGTTAGTTTTTTTAAGCATTACAACTAGGGTAAAGATCCTGTACAAATAGTTTTTAACCTAGGAAGTGTAGGAAATCGGGTCAAACGAACTCCGATTGAGCTCATTCCAGCGGCGTTGGAACCGGCTCGTCGAAACCTAACCAAAAACCCTAACCCCTTAAACCTAAACCCTAAACCCTAAAAAAACCCTAAAGCTAAACCCTAAGGCTAAATCCTATGCTAAACTCTACGCTAAACCCTAAAATCTAAATTATAAACCCTAAAAGCTAAACCCTAAATGCTAAATCCTAAGGCTAAACCCTAAGGCTAAACCCTAAGGCTAAACCCTAAATGATAAACTCTAAAGCTAAACCCTAAATACTAATGTCAAACCCTAAAACTAAACCCTAAAGCTAAACCCTTAAGCTAAAATATAAAGCTAAACCCTAAAAGTTAAACTCTAAACCCTAAAAGCTAAACCATATATATATTTGAATAGGATTCGACGAGCCGGTTCTAACGCCGCTGGAATGAGGTTAATCGGAGTTCGTTTGACCCGGTTTCCTACACTTTGTAGGTTAAGATTGTTTTGTATTTGATCCTACCCCATTACAACTATTGATATAGAACTAGTTAGTTTGTACGATACTAAGCAGGTCCTAGCTGTTGCTTAATCAGGTTACATATATTACACAAGATGTAACATGTGTAAATTGGAAACACTTGTGTAACACTTCAGTGTAACACATGTTACAGGTTGTATCCCTTAAACTCCAAAGTCAACGTAAGTCATTGTGATTGAACAAGAAATTTAACTCAAATCCAATGTCAACGCAATATCATCCAACTTCTCTATACATGTTACATGATGTAGCAAACCTACAACATCGATAGTGTGTAACATGTATGACATGGCGTTTGTCAGCAAAACATGTGTGACATGGCGTTTGTCAGCAAAATATATAACTTGTAAGGTGATACAGAACCAACAATTTCAATGATTTTGAAACGATGTTACACATGTTACAAAACAAAAATGTAACATCGGTGACACGGAACCCACAATTTCTTTGCTTTGGGAACGATGTTACACATGTGTAACATCGATCAACCTGTTGCATCTATTGTATAACGTGTGTGACATAGCGTATATCATGTGATTGGTGACTATTACACATAAAATGTTACATGTAATGTATTTTATATATCAGGCTGCGAAAAGAAAAAATTCAAAGCATTGGACTATTACACATAAAATGTTACATGTAATGTATAACGTGTGTGACATAGCGTATATAATGTATTTTATACAAGTATAGACCAACTCATCACTAAATAATCATTCTTCCGTCGGATTTCTTGTTTTAGTTCTTCAAGTTTGTCGTCAGTGCTAACTCATCAGTAAACAATCTCTCCAAAACATTAGCTTTCTTTCTCTAAAACACATAGCAGCCAACAAAAAACACACCATCTTTACCACGAAAACCTGATGATGCGTTGTAATCCTTCGGCGGGCTTCGCTTCTTAATTACCATCTTCATCTTGAACACAAAACATCTATTCACCTATGAACAAAACAAGTACACCAGTATTAATCTTCTATAGTTAAACTTATTGATCTCCTATGTAACATGTGTACGTGTGTAAAGTTTTGCTGTAACACCTGTAACAACTATATGTAATATGTATAACGTGGCTTTACATGTGTTACCTCACTAGTCTAACACATGTTATAAACATGTGTTACCTATGTGCAGCCCCCACGTGTGTCCAAAAAAAGGCTGGGGTATCTATAAGTTACTTGTGTAACGTTGTTACTACATATGTAGCTAATTATCCCACAAAAAAACACGACTTTTTATTGGTAAAATTAACGTGATATTCTGAATAAATTATGAAGTTTATACATTTTAACATTTAACAGCCCATCTAAAAAACATTTTAACATTTAAACTTACTATTACATTATGTATAACTGTGTAAAACCCTGTATGCAACATATATTACCCCGAAATGAAACACATGTTATAACATATAGGACAAACAGTTTAGAATGTAGCTAGCAGAAATGTAACATATGTAGCTAACATATGTTGCAACATATAGGTCACATGTGTAACCTATATATGTAACATAGGTATACATCTTTATCCAACTGGGTGTAACACATGTAACACCATATATGTAACAAATGTTACCCGCAGTGTAACATGTGTTACAGCATATAGAACTTTGTCAATAAAAAATGTAACACCCTGTATGTATCACATGTAACACATATAACACCCTATATGCTAGTCATCTCCACACATAATTGCAAACTCAAAAATTAAATAAATCTACAACTAACTAGAACTTTGGCAATAAAAAACCTAGAAATCATTAGAAAAATCCAAGGAAAGCATGAGTTTAAGTAAATAATTTATGGAAAAACTTAGAAAGAAAAATAACAGAGTTTAAAACACAGGAGTTTAAGAAAAACAAAATCAAACACATCACATATCGCAAACCCTTTTCAAACAAAATAAAGGAGTTTAAGATTACCAAATATATAAATAAATAAAGAAAATAAAATTTGGAAGTTAAGAAAAACTCACTAGGCAATTCCCATGGCTTAGTTTTGTTCATATCCACCTCTGCAAATTAGAATCCATGAGGCATATCTATATGATCTTCCTATTAACCATGACCAGAGAGCTTTTTCATTATCTAAATGCTAGATACCTGAATCTTTTTCTTTTTAAATTGAAGTTTATCATCCAGAGTTTTCATCTTGCCAGGTCTCTCTGTTCTTACTGGATTCTGGGATAAACATAGATCTGGAACGATTTTGACCAGACTTTCATCCTGAGAAAACCCTAGCCGACGTACTGAATCATCGACTGCCTTAGCCATACATATTTGGAACGAACATGGATCCTGAGAAAACTCTTATTAGTATCTTTGAGTCTCATGAGAGAATATCATGGGCTTTTCTTCAGATATAGAATTGAAAGTATTGAAGATGCGAAGAAGAGAATGTTGAAGATCTAAGAGAGAATATTATCTTCAGATAATCTTGAAGATGTGAAGAAAAAAATATTGAAGATCTTGATATATGATAGAGAAAGTGTTGAAAGGTGTGTTGAAGATCTTGGATGTATGAGAGAGAAAGTGTTGAAAGGTGTGTTGAAGATCTTGGATGTATGAGAGATAAAGTGTTGAAAGGTGTGATTGATTTAAGACAAAGAGAAAGAGAATAAAAATTAGTGACCAAAATACCCTCATGTGGATGTAAAAGAATTGATGAGGTGGATGCATATGAACCACAAATTCTAGTTTCCTAAGTTTTCTCAATAAAATGAGTTTTCTCCGTATACTTACACTATATATATATATAGGGGACGGGGAAGGATCCACTAAAAAATGGATTTTGCCTAAGTAGCCTAAGAAGGAATCTTAACCATTCATTTTTCAAATCAATGGTTAAGATGAAAGGGTATGAGAAAGGAGGAGTGTAAGGGTATCTTGGGAAAATCCTATTTATGGACTTTCTCTCTCCACATGCAAGGCACATGCATATTTCACCCCCATTTTTTAAACGTTCATAACTTTTTTATACGACATTATTTTTTCATAAAAATTTCACCATAAAATCGAGCGTCATTTTATCTTTAATTTGAGTACCATATTGCTATATAAAATATGAAGACTCAAAAAACCCACTAAAATGTGTTGTATTTCTATGTTGTATAACATTTTTTGTGCTGAATTTTTGTACTATATTTTTTGTACTAGATTTTTTGTGCTATATTTTTTTGTACTACATTTTTTGTGCTAGATTTTTTATGCTACATTTTTTTGTACTAGATTTTTTGTGCTAGATTTTTTTGTACTAGATTTTTTTTTGTATTTTTAAAAAACAAAAAGGGTGCCACATGTCATTTTCACTCCTATTTATAAGGACCAAAATGCCCTCCATTCCTACTTATTAGGAGTGCCACATGTCATCATCACAATCCTTCTTAGGCTACTTAGGCAAAATCCACTTTTTAGTGGATCCTTCCCCTATAGGGGACCGCTAAAATGAAAACCACCTCTAGTTGTAAGAACCGCGAGAACCAGTTTCTAACCATTAGATCAAAAAGATGGATGGATGAGATTAAAAGTAACTAAAATGAATATTAAATACATTTTGTCTTATTATGTCTTTAATATTTTAATCCAAAAGGGTAGTTTAGTAAAATTACTTTATTTTGTCTTTTTGTCTTTATTATTTTTTTATTAATTTTTTGTTTTATTATATTACTTTTTATTTTTTAAAAAGAATTTTTAAATTCAAATTTTTTTAATAAGGCAAATTTTTTTGCGTGCCGGATTTTGCACGCCGGGCTTTTTCAAGCGTCATTTTTTTAGCGCGTCGTTTTTACGCCGAGCTTTTTCAAGTGTCATTTTTTGAACGCGACGTTTTTTACACCCCTTTTTTTCAAGCGTCGTTTTTTACACGTTTTTAACACGCCGTTTTTTACACGTCATTTTAACGTGCCGTTTTTTTGAAGTTTTTTTAACACGCCATTGTTACACTTTTTACGTTTTACGGTTTACGTTTTACGTTAAACTTTTTAATCTTTTTACGTTTTACATAAAAAATTTACGTTTTACGTAAAACGTTTTTTGTTTTACGTAAAACTTTACGTTTTACGTAAAACTTTTTACGTTTTACGTTTTTACGTTTTACGTTAAATAGTTTACGGTTTACGTTAAAAAGTTTACGGTTTAACTTTTTTTTTTTACAAAAACTTTTTTACGCAAAAACGAACGCACCCAGAAGTCGCAAACTCGGGAGGTGTCTCAGATATATTGTTATCATCACCGACTAGGGGGGAAAAATAAAAAACCAACAACATCAAAACAAAGTGTATCTCGAAAAACAAAACGGGGTTTGGCTTAGATTATCCGATAATCAAAAGGCTGCAAAAGTGGGGTTGCAGGTTCAAAAAACCTACCCTCCGCCGTCCTTGCCGCGCCATCGTCATCACAATATGCGTTTTTTTTCATCATCACCGCCACAAAATCCAAAACCACACTTCAATCGACCACCGGCACCACGAGGCACCACCGGCACCGCGCGGGCACCACAAATCAACAGTTTCTCTAAATCAAGTTTTCAATCACAAAAATCAACAGTTTCTCTAAATCAAGTTCTCACCCACAAAAATCAACATTCAGATTGACCTTCTCTAAAATCAAGTTTTCAACAAAAAAAAATCAACAATTTCTCTAAATCAACCACAACCACAAAAATCAGATTGACCCGGCACCATAGCCAAACATCAAGAAAAAAATGGAGCTTCTTAAAAAATAAAGAAAAGAACCAGAGACGGAGGCAGAAATGGGAAGAGCAACCGACGGCGACTTGGTCACCGGAGCACACCCCACTGCCGGCGGCGACTTGGTCACCGGAGAATGCCAAACACCGACTACCACCTCCATCATCGTCCTCTGCCGCCGACCACCACCTCCTACCAACGCCACCGGCAACACCACCGCCACCTCTCCGGCCACTAGCAAACCCTCCACCCAACCCCACTGCTGGATCTCTCTTTCTCGCTCTTTCTCCACCGTCACCCACATTTGCCCCACACCATCAAAAAACCCCAATGCCACTACGACCAACACCGACGCCCCACCTCTACCCCACATCACCACCATCTTCACTGCCACTCTTTCCACGCCAACCACCGTCGAGCAACCACCATCAGTATTCTCCACCATTCACCGTCGCCGTTTCTACCATCGATCACCAACCACCCACCGTCATCCACCTACAACCACCATAAACCTTTGATATGGGTGTTTGGTGAAAACTGAGCAAGCAAGAGAGAGAGATTAGACATTATGATATGGAAAAGAGAGAAACACATTTAAATTTAATGGAATAGAGATAAACACATTTGAATTTAATGCTCTGCTTTTTCTGATAGAGAGAGAAAAATATTTGACACTTGTGGCTGAATTACGAAAATACCCCTAAAAAAAACCGCACATGCTTAATGAGGTGTCCACCTCTCATTTGTCCAAAACAGTTCTCGCGGTTCTTACAACTGTAGGTGGTTTTCATTTTAGCGCTCCCCTATATATATATATATATATATATATAGGGGATAGTTTAAATGAAAACCACTTTTATTGTGAAAACTCGAAAACTAACTAAAAAAAGCCTAAAAAACACACCAATTTTTTTTTCATTTTTTTATAAAAAATCGCAGGTTTTTTTATATAATTTTTTGAGTTAAATGCCATTTTAGTCCCTGTGGTTTGGGCCATTTTGCCAGTTTAGTCCAAAGGTTTCATTTTTAACCTGTGGGTCCAAAAAGGTTTCACAGTTGCCATTTTAGTCCACTTGGTTAACTTCATTCATTTTTTCTGTTAACGAGAAGGCCAATTTGGTCATTTTGTATGTAATTCTGTTAACTAAAATGGCAATTCAGCCATATAAAATGACTGAATTGGCCTTCTCGTTAACAGAAAAAATGGATGAAGTTAACCCAGTGGACTAAAATGGCAACTGTGAAACCTTTTTGCACCCACAGGTTAAAAATGAAACCTTTGGACTAAACTGGCAAAATGGCCCAAACCACAGGGACTAAAATGGCATTTAACTCTAATTTTTTTTTCAAAAAAAAATAAATAATAATTTTGTATTACACGTACACATGTGCACTACAAAAATTTATTATTTTTTTTTGAATTTTTTTTTATATACTAAAAGTGGCGAAAATTGGTATGCAAAAAAAATTGGTATGTTTTTTAGGCTTTTTTAGTTAGTTTTCGAGTTTTCGCGATAACTAGTGGTTTTCATTTAAACCTTTCCCTATATATATATATATATATATATAGGGTAAGGTTCATGCGAGAACCACCTTTATTGCGAGAACCGCGAGAACCAATGTGAACACAACCTAAAATAGCTAAAAAAACCTAAAAAAAACCTAAAAAAAACCTAACCCCACCCCCCCCCCCCCAAAAACCTAAACCCCCCCACCCCCCCCACCCAAGCTAAATGCTAAAAACTAAACCCCCAAAAAAAACCTTAAAAAAAGCCTAACCCCCCCCCCCCCCACCCAAAAAACCTAAACCCCCCTCCCCCACCCCCCAAAAACCTAAACCCCCCCCCCCCCAGCTAAAAGGCTAAAAACTAAACCCTAAAAAAAATCTAAAAAAATCAAAAAAAAAATCTAAATTTTTTTTTTGATTTTTTTAATATTTTTTATTTTAAAATCGCTACTTTTAGAAGCAAAAAAAAAAAAATTAAAAAAAAAAAAAAATTTTAAATTTTTTTTTTTTTTTTTTTGCTGCGAAAAGTAGCGATTTTGTTATAAAAAATATTAAAAAAAAAAAAAAAAATTTGTGTGATTTTTAGCTATTTTTAGGCATTTTTGGTTGCGTTCACATTGGTTCTCGCAATAAGAGGTGGTTCCTAACGGATCTTTGTCCTATATATATATATATATATATATATATAGGATGAGGATCATTACAGAACACTAAATATTGCGAGAACAAAAAGAACAACTCTAAATCACTAAATTTTGAGATTTAAGGTTAATATTTTTTTAAATTTCATGTTTCTTACATTCATATGTGTATTATTTATACATAAAAAAACCATATATTTTTACCTATACATAGCCTACATACATGTAGGTAATTTAACCTATATATAACCTTCCTATGTGTAGGTTATATAAAAACTAAAAAATTTTCATATTTTATTTTGATTTCTAGTGTGAGAAACAATAAATCTTACATTTGTAACATTTTCATTCACGTTTGAGGTTTTTAGAATTGAAAAAATTAGTAATTCATTTTGTTCTGCATGTTCTCGCAATATTTAGTGTTCTGCATAGAATCTTCCCCTATATATATATATATATATATATATATATGGAAGGTTCAAATGAAAACCACTAGTTAACGCGAAAACTCGAAAACTAACTAAAAAAGCCAAAAAAACATACCAAATTTTTTTTTGCATAGCATTTTTCGCTATTTAAATTATATAAAAAAAACTTTTTTTTCATAAATTTTTTTTTGTAGTGCACATGTGTAATAGTACACATGTGTATGTGTACTACACATGTGAATTATTATACATGTGGACTACAATTTTTTTTTGAAAACTTTTTTTTATATAACAAACTAGCGATTTTAATAAAAAAAATTGAATTTTTTTTTGTGTGTTTTTTAGTATTTTTTTAGTTAGTTTTCGAGTTTTCGCGATATATATATATATAGTGGAGGGTTCAAATGAGAAGAAATTCTTTGTAAGAAGAAAAAAGAAGAAATTTCAACCAATAGGAATGCTTCATTAGACTTCATTTAATATTTGTACTTAAGGTAACTATAAGGGTATATTAGTAAACTTACATACATCATTAATTGGTAGTTTCATCTTTAATAACTAACTATATTAAATTTGTAACTTATTTTTAAGATATATTTTTCACAAAAACTCTAATCCCATCATCATAATTGCACTTTAATTCTCTTATCTTCAACCAAATTATAGATAATTAGTTAATGGTTACGTTTTATCCTCTTATAAAAAAAAAACTAACTACCCTACGCTTTTTAAACTACCATAACTTTTTCATACGTTAATATTTAAACAAAAATTACACCATAATAACAATCATTATATTATCTTTAATTTGAGTGAAGTATAGCTATACTTTTTGTTAATTAAAAAATTGATATGTTAAATGATTGAAAATGTATAGTTGTGAGCAATAACTAAATTATTAACCAAAAACAAACAAAATCGAATTTAAATCAACCAAAAATTGAATTAACTGACCATCGAATTAACTAAAAACCGATTATCAATTTTTTTGTACCATCGTTTAACCATTATTAACCACATCAAACCTTTTGTATTTTTTTTTATCTTTCTAGCTTTTATACATCCAGATCAAGTATTTTATATTTTATACCTCCATTTTATGCATTTATTATGTGTCGTAATATTAACACATGGCAAAAACTTATTTACACATGGTGTATAGGGCCGTATAATGTTATACGGCCCGTATAGAATTTAAAAAAAACTAACAAAGTCTGTGCCAGCAGACTTTGTCAGTTTTTTAATTCCATACGGGCCGTATAACAGTATACGGCCCGTATACACCATGTGTAAATAATTTTCCTGGTCGTATACAATGTATACGAACGTGTATACGGGCCGTATACTTTTATATGGCCCGTATTCTTCGAAAATTAGATTTTTCTCAAAGTATTTAAGGGATTTAAGGTGTCAATCACATGAGACATTTTACAGTCGTGAGGTGCTCAAACCTTTCTAAAAGTAGAAAAAAATAAAACATTAACAAGTAACAAAGATTGAAGAACAAAAAAACGTGTCGTATGATTGTAATAAAACGGAAGCTATCAACGCGGGATTACGGGCATGGTGTTATTCTTTATTTAATATTTACAGAATAAAAGGAAGGGTGAGGCATTTGATGAGAGTTGTAAGGAGTCTGAGTCTTCGGTTTCATCAGCCTGTACCGAAGAAACCAAATTCGCAACAATGAGTCTGAGTCCATTGTTGTTCGTGAATGTTTCGAATCATCATAGAAGACGTGTCGGGTTCTTATGCTAGTAGTCGGGCTTCCAATGCTCACACAGGGTGATAAACAACGCGGATATGAACACAAACCAACTGCTTTATCTTGAGTCGTCGGGAAAACTTTTCCTTAGGGGAGGGTGAGTAGTCTGAGTCCATTGTGGTTCGTGAATGTTTCGAATCATCATAGAAGACTATCAGGATTTTGTTGGTTTGTTTCCAACTCTTCTGAAAGACAAGAATACAACGTTCATGTATCACAAGGAATGACCGATCTAAGGCAGAGAACCTGATTCAGATACACAAATTCATCACCGGTTTCTACAGCACAAGCACATACACATTTAGGGTTTAGAATGTTTGAACTATTCAGATTTTGTTGGGTTGTCGGGTTCTATAACTACAATCCTTCCAACATTATTGAAAATTAACGTAAACAAATCTTTCAAGGTCTTAAGTGATGGACAATTGGTTAAAAGATGTAGAAGAGTTTGTGTAGAGATCTTTACATAAATCAAGCATGGTTTCTCGACAAATGAAGTATTATCTGACAAAACTCAAAACAATTGTAATCTTCCCAGTAATCATCCACTTGTACCTCCATTCCCTAGAGAGAATACTTGTCCTTGCTGCCTCTTCGGTTGGTAAAAGACATAGGATGGTTTCTAATACAGGCTCTTTTAGAGAAGTGTTGGGATTCAAGGGTTTATGAGTCAAAGTTAACATTCAGATTCAGATTCAGAAAGCAGATGATTTTGTACTTGGTTTATTCTCTTTAATCTATTAGAACGATCCTTGTTTTGTCACGTACATGCGTTTAATTCCCAACATCCTTGTTTTGTCATGTACATTTCGTAAGAAATTTTTCGTGCACTGAACCTTCAGTTGTGTACGCAAATTCACCACCGGTTTCTACAGCACAAGCACATACACCAGTTTCCAAGTAGGGTTTAGAATGTTTGAAGGAAATGTTGGTTCAATATCAACTCATCTTTAGTAGTGTTTGTTTGAGAACCTGATTTAGATAAACAACGGTTCTCCAATTCCAGAGTAAGCAAATACACAACGGTTCTCCAATTTCAGAACAGTAATGAAAGTTCAGTTGTGTATACAAATTCATCACCGGTTTCTACAACACAAGCACATACACATGAAGAATGTTCTCGAAATTGAAGGAAAAGAAAAAAATGGTTGCTGATGTTTTTCACTATCAGGATTTTGTTGGTTTGTTTCCAGGTAGGGTTTAGAATGTTTGAAGTATTTGTGGATCAACAGAAATAACTGAAATAACAGCTTCGGAATCTATTAACCCACAATTGGTTTGAATTTGTAGATCAACAAATGATTGGTTTAATACCAACTGCTCGAAATCCCTTTCGTTTTTTGGATCGTTCTAATAGATTAAAGAAAATAAACCATTATCACTTCCAGATTCGCTAATTTCACTGTTGATCTATTAGAACGATCCTTGCATTGGGTACAATTTGTTGGAATTTGTGGATCAACAGAAATAAGTAAAATATCTCGCCATTCTCTTGCACCTTCAACTTTGTTGGTTTGGTTGTGTTATTTTCCGACTGTTTCAGTTATGATTCAATAAATAATATCTGATTGAGAAGCACTAAAACGGTTACGGTTGTCCAATTGAGGGTTACTCTGTTATACACATCAACAAATCATTGGTTTAATACCAACTGCTCGAAATCCCTTTCGTTTTTTGGATTGTTCTAATAGATTAAAGAGAATAAACCAATTTTTACCATAAGAATACGGGCCATATACAATTATATGGCCCGTATACACAAAGTTAAAAAAATTACCGGATTGCATACAATGTATACGATCTGTGTATACGGGCCGTACACTATTTATACGGATCGTATACTATGGGTAAAAATGATTGTATCAGACTCTCTCCCCCTCCTTTTCTCTCTCTGACAACCCTAGACCCAAACCACCGTAATCCACCACGTTCTGCGAAAAAAAACATCATCTGTTCATCATTGTTCTTGAAGATGAAGATGAAGAAACGAGGGTTTATTCTCTTTAATCTATAAGAACGATCCTTGTCTTGAGAACCTGATTCTGATTTAAATAATACACGAAATAACTGAAATAACTCGCCATTCTCTTGCAACTGTATACATTGATTGTGGATTTAACTTGCAAGAATTGGGTCCGTCGCATGATAGAAGATACATATCATCCGTTCAAGTTGAGCTTCCTCATGCAATTTATTGGAATTTGTGGATTTCGGTTGGTTCAGATCTCGGAAGTACTGAACAACAGAAATAACAGCCTCAGTTTCATCAACCGGCTTTGAAAACCGGACGTAATCTACGAAGAAACTGTTGGAATTTGTGGATTTCGGTTGGTTCAGAAACTTAACAAGAGAAGCAACTAAAAAAATACAACTGATTACTCGGTCGAATAATGGCCAATAATACGTTCATTATTTTCACAGTGGTGCCAGTGTCCTACTACTACAATCCTTCCAACGCCTGATTCCGATACAGGCCCACAAGAGTTGAGCAAGAATTGGGTCTGTCGCATGATAGAAGATACATATCGTCCGTTCAAGTTGAGCTTCCTGATACATATCGTCCGTTCAAGTTGAGCTTCCAGATACATATCGTCCGTTCAAGTTGAGCTTCCTGATACATATCGTTCGTAAGAAACTTTTCGTACACTGGACCTTCAGTTGTGTACCCTTCAATCTTCTTGAGTATTTTTCTAACTTTATGCTTGCATCCACCACAGTGAATATTAACTTTGAGTGAAAGAGTTTGGAAACCGGACGGAATCTACGAAGAAACTGTTAGAATTTGTGGATTTCGGTTGGTTCAGAAACTTAACAAGAGAAGCAACTAAAAAAATACAATTGATTACTCGGTCGAATAATGACCAATAATCCGTTCATGATAGAAGAGTTGAGCAAGAATTGGGTCCGTTGCATGATAGAAGATACATATCGTCCGTTCAAGTTGAGCTTCCTGATCTCGCAATCGTCGCTCTCGTCAGCTTCAGAATAATCGTCGACGTCGTCGCTGGGATTTTTTTCTTCCGGTTACCAGGCCTATTGTCACACCCCGATTTCCACGTGTCACCGGTGGGCCCGGTGGGGGAGTATCGTGACGTGGTTGGCAACATAATAGTCAAACAACACAATATTTAAATGCACAGCGGAAGCAAAGTATAGATTTAATTCAACCAAACAATATTGTAATATTAAGTATCACAAGTAGTCGAATATAAATCCACAGGTAGATCAAAATAAAAGGAAACAATGTTCAACAGTCTATGACATCCAAGCTTGCGAGACTTATTGTGGATGCTAGGAGCAAAGCCAGCCTATTACGCGTAGTACCTGCACTTAACCTTTTTGAGAAAATACGTCAGTTTACACTGGTAAATACAATCAACCGACTCATTTTGAAAAGGTTTAATAAATAATGGATTTGAATGCGCATGGCACAAATAATATTTTATAACTTGGGATAATTATTTGAATATAATACTCGTAAAAGATTTACATGTTTCTTATGCATTCAGTAGCCCGGATCGAGCCGGCTTAAAGATCAATAGACACACCACATTATGTATATGAGACACTGACAGGTGTACGCCTACACCTGTGTGCTAAGGTAGTGGCCATTTCGTAAAATGATGCCAGGGATATCCGGGACACGGTCATTAACCCCCCAAAGGCTTTAAGCAAACAAAACAATTTAAACGGTCATCTCGATAATACTTAACCCCCAAAACGATTAAAGTCGAATGCCCGACCAAGCGGTATTTTATATACCGTACCCCAAGCCCGTATAAGGGAAAATAAGTTAAAAGTATTTACCTGAGCAAGTATAAATCAAAATCAGCGAGTGCAAGTATCTTTTACTGGTTCTCCTAATCTGGAACGAAGGTTTATAATAACCTATTAAAATCCTAACGGGTCTTTGATTAAGTCTAAACTTAGACCGGTTAGTTTTAAAGATACGGTTCGTACGCACGATTAAGCGAAGACCGGATAGAATGTGATTTAGACCCGACAAGTTTGAAGACTTGCTTAATATGGGAATATTATACACATTCTGGATTTTGAGATAAAACCGATAAGGTTTGACCCGTTTCGGCTAATTTATGTAAACTAGTTACATAAACCGAACCGAACGCGCATGAAGCGTAACGGGTAACCGTAAGAGTGCTAAACAGGTTTCCTAAGTTAACATGCCTTAAATATGTTGTGATATCAGTAAGATACCTTCCATTATGCCCATAACGAGTTTAATCTCATATTAATCCCCGTAGGGGTATTTTGGTCATTTTAAAGATTATAAAAGGAATTATTTAAACTTCTGTGATCCGGGTCTGAATTAATCAGTAAAATAGTTTATTTTAACAGGTTATAACATTTGGTTATAAGTCTTATATGCCAAAATAGTTTTAAACCCAAACTATGCGTATAATACACGTATAAAGCCGTTTTAAGCGATGTACGGGTTAAAATAGGATTCTGAGTTTTCTGATTAGTTAAACAGGTTCAAAACACTTCATTTTTTATTTAAAATCAGTAGCAATTGGATTGGCATCAAAAGAATTTGTAAAACTCATTTTATGGCCGAAAAGGGTATATTCGGTATTTACCGAATCAAGGCACTAATCCTAGCTTATGATCAGTTTAAAAATAATTAAAAATCTTCAAAAATCCCAAAATATTATATTACATCAGTGGGTAAAAGGTTTGGTGCCAAAAATTGGGTTTAGATAGGCTTTACGCTAATGACGCCGTTTAATTACTAAGAAGCGTTCTAATTACGTCATTAAGCATAACTCCTAATCTAGACCTCCAACTGATGTGAAAATTTACAGACATGTTTAATAATCAGTAACTAAGATTATTGTACTTTCACATTTCCAAAATTCTCGTGGTATGGTCATAAGGGCATTATGGTCCATATTTAAGCACTTAACGGAAACGTCGGACAATTAAGGATTTAAGTGGTATAAACGCAGAGGGTTATACACACATGTAACTAGGTCCTAATGGAACTTTAAGGCATGTCTAAAACTATCAAAACCGGGTCAAGGATCGCAGAGTATGTACAGAGATTTCATGATCTGTCTCACGTGGTACCATACATGGTTACACCTGAATTCAAACACGTGGACCGTTTCATCTGGGGGTTGGCATCTCAGATTATGAGTATGGTCACATCGTCGAAACCTGCAACAATTACTGAAGCTATCGATATGAGCGTGTCACTGACTGAGGAAGCTATCCGGCTAAACAAGTTTTCAAATTCTGATCAGAAAAAGAAGGAGACACATGTTGAATCCTCAGGAGAAAACAAAAGGAAGTTCTCCAATTTTAAAAATGGTACCAGCAGCGTCAGCAAGATAAAGAATGTGAACCCACCAGAAGAAGTTAAAACTGGTGCTGAAGTCAAGGGAAGAGGATATATGGGCGCTCTACCCAAGTGTGATGTATGCCAGTATCATCATTCCGGCCAGTGCAGATTAAGGAAATGTGAGTCTTGTGGAAAGACTGGCCACTCAAAAGAAACATGTTGGGCTGGTATTGGTGTTGGTCATGGTAATCAAAGGGGTTATGGAAGTGGGAATGGAAACCGCCAACAGGGAGGAAATGGCAGGAATGGAAATCGTGGAAATGCTGGGAATCAAGTTGGTAACCGGGGAGCGAACATCAATCGAGGCGATAATGGTAATGGGAATGGTCGAGGACCAGGGTGTTTCAATTGTGGAGACATGGGGTACTTTAAGCGGGAATGCACGAAACTCAATCAAGCACAAGGAAGAGTTTTCAATATTGGTGCGAGGGAAGCACGCCAAGATCCAAATGTCGTTACTGGTATGTTCCCTATTAATCAACGCTTTGAATCTGCACCATTTGACACTGGTGCCGACTATAGTTTTGTATCGCTAGAATTTAAGAAAATGCTTGGGTTAACTGCTAGTAAGTTAGACATTCCGAACTCAATTGAACTGGCTAATGGAAAGCTAGTTGAAACAAATGAAGTCATCAGAGGATGCGTAATAGAGCTGGGAGAGCACGAGTTTACACTGGATCTACTGCTAGTCGAGTTGGGAAGCTTCGATGTGGTAGTAGGGATGTATTGGTTGTCCAGTAACAAAGCCGAGATTGTATGTCACAAGAAGACCATTCGCATCCCAATGGCGGATGGAGAAACGATTGTGGTACACGGAGAGAAGCGCGATACGCCCCTAAGAATCATTAGTTGTTTGAAAGCTAGAAAATGTTTGAAGAAAGGATGTGTTGCCTTCTTGGCACACATCGTCGATAAAGAAGCCGCTGAGCCAAAGATAGAAGACATTCCAGTCGTGAAGGAGTATCCTGAAGTCTTTCCAGAAGACTTGCCAGGATTGCCGCCGCAAAGACAAGTTGAGTTTCATATTGACTTAGTTCCAGGCGCCGCGCCTGTAGCTAAGGCACCTTATCGACTTGCACCTTCAGAGATGCAAGAGCTGTCAACACAACTCCAGGAGCTATTGGATATGAGATTTACCAGGCCAAGCTTCTCGCCTTGAGGAGCTCCAGTTTTGTTCGTTAAAAAGAAAGACGGTAGTTTCCACATGTGTATCGACTACCGGGAGCTAAACAAGTTGACTATCAAGAACAGATATCCTTTGCCAAGGATTGATGACATGTTCGATCAATTGCAAGGTTCAAGTTTTTACTCAAAGATCGATCTACGATCAGGTTATCACCAATTGAGGATTCAAGAGGAAAGTATTCCCAAGACTGCTTTTAGGACTCGCTATGGACATTACGAGTTCCTGGTTATGCCGTTTGGTTTGACAAACGCGCCAGCAGTATTCATGGATTTGATGAACAGAGTTTGTAAGCCGTACCTCGATAAGTTTGTGATTGTGTTTATTGATGACATTTTGATCTACTCGAAGTCGAAAGAAGAACATGAGCAACATGTAAGGGCTATTTTAGAGCTTCTTAAAAAAGAGAAGTTGTACGCTAAGTTCTCGAAGTGCGAGTTCTGGTTACGGGAAGTCCAGTTTCTTGGTCACGTGGTTAACGGAAATGGAATTCATGTGGATCCCAAAAAGATTGAGGCGATCAAGAACTGGGAGACTCCAAAGACGCCAACCGAGATTCGACAGTTCCTAGGTTTGGCTGGTTATTATCGCAGGTTCATTGAGGATTTCTCGAAAATCGCTCAACCTTTGATCTCTCTCACACAAAAAGACAAGAAGTATGATTGGGGAGACAAGCAAGAAGAGACATTTCAGTTGTTGAAGAACAAGCTTTGTGATGCACCAATTTTATCTCTACCCGAAGGCACAGACGACTTCGTGGTATATTGCGACGCATCGCGTCAAGGTTTAGGCTGCGTGCTAATGCAGCGCCAGAAGGTTATAGCATATGCTTCTCGCCAGTTGAAGGTCCATGAGAAAAATGACACCACGCATGATTTGGAATTAGGCGCAGTGGTGTTTGCTTTCAAGATCTGGCGACATTACTTATATGGCACGCGATGTACAATCTTCACTGATCACAAGAGCCTGCAACATATCTTCGATCAGAAAGAGCTTAACATGATACAGAGACACTGGGTAGAACTATTGAACGACTATGATTGTGAGATCAAGTATCACCCAGGGAAGGCGAATGTGCTCGCCGATGCCTTGAGTCGGAAGGAAAGGATCAAGCCCATAAGGGTTAGGGCTTTGGAAATGATCATACAAACGGACCTCTCATTGCGCATTCGTGCCGCGCACAGAGAAGCTCTTAAGGAAAGGAATATTGAGAATGAATATCTCCGTGGGATGGAGAAGCAGTTGGTACCAAAGGGAGAAGGAACGTTGTGCTTCATGAAACGAATTTGGGTTCCCTTGTTTGGTGGTTTGAGAAATGTTATTTTTTACGAAGCTCACAAGTCACGGTACTCAATCCATCCAGGATCGGACAAAATGTACCAAGATTTAAAGGATTTCTATTGGTGGCCGATAATGAAAGGCGATGTTGCGATATATGTTGGCAAATGTTTAACTTGCGCCAAGGTAAAGGCCGAATACCAGAAGCCTTCAGGCCTCTTGCAACAACCTGAAATACCCCAATGGAAATGGGAACATATTTCCATGGATTTTATAACAAAGTTGCCAAGGACGCCCAGAGGTCACGATACGATTTGGGTAATCGTAGACCGTCTGACCAAATCAGCACACTTTTTGGCAATCGAGGAGAAAGACAACACGAGCAAACTAGCTGAGCTATACATGAGAGAGATCGTTGCACGACATGGAGTGCCTCTCTCAATTATTTCTGATAGAGATGGAAGATTCATGTCAAGGATTTGGCAATCCTTCCAAGAAGCATTGGGTTCTCAGTTAAATCTGAGTACTGCCTTTCATCCGCAAACAGACTGACAGAGTGAATGAACGATTCAAACGTTGGAAGACATGTTGCGAGCTTGCGTAATGGATTTGGGTGGTAGTTGGGACACTCACTTACCCTTGGTTGAATTTTCATACAACAATAGTTACCATGCAAGCATTCAAGCCACACCGTTCAAAGCTCTCTATGGACGCAAATGTCGATCACCGTTATGTTGGGCAGACGCAGATGATAGACAGCTTGTTGGTCCCGAATTGGTCCAGGAGACAACATACAAGATTTTTCAGATCCGAGATCGCATCAAAGCGGCTCGTGATCGACAAAAGTGTTATGCGGACCGAAGAAGGAAACCTCCAGAATTTAAGGTGGGAGATATGGTTTTATTAAAGGTTTCACCCTGGAAGGGTGTGGTACGCTTTGGGAAGCGTGGGAAGTTGAATCCGCGGTACATTGGACCATTTAAAATCCTGGAAAGGATTGGTCTCGTAGCATACAAGTTGGATTTACCAGCAGAGCTGAATGGCGTTCATGATACATTCCATGTATCAAATCTGAAAAAGAGTCCAACTCAAGAAACAGTGGTCATTCCTGCCGACGAAATTCATATTGACGACACACTCCACTTTACTGAAGAACCCGTTGAGGTTACTGATTGGAAGGTTAACAAAACATGCAGGAGTAGTGTCAAACTCGTCAAAGTTCGATGGAATGCACGACATGGCCCAGAATTCACGTGGGAACGTGAGGATCGCATGAAAGCCAAATACACACATTTATTCCCCAAGACCCCTGCATCTAGTAGCAGAACTAAAATTTCGGGACGAAATTTTCTTAACAGGGGGAGAATGTGACAACCCTCAAAATTACAGGTATCCGTACAATTTATTAATATTAATTCATGCTTAATGACTGTGCTTAATTACAACTGATGATATAAACTGCTTTATGATTTCTGTATCATACATACATGTGCATCATACTTCATACTGTCTCACCATTTATTACATACAAACTTTAGTGACATACTTGATGCACAAAGCACAGTTAGCACGATTAGCGGATAACTCAGAAACATACTGATAGTGCCAGTACATAGACAGACAATGTTTTGAGGCCCAGTATGAGCCAGAGACAAGGTACTACACTAGTATGGAGTGTAGGGAAGTAAGGACCATAAAACTGCGTCACTAGGTGATAGTTTAGGTGCCGGAAAGTGCCTAAACCCCACTTAAAGTGCAGAATTCTGCATTAATTAACAAAATTCAGCATTTTAACATGCTAGTAATGTGCAAAAACATGGCAAAATGGTCCTGTATGCTTTCCTAAGTGTCGGGAATTAAAAGTGTCACAAAAAGTTACATAAAAGCCACTATACGGTATAACTTAGCACTTTAACGGAACGATATCTAACCGAACAACCGGACAATACCCGGAACACTAAAATATTGCAAGAAGCATTGTTTTTATTTTTCTGAGCTAGTATTGGTTCCCGAACACTTAAACATTCTACATAAAGCATGATACACACATAAACACTAGACTTTTACCATTCAACCTTCCACTAATTACCTTTTACCAACAAATTACAAATTAACCCCCCCCCCCCATATGTAATTTACGGCTCATTGTAGTGGCCCCACACTAAGATTACTTCCAATCTTACTAAATCCTCCATGATATTCATTGGGATTTGATTAGGATTTTGGTTGTACTTATGGGAACATATAGACCAATGGACATTAGGGAATGAGGTTATAAGAACTTAAACTCTTCATCTTCTTCATCAATCACCAACACAACTCTCTCTCTCCCTCTTACAAAGCTACGGCCGAACATACCCCCCCCCCACACTCACCATTTTCGTTTTTGATTCATCCAATCCAAGCTTCATACAAGGTGCACAAAGGTGAATAAGGAAGTGTGGAACTCACGGATCATCAAGGACCTCTCTTGTGTGCTATTATCCACTCCATCTTCACTAGTGTTCTTCCCTAGCTTCAAGCTAGTAATAAGATCTTTATTAACTCTTGATACTTCATGTTTTTAGTGGTTAAAAGATATATATTGTTGAAATCATATGAACACTAAAAGAACATACACATGAATCTTGAAACATAAGCTTACATAAGATGAAATCTTGATGATATGATATTGTTTTGTATATGTTGATGATTGCTTGATGATTTCTTGGTAATATGATGATTGATCATCATATGGAACTTGTTAGATTATGATTAAAAACATGATTTAACAAGTTAGGAGATGATTATAGGATTACATAAAATGATCATCTTCTTATTTGGACATGAACTTGATAATAAGATGATTTCTTGAAATATAAGTAAACAAAGTGAGTTGATGATCATGTGGATCCGATATTTACAAATGATTTTTCTAACAACCCAAGTCCATGAGACGATTTTTGAAAGATCATGATTTTTATTAAACCTACACTATTTTTAGTGACAATACAAGTGTAGAAATACTTTTAAAACAAGAAAATGCTATGGATAAATTTTTTTGTAAATTATGTTTACAAGTTGTAAACATCAAAAACCTTCAAGAATAAGATTTACCAAGAAGTAAATATATTTTGGAGGGTAACTAAGACTACTAAATATTTTACCAAGTTACTACACATTTTTTGTGAAGAACCAAGTTCATGTTATTATGTAAAATATATAGTTTTTGCACTTGGTAAGTGTAATATGGTTTAGTGATTTGTTGTTGATTGTTTGAATGACTTTCGAAAAGAAAATGATATGCTAAATAGCATGGACACCTCCATTTACAAAGGAAACTATGGCAAAATTTTCTAAAAATTCCAACACTTAGAAAATATTTTCTAACAAGTGTTTACAAATATGTTTTTAACTTTGTTTTTCAAAATAAACTTTGTCATAGGTTTTGTTACAAAAATACAAAGTATTGGAGGTTGGTTTTTGTAAATAAAATGGATTAATATGTATTTTGAATATATATTTTATAATAAGACGTTTGTGTCAATAATTGCATGATTTGTGAACTAGTTATATTATTTTAGGGTAAAATAATATATCTTAACAAAATACCATGCAAAGAGAGACAAAGCAGGAAAACAGAGAGAGGCAGTGGACTCCTCTGACCAAAACTCCCGCGGAGGTCCTGAGCACGGAGGACTACCAGTTCAAGGCACCTCCACCTATGAAGAATAAGCGCGGCCAAGACCCAAGTCAATACTGTGACTATCACAAAGACAACGGTCATACTACCAACAACTGTATCTCCTTGCGCACTGAAATCAAGAAAGCGCTTAAAAGCGGTGAGCTCACTCACCTGTTACAGAATGTGCGCAAGGAGATAAAACAAATCACTCGTGGCGACGAGGGCCCGAGTAAAAAGGGGAAGAATTAAGCAGTAGTTCTATAGTCTCCTTGCAGGTTGTTCAAGCTCTATAGTTTATCAATTCTCAGCAAGGACTATAGTATAAGTTAAGTCTCATGTAATTATTCTAAAATAGACTTTGTACGGCCTCTACGTCTTATCCATGAATAAAAAACAAAGTTTCTATAATTTCTGTGTTTTTTACAAAGTGCATGTAATTCCTTTTGGTAAGAGCAAAAACATTATGGTAGATATAATACAAGTCTCATGAGTGGTCAGCAATTACACACATCGCGCAAGAGCTTACGTTCACACATGAGCTTTATACCACCTTTATTCGCCTTACTTATTCAAAGTAATTGTACTCATGCAAAATATTGTAAATTAAAACACATATCAAATCAAGTTACCGGCGCACCACACGCCTTAGAAAATTACAAAATATACACGGCAGTGTACAAATCAAAGTTACTTGCGCGACAACGCATTAACAGAACAGGGATCCAAATCCCGAAACCTACAAATTATTCGTACAAACACAGAAAGAAAACCTACGCTAGGTCTTCATCTTCATTTTCTCCATCTGGGAAGATTTCTTTCAATTGCGCCACATGGTCCTCAGATTGTAACGCAACATTGATCAGATCCATAACCGGGGAGCTGTAAGTTATTAAACTCTGTCTTCGCAGCAGCAAGGGCAGCATCTATATTTACGCCATAGGTAGCAGACTTTCTAGTATCCTAGTCAACCTTCAAAGTGTTAACCACATGGTGTGAGCATTCAGCATACCCTTGGGCATATCCATCATTTCGCGCAACAACCAACAAGCGCGCAACCGTTTTGTGTAGCTCTTCGGAATTCAGCACTGATTCAGCAACCTATAAAAACAAGAAGGAAAGCGAATAAGGAAAAGCGCAAAACAACTTTAAAGAGTTACAAACAGAAAGAAGAAACTTACACATGCGATTCCGCGCTCTTTCAGCCATAGCATGTCGCTTTTCAACGGTTCAAGCTCGCTCTCCGCTATCGCCCGCGCAGTTTTGGAAGTTTCTAACTTCTCTTCGGTTTCAGCAAGACAGCGGAAAGTTTCAGCCTTCTCAGTATGCGCAAGCTCCAGATCTTTCTTGAGTTGTTCCTGATCGGATAGCAAAGCAATAAGTTTTTATATCTCCTTATCTCTAAGAGCAAGAGTAGCGCAGGTATGTACCTCTCGTTGTTCGCTCCTTTCCCTATGAGAACGTGCTTCATCCCGCGCAGCCTCAGCATCGTCCTTTTCCTTCTTCAATTTCTCAATCACCGCATCTTGTTTCTTCAACTTCTCAACCTCAGCCTTGAGGTTATTGATAACATTGCGGAGACCCATCTTTTCGGCATTATCCTTCTCACAGATCTTTTTCCAGTTCTTGCGTTCCTCGGAAAGAAGGGCAGCTTCGGCCTCCGCTTTCCTCTTCCAACCCGCAACAGACCACTCTTCAGTTTTTTGATCATTCTCGAACTTGGCTTGGTCAGCTTCTAATTTAGCCCTCAACTGGGCAACACGGTTCTCATCCTCAGCAGCCTTTTTCTTGGACGTCTTAAAAGCACCCCACTCCTTATGCATGCTATGCCACTCGCGCACTATGCGATGCGTAGTGGATGCATAAGAAGCAGCCTCTTCAAGATAGGCGTGATAAGTTTGATCATGCAGGCCTCCCTCCTGAAATTTAATCTCCCTAGGCGGGAAGGTTCCCTGTAACCAATCCCGACACACGAGCCAATCTGAGAAAGTGTCACCCTTCTTTAGGTTCCAAACAGGAACATGAATTTCAGAAGCATTCTTCTCCGAGTAAGTCCTATAATAATCCCCCAGAATTTCATCTGGGCGGATTGGAGAATTTTTATCAGCATCAGAGAACGAGCCTTGGTCCTCAGTAGAGACCTTCTCAATATTATCAGGCATGAAGCCAGAAGCCATGGAAGGAGAAGCTATTACAGGGATCTCTTGAGCAGACTTCCCTTTCTCCGAATCCTGGGCAACAAATTCAGGAGTTTGTGGATTTCCAGCACCAACATCCACAACTTCTGGGCTAGTAACTTTTCCCGCATCCACAGCAATGTTAAGAGGATTTTCAACTCCAGAATCCTCTACCCCAGCAGTCTTCTCTGCCTCATTCTCAAGAGCGTCAGCATTCTCTAACTGCTCAGCAATAGAGGCGCGAGGAGGAGAAGGCGGAAGATCCTCATTAACCACAGATGATGGCTCTGTGTGAACAACAGAGTTCGGTTTTTCTGCAAGACAAACACATAAATCACAATTATTCAAGACGTGAAGGAAAGAAAACAAAGAATAACACCTACCGTTAACAGGTTTTGAAATGAAGGCATCAAGGTTGCCCCTTCTGGTGATCTTCTTCCTCCGGACCTTCTTCTCAGGCTGACCTTCCGCTTCAGCATCACCATGTTTCCTCTTCCCTGCCTTCTTCCTCAGCAGATGCTCAGGACTCGACTCTAAGTCGATAGGGTCATCAGGGTTCGATGGAGGGATATTAGCAGTATCCCTGGGTTCTGGCTTGGGCCTCCTCACAACTGCAGGCGCAAGACCCTCCAATGAATCAGATACCACCACATAATCACACCAGGAATCAGAGGAACGGCGCGTACCTTTCTTCTCCCCTCCAACATTTCTGGCTTTGGAAGGTTGAGCTTTCTCTGCTTCATTCTTTTTTAGCGCGCCAGTAACAGCAGGCGCACGCTTCTTCTTTTCAGGGCCTATGCCCAAATTAGACAACTCGACTACTGAAAAGCGCACAAATTGAATTATTCAACCGCGCAAAGACAACAAACAAAAACAACATTATGATAAAAAATTACCAGCGCCAGCAGCAGGTTGCGCAGCCAAATCATCGTCCCGCGGAAGAACGAAATTTCTCACGATGCGGTGATACCAAAGCTCTTCATCAGGCTTCTTGGGAATGGTAGCCATCTTCCCACCTTCTCTTTCAAACGCAACAACGTACAGAGAAACAACTGCACGAAGGAGAAGCAAAGGCAAATTCAAAAAAAAAAGAGAGAGAGAAAGGGGTGAGCCCCAAATCTTACTTTTATCGCCTTCCATATACACAGGCTTCTCTTCCCGATTCATTCGCCAGTTCAGACTCATAATGGCACCAACAAGGGCTTTCTCCGGGAGAGCAATAGACGGAACGTCTTTCAAATCTTGATACCAATTTTCATCGGTAGGAGTCTGAATAGTCTCAGTGGGAACATCCTCTTTTCCCCTAAAAGTCATTCTCATTGGAATAACCCCAACTTTGATGAAGAAATTTTTTTGTTTCCAATCATGGAAAGATTTTGGGGGTTGAAGCAAGATCTTTTTTGCAGATACTCTTTGCACAAAAGAATAAAACCCCTGAGAGCAATGCATTTGGTGGAAAACACGGAATCGAGGAACCGTCGGTTCGATATGCATCGTCCGGCACACAAATTCAAAATGACAAACCCTAACCATGCCAATAGGGTGCATCTGGGAGATATGGAACTTGTAATATTCGGGGATCTCAAGGAAAAATTTGGTTGCAGGCAACCGGAAGTTTCCTGCAGAAAATAAATCCCAAAAAAGAGTTATATACCCGGCTGGAGCATCTGCAGCCGTCTGACCCTCGTCAGGGTACCGGGCACCCCAACTTTTCGGAAACTTGAAATTCCGGACCAAGCCATCAAAAGTTGCCCTAGACCACTTCAATGGTGGAAGTTCGGCAGTCATCTCTTTAGCAGAATCTTCGTGATGGTCTCCGGTTGACATAAGAGAAAGAAATTGCAAGTTCTTTCGAAAGACAGATAAAGGAGACAAAGACGATAAAAGATTCAAGAAAGCAATGAGTAACGAAGATAAGCAATCAGGGGCAAGTGGGGAAGAACAAAAAACACAACAACACCTTTTTCGGAAAGGCACAGTTATCCAAGCGTCAGGGGCAAGTGGGGAAGAACAAAAAACGCAAGCTCACTCGCGTGTGGGAAACACGGTCAGTAACGTACAACTGACAATGACAGCCTGTCACACGTCAACAGTCATTACTGAACCTTCTCACATACCCAAAGTCAAGATTTTCAAAATCATAATAATGAGCAAGAGTATCTTCTCCCCAAAGATTCTCCAATTTCGCGCCAAAAACCTCTACAGCAAAAAAGCACCCCTCTCTCATAGTCCAGTGTTCCACTTATCTGCATAAGAGCAACACTAGACTGGGGGGACTTGAAGGGGTAAAGTCCCAAAAACCTTCTTCAAGTACTTGGGACCATATCACAACCTCATTCTTCTAACCTTCTTTAGACCTTGCGCGACCGCGCACTGGTCCAATAAAGAGGACTTAGAAGAAAAACAACAAGCAACACCTGCGCGCCAAAAGAAAACTAACTAATCCTTGCGTCTCTCTCTACAACAGATAAGGATAAGAATCCTAATAAACATTCCCGCTTAAATAATTTCCAGACTTGGATATTATTTACTTCACTGATGCCATACAGTAAGGAGTCACACTGGATTACAGCTTTAATCTTCTAGAAGGCTCAATCGTGCACCACCAGACGGTTATAACCGTCTGGGCACGTGTCATCATCCCAGGCTCCCTTAAAGTCACGATGATGGCATGAAATGGAAGAGAGATCTTCACTTGCCCACGTTCCACGTGGCAACACCCCAGCCGCTGATCAAGATCGCGATCCGTGTGCTCTCACACTCGTTAAGTAATTAACGGAGGGAAAAATAACCGCTGACGGAAAGTGCTATTTCCGTCTATTTCACCAACAAGTTTTCCCGCCCAAACTTCGGCTATAAATAGAAGTATAATTCAGGTATAATCTTCAAGTTACATTCATTTCACTTATACTTCTTCTTCTTCATATACCGATACTTATTCTCACGCCGGAGGGTGGTCACGGAGAGAACCCCCATTCTCCCCGTGGCGAGTCTAACAGTGTTTGTTTTGCAGTTACTGTGAAGAGAAGAAGATCTGTCACCCCTGAACCAAAACGAGAAGGAACCAACCCTTTTATGCAGAACCTAACCCCCTGGTTTATCTGATTCCGGTCATTTAACCAGTGTTTCTTCAACTATATTTTTTGTTCTAGATTTTTTTACTAAATTTTATGTTGTATTTTTTAGAAAACAAAAAGGTGAAAACATTCCATCCTACTTAAAGAGTGACACATGTCTTCTCTACAATCCTTCTTATGCTATTTAGGGTGTCTGGAGTGGTGCGGCAAAGGGGAGTGGCAAAGGGTTTTGCCGCGCGGCAACACCGCCGCCAACCCCTTTGCCGCTCGGTTTCATTGCCAAATCGGTGTAGGCTTGCCGAAGTGGTGAAGGGAGGGTATGAGAGAGAGAGAGAGAGAGGGTAGTGTGGGGTGGGGTTTATTCCAATCTCAACCAATCACATTTTTTTCTTTTTTTTAAATAGTTTACCACTTCACCAAGTGTCTAACTATTACCAACACTTTTGAGCATAGTTTACCACTTTCACATGACACACTCTCATTGGTTGATTTTTTAGTTTGTCACTTTTAATGTTTAACCACTCCTTACACCCTTAGGTACGACCATATTTAATAGATCTCTCCCCTATATATGTGTGTGAGAGAGAAATACATATTTTAAACGTTTGTAAGCATACATCTTTAATATCATCTTATAATTGTTATATTCTCCTACTTTAAAGCTTATAAAAAAAATTAACCTAGTAAGGCATTATGTGTTACGAAGGATAACTAATCAAATTATCTTTTAATTGATATATGATAAAAAAATATATGATAAAAAAGAACTTGAATGAATAGTATTTTAATATTAAATTAAAATTAAAATAATATTAAATTAAAATTAAAATTAAAATTAAAATTAAAATTAAAATTAAAATTAAAATTAAAATTATTTAAAGTTAGATTGGAATGAATCGTAACATGATTAAGAGATGAGCAAATGGTATTGGGTATAGGTACCGGTCTCAAATTTACCAAAGCGGTGTATTTTTGGTACCGGTTCTGCACAAGTATTCACCGGTTTTTACCCTCAAATACCGGTGCCGTACCAGTACCGACCGGTACCGAACCGTGCCATACTAGGTATATTCGGTACCGGTACCCACTTTTGGGGATTTCGGTAACAGTATTTTCGGTACCGGTTGGTAACGAGCTCATCAAATCCTGTAGCAACGCAGCAATGCAAGTAATTGCACCGTTTAGATTACTTTTCATACACATAGTAAGTAAACTGTATTTCATTTGAATGGGGTTTTATATACACAACAATTTATTTTGCTTTCTTTTTTTGTCTTTTTCTGTAATAAATGAATTGTAGCATGTAAAATTAACTTGGATATTTAGAATTTTGATGAGCAAATCGTATCAAATCCTGTAAACGAACCGGTATCGTATCAGTACTAAATTTACTATACCAAATCATTTTCGGTACCAATTTGGTACCCACCTTTTGGCGTTTTCAGAATCGTTACTTTCGGTTCGACACCGGTCTAGCACCATACCTGTATTTATTGATTTTTACCTTCAAATACCATACCGTATTGTACCGAGCATTTTCGGTGCCGGTACCTAATTTCGATGATTTTCCGGATCGGTACTATCGTTGTCGCTGCCGTTACCGGTACCGAGCTCATCCATATTTTAACGTCTTAGCACCGTAATAACTGAACTGAAAACAACCGAATTTCCAACGTGTAGGACGTGTGGGTCCTATTATTATATATTAGGTTATGTAAAATCGTTTTCTTATGACGGAGTGACTATCCTTACCACGTCATTTTATTTATGTTTTGATATTCGGTATCTGTTTGCCGTTGCTGACACGCCTTTTGTAGTCATTAGGTCCCGCCGCAACGCGCGGGTGGAAAATAACTAGTTATAATAAACTCTAACTAATATTTTATCATTTTCTTTAAACTTATACTTTTATTTTTGGGGAAATTCATCCGAATAAACATTGACCAAAACAAACTCACCTATATAAACATCTAACGCATCTAAATTTAAATTTAAAGAACATGCGGAAAAAATTCACTTCAAAACGTAAGACTTGCCCCAAACATCTAAAAAATAGACTCTTAAATTATGATGGGCCCACCCCAAGATCCAATAGAAAAGAGATGTGTTTTAATGAGTCTACATAGACTCTAATTTTGTTGATGCGTCTGAAAGTAGCCTCCGAAAATTGTAATCACATAAAGGGCTATGAATGAACTCAAATGAAAAGGCTTAGACTCTAAATTTGAACCTATCTTCAGTTCATTTCGTATACTCTTCATTTGATTCAGTTTGTAGGTTCTAAATTTAGACGCATCAACAAATATAGAGTTTATGTAGACTCTGTAAACACATGGCTCTTTCTATTGGATCTCAGGGTGGGTTCACCATGATTTAGGAGTCTATTTTTAGATGCTTGGGACTAGTGTCATATTCTAAAGTCAATGAATTTTCGTATGTTCCCTAAATTTAGACGCTTCAGCATTTTATTTTGGTGAAATTGATTTGTACATTGTTTATTATAGTCATTTACCCTTATTTTTTAACTTTCTAAGTTTTTGATGATTTAATTCATAGTCCAAAAACCATGTACATTATAAATATCAATAGATTATATACAAATTTATTCTTAAAATCAAGACCTCACATCAATCAAAACAAACACAAGCACCCCTAGGGTTTGTGTAGTCTTTAGCCTCACAAATTGTGTAAAGGTTTGTTTTCTTGTGATTTGAGAGAGGAAAGAAAGGACTTAAAGGAGCTGGGTTGATATGTGTGGCTGGTATTTCTTTAGCAAAAAGTACATAATTAAATAATTTTCAACCCAACTATAATTTATGATCCTAACCTCAAATATTTGATTGTGGATCCACTATAAAGTATTCAAAAACTAAACATGCAAATAGTAAATTACAATAATGTAGGCATGGCTATTCACTTTCTATAGTTGTTCTCCCATTCATATCCCCGAATCATATATTTTGAAGCATGACAAACGTTTTTTTTCTGCCAACTAAAAAGTTTTCACTTTACAACATCAACAAGTCGACATCCTTGGACCAGTAACGATTGCGTCTTTTTAGGCTTAACCAAATTTGTTATAAGTTATGACACACATAGGTCTGTTAATTTCTACGTCCTCCGCAAAGTTGATAGGTGTCCTTCGTTACATTTATACCTGAAAAATATGTGGCAGAAGCTTGCCTGCAAACATGAACTACTGCATACTTTGTATTATTGTATACTATGTTAAAAATGAAAAACTTTATTTACAAATTAGGTTTCTACAAGCATGACTATTAGAACTAGTGTCATAAGTCATAACTGTTTTAACTGTTTGTGAAAAGTCATGTTTATTCGGAACTTGTGTGATGGTTCAAGTCATTATTGGGAGCAATTGTTGGATGGTTTAGTGAACATGGTCAGTAGGTCCAAATTAATGTGAAGTAATATGTAGATCCAAGTCATCTGTTGTGTCATCTTAGTAAAAACTAAAATGGCAGAGCTAAGCAGTGCTAGCGTGTGAAGTGCAATGTATGCAAGTAAATCGTCACATTACACCTATCATCCATAGATGTCGTCAAACACAAAACAATAAACCATGCCAAACTAAGGCTTTGACTCTTTTATTAATCTCAAACTTGACTCGACACAGGAAATGAACCATCCATAGACCTATTATTATACTCACCATATACTAATCTTAACACACTTCAAATTATATTTGAATAATCAAATAAAATCTAACTCGATAGATATAAACACGTACACCAGACAATTAAACCCGATAAATATAACTAGTTATCTTAACTTCTTCCTTTATCTCAGTTTCTTTATCGGTTTTTTTCTTTTGATCTTAACCCAAAGTACTCCAACAATACATGAATGAACCAAAAGATACCAGAATGAAAATTGTAGATAAAATTTGTTGTTACCCATATGACCAAGTAACTAAAATTGCGCAATCTCGTAAAAGTTGAACCATTTCTAAACTAGCAGTTCAAATGTCTTTTTTGATAATTGATATAGGGATGAGAGTTTACTATGTATGTAATTATTGATCAAACGTCGAATCACGTTTGGACATCTGGCTTTGATATCTTTCCTTTTTTTTTGAAAAATTGGGGGGAAACATCTTATTCTATAGAATAAGGTAAATAGTTTTTGACAAAATTGAAAAAGACTCTGAAAATGGTTCGAACCACACTAAAGAGCACATGTGACATTTACCGATATTCTCTGCAAACTTTAAGGTACAATAATGTCGGATTCTTAGAACTTCTTTCAGTCTTTCATCATTTTTCATTAGATCTAAAGAATATTACATACTATGAGATGATTATTGATTTATATATATGATTCTTTAATTTCAGATCAATGTGAATTAGTTATTTACCCATGTGTTTAACTTTTTATCATTGAGGTTAGCCATATATATAAAGTTAAACTATTTATAAGTTACCCAAGTGTGCATTTTGTTTATGTATATACCAAATCTGCCTAAAACACGACTAAATACATTAAAAAAAGTTCAATATATACAAAAAGACCTTGATTTTTGTTATTTTGTACTTTTTTAACATATTTTAATTCGGATTTGGTACAAATATAATCACATACATTTTGGCGGTGGCGAAACTAGCCCAAAAAGTTAGGGATATCATATTTTTTTTAGGATCAGGGGTATCCTTTATACAACGGAAACGGAGTTGAGGGGTATTTTTACACTACGGAAATGGAGTTAAGTGGTGTTTTTACACTACGGTGACAGGGTTGAGGGGTAGCCCGTGCTACCCCTACTCACACTATAAGTCCGCCACTGCATTTTGGTGAGCTCTAAGTTATTTCTACTATATATATATGAGTCATTAATGAAAATAATGAACAGACATGTTCTCATAAAATCCCAAGAATGATGTGAACTGTGTAAACAATAAAATGTAGATTTTAAATAGACACTTATGATATGTGTAGGTTTGCCCATCCAAAAACATCAAAGTAGATGTATTTCCTGACTTTTTCATACAGTATAAAACTAAAATAATGATAATAATAACGCTGAATTATTGGAGCTTAATAAATTTTGTAGTTTTGATGAAAAAACATCACTACTAGAGATTCCAGATTTTTAGCAAGCTAGGCCAATAATACTAGCTGATGTCAAATGTCGGTCCATATATCCGATGAAGACAAATCTGCAGAAACACAATCAAATTCTACCACACAAAAGGCCTCATCCAATTGCCTTACCATCAAAATCAGATAACAAGGTTTTTAGTTTTTATAAAGAATTAGGATAATTTGTATATATTTTTAGTACCAGTTTTCTTACACCAACTCTTAACATACACCCAATATTTGGTTATTATGTATTCAAAAGATACACAAATCAAAATTTAGTTTCATGAAACATTACAAATCACGATAATCTGATTGTGTAATCCCTCGCACCAATCTTAGATGTTGGCGCTGT
The DNA here is from genome assembly GCA_030545235.1 of Helianthus tuberosus. Taxonomy (NCBI): domain Eukaryota; kingdom Viridiplantae; phylum Streptophyta; class Magnoliopsida; order Asterales; family Asteraceae; genus Helianthus; species Helianthus tuberosus. Next base: position 72,667,602 of record CM060403.1, read on the forward strand.
CGGAAATAACTTGGATCGGATTAAAGGTAGAAAAAGACGATCGATATTGTGAAGATAAAGATTAGAAAACAAAAGATAAAGACGATGGAAAGAAAGAGATAAACTAGAGGTTTATATTACACTGATTTCTTAATTAATTATTTTGGCTTATAAGGTTTGTTTATTTGATTATTCAAATATAGAGTTTGAAATCTAAGGCTAATTTAGCGTTTTATCTGTGTCGAATTTGAGTTTATTAATATAGAAATCAATTACCGGGTTGTTAATCATATACATTTTGTTCTAGTGTTCCGGTCGAGAAGTCTAGGCATTCAACTGGCAATTTCAAGAATCCACTAAGGCCCTATTGGGTATACTCTCATGCCCCTTCATTCCACCTAGGCGCTACTTCACCCATATTTCCCCTTTCACTCTACCACACTCACTTACTAACCAAAGAAATGGTCTCACCTCCTTTAACGCCCCTCAAAACAAATATAAATTGATTGTGTGTTTAAAGGGACCCACCATAATTTCTTAATTTCATGCTCAATAACCGACTAATGTCGACCCCCTTTAACTGTTAGATATGTAAACTTAATTATATTAGTATTTATTATGCAAACTTATATGTCCGATATGTATTATAACTTATGAATGATGAGATAAGCGGGTGGGATGTTCAAACTGCCTATGGCAGTTATTACCGCCATAAAACAATCGCCAAATCTCAGGTATAAATATGTATGACCGACAACAAGATCCGGTACCAAGACATTCAGAATATTCATTCAGATTGTCCTTTCACTCGTGTTGTTTTCCCTCCATTCGTTTTACTGTTACTGCACATTCTTGTTCATCATGGCTGTTAATCCGATTAACTCCCTTAATTCCACTACAAACCCTCTTGAATCCCAACATGAAGATGATGATAACGACTTCCGCCAATATAGTGGCATCAGAGCCACGGTTTCAAAGAAGGCAGAAATTCATCCCACGACGACGACGATGCCATGCCAACATTGTCCTGATGAAAAACACGAAAAAGAGAAGAAATTCTCTCGTGTAAGGCTGTGTTATTACTGTCATCAACCCGGTCATCAGATTTACTCGTGCAAAGTGAAGGAACATGATGAAGCCACTCAATTAATCAAACAAGCGATCAACACTGGAATTCAGAGACATGAAGATGAAGTCATCAACCGTCAAGAGATGATCGTTACCGGAACGGAAGGTGGTCAGAGGGGTGATATCTGGTATGTCAGTTCAATGTTTAATCATCACTTTTCCGGTAATCTAAACGTGTTTAAACGAATCAAACATTTGGTTGGGGTGGAAACGAAATCAGGGGAGAATAACTTTCTGTTTATTCAGGGAATCGGGGCTGTGGAAATCAGATCTGGTAATGAAATGTTACGAATACAAAGTTTGTTTTATGCATCGGAATTAGATCGAAATGTATTAAGCCTTGATCAGTTAACACTACAAGGTTATACGGTTAAAAAATCCGACGATACATGCAAGATATACCCAATGTTTTCTGCACCGATCACTAATTCGGTGAATAATTTAAATGGTTTAACCAAAGAGGAAGAAATTGGTTTGAAAGAGAAACAAAGGGTGATCGATTTAACTGCAGTAAATGATGAACACATGGAGAATTATGTTAATTCTTACTTTGAAGATCTGAATTTATCCACACAAGAACCCGATTGGAGTCAAATGATTATTCATGCTATGGAATTCCATAATTTTTCTGACTGCAAGTCACTTCTAGAAATGATGGAGGATGGAAAATTTGTGTTTAAGTATAAACATGAATTGGAGAAAAAATTTGAAGAAATGTTAACATGGTTCATCAATGTCAAACTGGAAATTACTACACGACCCGTTCCACCATACGCGTCTCATAACAGGAAAGTGGACTTGCTCGGTTTATACATGGTGGTTAAACGTGACGGAGGGTACATGAATGTGACCGATAACAATCTATGGGCTGTTGTTGCGAAGGATATGGGCTATGAATATCACGATGGTGAATTCATGAGGATTATATATGCAATGTATCTCGATGTTCTAGTTTACTATCACAAGTTCAAGGCGGTACAAGGAAGGATGATTAATAAAGAAGCCATGAAAGGAGAAAGAGTGATGGAGATGTTCAAGACGAAGAAGCCATTCAACACTATGCCTTATTCACAGGAAATGACTGGGATGGTGTAATGAAGATGCAGAAGAAACGCCGTAGATTTGATTTCAAGCAAGCAAGGAAAGCCCTGGACGAAGCTAACAGGAGTGTCCTGATGTATGCTTCTAAGCATAATCAAGTTTAGGGGGTTGTGTTAGATATGTAAACTTAATTATATTAGTATTTATTATGCAAACTTATATGTCCGATATGGATTATAACTTATGAACGATGAGATAAGCGGGTGGGATGTTCAAACTGCCTATGGCAATTATTCGCGCCACAAAACAACCGCCAAATCTCAGGTATAAATATGTATGACCGGCAACAAGATCCGGTACCAAGACATTTAGAATATTCATTCAGATTGTCCTTTCACTCGTGTTGTTTTCCCTCCATTCGTTTTACTGTTACTGCACATTCTTGTTCATCATGGCTGTTAATCCGATTAACTCCCTTAATTCCACTGCAAACCCTCTTGAATCCCAACATGAAGATGATGATAACGACTTCCGCCAACATTAACACCCCTTCACGCCGGGAGGGATGGTGTGCAATGCCCGTTCAAGGGTCAATCTACTCTCATGCTTCGGGTGTGAGAGTACACCAAAGTCCAAATGGCCTAAAGGTCTTCTGAACTCATCTTAGTAGTCTTGAGATTCCTTTTGTTGGCACCCTATAGGATATGCATTGTCTTCAACAAAAATATAAGTAGGATGATAGAACATTGAGATCAAATAAGAAAGAATAAAGGTCCGAAACCAATTGGTGCTGATGAAAATTCATTAAACTTTACCTATAATGATTCTTCCAATACTTTGGTTCTTTTTTAGAGACTCTAAAAGCTTTAGAGTGAGTTGAGTATCCAAGGAAGTGCCCCGTGCTAAGATCTATATTAGAAAGACCTAGAGCAGACTCGTCTGTGAACTGAATATTCAGGACAAAGCCCGAAAAATTATCATGAATGGATTGATGGCAGATATTTTCATTCTAGTGTTAAAAATAAACAAAGCATAGCATATGATATAGACAATTGATGGACCAACAATTTTAGCTTCAATTATTAAATATAGATATAAGAACAAAAAAGAGACAATTCTCACATCACATGAGATCTCCCCAGTGTTACATATATTATATGCTGAAGCTCTTCATTGGACAGTGACTATTCCCAGCAAATTTGATGCACTAAGATTATAGCCCCACCCCTGCCTGAATTTACCAAAATACCCGTATGTCACTTCGTAAACTACCCAATCATTGTCCAAGGGCACTCTAGTCATTTCACTTAGATCAGGATGGTAAGACGACCAATAATACATGGTACTACCCTTTACATACATACATAAGTCGACCACTACTAGAAATAATATAACTATTGAAATTGAAGTTAATTACTAGTCATCTTTATCCGACTTGTTTGATTCATTGTCGGATATCATCTTTTGAATCAATTCGCTAGTCTCGGCTTCTGACATCCGGTTTGATCCGCTTGAAGATTGAGACTGTGTATATGACTCAAAGAACTCCTTGTTCTCTTTCTCTAACTCGTTCCACACTGCATAGTGACATTAATTATATTCATTTAGCTACCAAAAACGGGCTTGGTGGTATTTTTAACTTATTTACTTTTGAATGAGTCGGGTAATTTTACTCACATGGAAATTTAGCAACTAATGGACCGATACGGACTGGGCAGGAAGTGTACTTTTAATACACAATACTAAAATAACGGGTATCGCTCTGAACTGATTAAAAACTTTACCATATTTTTGCAACCTCTAGGCTCATCAAAGGAAAAGAAAACAGGATTCATACCTGCGAGCTTTAAAGCATCACTATGTGGGTGGGGGTAGTTTATGTACACTATTCAAGGTAAACAAAACCATAGGTGAATTTGTGCCACCGAACCCTTTATTTTGGAAATGAACTCTATATGTTAGGTTATTAATGTGCTAGTAATGTGACAGTGACTATTGTGATCATGTAAAACACATGTGTACTCACACTAAAATACCCATGATCATAGATGACGTTCATACCAAATAGAACTAAAAGTTCAAGAAACTCAAAAGTACATTATCACTTACATCATTAGCACTGTATATGATAAAAAGCATGTGCATATCGAAAAATAAACTTTTCACACCAAAAATTAGATCAAGATAAGTAAAGATGAAGATTTGATGTGTTTGTGCAGGCACATGCATGCTTGCATTCAAGTGATCTTAGTTAACATAGGGTTGATAATATAAAAAAAAAAAAAAAAACTAACCGGTGGAAGTGATGACTGGTTTGATGTTCGCGTGTTTAGAAAGGGCTTCCATGCATTCTTCTTTGCTCATGCGGAAGATCAAACACTTCTCTATCATATGTTGTACCTAAATAAAAAACATGTTATTATATGATCATCTATGGTATAAGGAATACAAAAAAATATATTATATAAACCATATGATTTGTTATTTTTGTTACCATGTGTATGTATGATGCTGAAGAGTCACCCATGTTATAATCACTCTCTAAACTGTTCTTGTAATAGAAATTAGTATGAACATGTATTAGAATGATCAGTGGTAGCGACCATGAAGCAAGGACAATGCATCAGAAAGTTATATAGAGATGAAAATGAAGCAGAGATGGTGAGGTGGGCCAAGAATCCACGTGGGGGATAGATGATAACTGGTGGAGATGAAACTAGAGGAGATTTGGGAATGAAAATTTCTGTCTTGTAGGGATCCTATTAGGCAGCCACCCTCCACTTGCCGCGGGTCCCATCCTCGGCATTCTCTAAAGTTTAACACCATTACACCAGTCCTAGTAGGAGGAATGCATCCTTACCATATAAAGACAACGGATTTATCATCCTTAATAACCTCGATCGAATTAGGATGTGACAAATGGCATCCTTGATCAAACCACTAAGGTCTAACACGTGAATATACATGGGGTTTGCTGTTACCGACTTAGTTCTTACTGATGCTGTGCTGGCATATAGTATTTGTCTGTTTGGCAGTTTCATGCTTTATCATTGGTTGGACGGGCATTAGACTAGCTAGAGAAAAATATCAATGATCTGGACTTCTTTAGCTTCTTAACACACACAATATATACTTTAATTCATTGTTGATCTTAATCTAGAGAGCTTTAGCCACAGTGTTAGTCAGTGCAGCCTCTCCATCTACCGTGATAGAGGAAAGGTTTGCTCTTATCTCATCAGTCCCTACTATAAGTGAGATCTTACTGGGTACGTTTGTTTGTTGTTTTGTTAATCTAGGGAGATATTATGGCATATCCACCATTCAAACTAATGCATTGTTTCTATTAATAGATTCCTGTCAAGTGGTGGATTTGTATTCTTCTGTCTGTAGAGAAAAAGTTGGTTCAAGGTTTCAAGTGGCACAAACTGTCAGAAGAAAGATGCATGCATCAAAACATATCTTCATCAATAGAAAGGAAGGAAAAAGTGTCCGCTGTAGAAATCGCAAACTAGAAGGCGTAGAATTGTGTAGACCAAAAGGGATTGAGCGTTTAAAGTTGAAGAACATGCTGCTATGGGTTAACTATGTTACCATGTACCCAAGTGTATATTCTATTGTCAGCACAGGATAAACACATGCTCAGTAATCTAGACAACGTATAATAAGGTATGCATGAAATCACATAGATTATTTAATACTATATAACAAAAGAATTTAGGCAGGGCCCAGCTGGAGAAGTAGACAAACTACAAACTTCATACACACAAAAGAACACAACATATATAGACATCACATAGATATCAATGGAAAGATGAACAAGTACTGGGGACCACGAGCAATGCAACTTACCAGTGTACAGTTAAATGAGAGGTGAAAACACCCTTACAAATTGAGATGGATGACCTTATCTTAAAAAAGAATTAACCTACAACCACAAAATCCTCAAAAGTTCCACAATTTGGTTCGACACTGGTGCGTATTGGCTAAGCCTTATCTAACCTCATTCAATGAAACTTGTAATCATATTCTAGGTATTATTTCATATTATTATTCTTAAGTCACATTTCCTTGTAGTGTATGCAGTCAGCCGAGAAGGTTACATCAAATGCAAAACTGATATATTTAAATTCCATTGTTTATGTCCGACCTTTGAAACTATAAACTATCGGTAACTAAATCGAAAATAAAGGGCTTCAATTCGCCATTTTTCGGATCTATTAAGGAATAAAGTTAACTGAACCTCCAACCGGCCATATCTCCAATTGACCCACAAAACAAAATGTTAATTTTTTTTTTTTTTTGAAAGCTAAAACTTGGGTAATGGTTAAAGTAAAACGAAAAAAACATTCGAAATTTCGAGGCGTGTAATATCCAACATTAAATCGACTCCACCCCAACCTTTAAGAGTGTGGGGTGTGGAAGGTCCCTCCTGCAACATTTACATCACCACTTTCACCTCCATATCACCACCAT